>CM053785.1:754683294-755135794 GCA_028749045.1 Cupressus sempervirens | reverse complement strand
CAGGATAGCATGAGAAAGATTAATCATTTTGGTGTTGAATTGCTAGGCTTATGTTGCCTATACAACATGGTTATGTGCAATGGTATGGAAAACTGGCCTAAATCAGGTGGAATCACATGCAAAAGATACAATGGACAAAGTGTTTTTGATTATGTTATATGCTCGCAAGACTATGTCGCAAAGATAATTAACTTTGAGATAGAAGATTGTCCCATAGAGTTAAAATCTGATCATAACCCCATCTTGATAAGGGTGGCCACTCACTTTAAAGATCAACATATTGTCCCAAAATCTTTATAGAAGAGTAAGATGATTCCGACTGGCAAAGTTTTAATGACACAAGAAAACCATGATACTTTTCAAGACTCTCTTTTGCAGCTGTCTAGGGTTGCAAGAAACCATCTTGAGTCTGAAAAACAACATTTCATAGACAAGGATAATCTTCTTCTTCCTATCATTAAAGCATTGGAGGAGTGTAAAAGATCGAGGGCCACAAAAGAAGCCAAGAACACATTTCCGGCCAATCCTTGGTTTGATGAGGAGTGCAAAATGGCAAAAAGGAATTGGAAAAAGAACATGAACAGAGAAAGTAGAAAGGAGTATGATCAACTGATTAAAAAGAAGAAAGAAGAGTATGTGAACAAGAGAAGAATAGAGTTGATTTATCTTGGTAAAAACAACCCCAGAAATTTTTGGAAAGAGCTTTAGTAGAGAAAAACTCAGATAGAGAATAACATAACAGGAACCAAATGGCTAGAATATGCTAAGACTCTCTACGAATGTGATCTAGGAGAATGTAGTACCATGGAAACAGAGACTACAAGGGAGTTATTCAGTGAAAATGATATTATTCAAGGCATAAGGAGGTTAGTTGCTGGTAAAGTGTAAGATATAGATGGGCTACAAGCGGAATACTTAAAATGGGGTGCTGAAATCCTCACACCACACATCACTAAGATTTTCAATAGTGTTAATAGAGAAGGTTTCCTTGTAAAATGGACTACAAGTGTGGTGATCTCACTCCACAAAAGTGGAGATATAAACAATCCTTCTAATTACCGAACCATCATGATCAATCCACTATTTGGCAATTTATTTGGTAGCTTGGTAGAACGAAAAATCAGCAACTAGGCTGAAACAGAAGGCAAACGTGCAAAAGGGCAAGCAGGCTTTAGACCGAAAAACTCTACTATAGATCACGGCATCACTCTCAGACATTTGATAGAGAAAGTTTGGGACACTTTGGCGAATGAGGATTTTTGTTGTTTCGTGGACTTTAAAAAAGCTTTCGACACAGTGCCACGTAATAAACTATGGGATAGAATGGTAGAGTTGGAAGTCCCTAAAGAACTTAGGTCCACGGTTTACAGATTATATGAGCAGGTCAAAGCTAAAATCAGAATGATAGAAAGGATATCAGAAGATTTTGACAGCAACATCGGGGTTAAGCAAGGGTGTCCGCTTTCTCCAACATTATTCAGGCTCTATATTGACAAGTTAGAAGAGTGGATAAACAAGACCAATGGTGAGGGGGTGCAGCTGGGCCACTTCGTGATAAGATTGCTCTTATATGCAGATGATCTTATAATTCTTGCTAAAATAGCCAAAGGTTTGAAAGAGCACTTGAAAGCACTAGAAATTTTTTGTCATGATGTAGGAATGCAAGTTAATACTAGCAAAACCAAAATTATGATCTTCTCACTAAAGAAGAATAGGGGCATACAAGACAAGTTTTTGTTTGAAAATAGCCCCCTTGAGATTGTGGAAGAGTACAAATAATTGGGCATTGATTTTCATAACAAACTCAACTGGGATACTTGCAGATCGAAAAGGATCCAAGGGGTCTGGAAGGCATTATACTCTTTACAAAACAAGTGCAGGAACGCAGAATTATGGGATTGGACGACCATGAAAAATCTGTTTAGTTTGCTGGTCACTCTGGTTATTCTATACGGATGTGAAGTGTGGGGCGGTAGTATGTCCAAACAGAAATGGCGGCAAGTAGAAAGAATTCAAAAACACTTCATCACATGCAATCTTAAAGTCAAGACCACAATTTTGTATGAAATCCTTTTGGCGGAGGTGGGTTCCTTTCCATTAGAAGCTGTTGCATTGATCCAAATGCTAAGCTATTTAAAGAAAACCCAAGGTCTAGAAACACATCGTTGGCCCAAGTTGGTAATAGAGGAAAAACTTGTGAGGCAGAAAAGCACATGGATGAAACAAAATGAAAAATGGATGCAAAAATGGGATATCAACATCCAAACTTGCCCAGATAACATTAAAGAAATAAAGAAGTTTGTCAATGAAAAATTTTGCAATATTCTGTGGACAAGACACATAGGGCAGAAAAAATCTTATTACATTAAAGAATTTCATCCCACTTCTAGTCATGATGAAAAGGCCTATATAAGGGCACCTATTAACTGGAAAGCAAAAATGTTGATGGCACAAATTAGAACTAGTTCACGTTAGCTGTGATGTGAAACTGGTAGATGGCAAGTTCCAAAGGAAGAGTGGGCAGACAAAACATGTTTATTCTGCAATACGGGAACAATTGAGATAGAGTAACACTTTGCCAAGGAATGTTTGGCTTACAATGACATCAGATCTGATTATACAAAAAATTTTCAGAACAAGGACTTCAACTATTTATTCAAGGAAGATCAAGTGAAGAGAATAGCGGATTTGATTATCAAAATTCAAAGAAGAAGAGAGAAGTTAACCAAAACTTTGCAACTGACTAGTTTGGCTCCTGACTCGGGAGGGTGATTGCATGGGTCCCATAGACTACTTTAGTCTCGTGGACGTCATTAAAATCTATCAGATCATATCATACCTATATAGGCATTGAACTAAAAAGGAGATAATAATTAGTTTTATAATTCCTTAGCGTCTATAGGTCCTCTAAGGAAGTCGTTCCACCACTATGGTAAATTGTACTTCAAAAAAATATATATGCATTTAAAAATTGAGTAGGGGCCTTTTGGGTGTCAGTGGTCCCCTTCCCACTTCCTTAATCCCAACTGCTAGCACACTGCCCGATTTAAATGTGGTCCCCTTCCGACTCATACTGCGTCCCCTCACTAGTTGTAAGGCAAAAGAAAAAAGAAAATATGGGAAGCGTACAAGGCAAACATAGGGGAAAAGTGCCTAAGTTATCTGCTTGGGAAAGCCACCCAAGACAAACGCTTGGGTAAGCCACCCAAGTCATGTGCTTGGGTTGGTGACATGCGCCTGGGGTGAGTTGGCATTAAGTAAGGGATAGGCATCTGAAACTTTAGATATGGGGATTTGGAACATTGATAGTTAGGGTATGTAGTTAGGGATTAATTTGTTAAGGAACAATTGTGGTTTAGGGTAGCATAGATATTAATGTGAAATTTGGATTTAGTGATTTTATAGCATGTGAAAAAGTTAGGGATATAGGTGGTTGTAGATTTGCATAAGGTCAAATAGGTAGGTTAGGCAATGTATGATAGTAGAAAAATTATTAAAAGTAATAATAGTATGTTATAATAGGCAATTGGTATACCTTAGTAGAAGTTAATATAAATTGACAATAAATGATTGACATGACTAATGCTAATGAATTTTAGAGAGTGTCTTAGAACCTTGGTTATGAATTGATGGTTAAGGTTAACACTTAGTATTAAGGGTTTATCAAGTGATCAGGGATTCTCTTTTATACTTGTATTTAAGATTTAAAATTTGATGGAGTGGTAAAAATAGAATTTATAATGCTAATGAATAAGATGATTTATTAAATTTTGAATATAGTAAAGATAAAGTATTATGGATTAATTATATCCTATAAGAACATTTAATGAAAGGTATAATTTGCATGGTTGTTAATGGATAAATGATATATATATATATATAATATAATAATAATAATAATAATAATAAGATTAAATGATTTATCATTGGTCTTTAAACATAATGGGTAGTACATAGTTATAAGGAATCATATACATTAATTATCGTTAGTTGGAGAGAAGCACTAGACTTAGCAAGTTGCAAATTGTATAGTCATAGTCGTAACAAATCTATAAATCAATTAGTGGGTAGGAAAAATGATTGTATCTGAATGTTATGAACATAAATAATTAAGTATCAATGCTTAAGCTGAAAAGTAGTTTTGAACATCTTTGCATAATCCTCCTTCACATACCATACTATGTGTTCCAAATTTCAATGGTGTTCAATACTCCACGTGATGGTGCAATTAATTATGCACTATATCGACAAGAGCAACATAAGCCCTTGCTAGTAAAAATTCCCTTTTAGAGGATCATTAACTAGTTGATATATCATGACGGACAAGCTAATAAGTCTTGATAACTGTTAGTAATGAGAATTTATAAGAACATAACTAGATACATCAAACTTATGATTTTGTACAAATAAATTGAGGCATCACATCATGATGCCAAATTAGTAATAACTCTCGACCAACCTAATAGGGAACATTTAGATAGTAGTTGTAGTATGTCACAACTCTAGGAATGTAGTCATTACTTGATAACCATGATGATAGTATATAGAACCATATGCATTATGCTAGGTTTTATCCTTCCAAAAGAAAAAGGATAGTTGTGTTTTTACCTTGAATTTTGGGCATGATAGGTGTAGACTACAATGAGACATTTGCTCTAGTAGCTCGTTTAGACACCATGAGGACTATATTAGCCATAGCATCTCAAAACAAGTGGGAAGTTTATCACAATGACATAAAATCAACATCTCTCAATGGCCTTTTGGAAGAAGAGATTTATTTGGAGCAACCACCTGGGTATGAGATTATGGGTCATGAGAACAATGTTTATAAGCTCAAGAAGACACTCTATGGACTCAAACAAGCCCCAAAAGCATGATATAGTAGAATTGATTCTTATCTTTTACAAAATGACTTCAATATGTGGAATAGTGAACCTACCTTATATTCTAAGATGAATGAGCAAGGTGAGATCTTAATTATTTATTTATATGTTGATGACTTCATTTTCATGGGTAATTTAATTGATAAGTTTAAATCAACTAGAAAAAGGAATTTGAAATGTCTAATTTAGGTTTAATGGGTACTTTCCTAGCATTGAACTAAATCAAAATAAAAATGGTATACTAATCTCTCAGTTATGCTAATGCTATTTTAAAAAGGTTTATTATGTTGATATGCAAATCAGTAGCAACACCAATTGTCATAGGTTTGAGGCTAGCCAAGATGACAAGGGATCGAATGTAAATCAAATCTTCTATAAGAAACTTTTGGGAGTCTAATGTATCTAACAACCACAAGAACAAATATAATATTTGGAGTTAGTCTCATTTCAAGGTTCATGAATTCTCAGGTAAAAGCAAAAACCCATGTCACCCTTTTGTAAACGAAAAGGCTAACAAAAGTATAACTATTCACCTTCAATGACATAAAACTGATATTATTATATTGAACTTGAAAATGAAGTAAATTAATGAAATGTGTAGAAATGGATGAAGTTTAGGATTATAATTTTTAATAATTATTTGGAATAAGAATTGATATATTTTCCTAATTTTTATAGATAATTTTTTAGGTGTTGAAAAATGTCAAAAATTAGGGGTCTAGTTCCCACCACAAAACTAGATGGAAATAAACTTATTTCCCTTTGATTTTAGAGTATGCTATAGATAACATATATAGCTAGAACAATAAAAAATAAGAATCACCTTTAGACCTATATTTTCTCTTTTGTAATGATTCAAATTTCAGCTCACCTAAGATCGATAGTTTTTATCTCCCACCACATTTTTCAAAACAAATCTATTCTAACTCGGAGAAAAATTATACATTCTAAAAGAGGACTCTCTCCTCTAGAATGTTATATTTTTTTAAAAAAAAATTCATATGATTTAATATTTTTTCTTTCTGAAAATTGATATCTTTTTTAGTGTTAAAATATGTGCTTGTAGAATTTTTTAATTACAATATATTATATCTAATTAAAACACTATAAACTCTATAAGAGAACATTCTTGACTCTGAGCTCTATAAAATTGTGTTTATATATGTTCTTAAAAAGATATCATAAAAAATTGTAAGAGTTTTTTTTTTGATGCGTAATCGGTCGAAGCCTAGATTAATTATTATTAATTATTAGAATTAATTATTATTATATGTTAAGCAAAGGTAGATTCAAACACAAGACCTCCCATATGAAAGGCTCAGAAGTTACCGTTGCGTTGTAGGTTTTTGCCTAAATTTTTTTGTAAGAGTTATTGAAATGCCACTTTTCTGAAATAATTGTATTTCTTTAGAAATTGGATGCAAACTAGTATAAAATATGCATTTAATAAACATTTCCAATTGGAAAAGTGTGAGACCATATATAACTTAGCTAGAGTAAATTTATCTAGATCATATGTTTGGACAACATTGATTTTTAGATAGAAATACTCAAATTTAGTCGTTATAATAAGTTAGCCTAAAAGGTGACACAACTTTGTACTTTTACCCTAATATGTTGAAATGTAAATCAGAACCAACACCAATTGTCACTATTTTGAAGCTAGACAAGATGACAAGGGATCAACTGTAAATCAAACCTTGTATAAGAAAATTTTGGGAGTCTAATGTATCTAACAACCAAAATATCAGATATAACATTTGGAGTTAGCCTCATTTCAAGGTTCATGAATTCTCAAAAGGTTTCACATTGGCAAGAAGGCAAAAGAATTTTTAAATATATTAGTGAAACAAGAAATTCAGAAAGACTCTATTGAAGATAAAAGGATTTCAAGTTGATAGGATACACTGATAGTGATTGTGTAGGATGCATTGATGATAGGAAGAGCGCTTTAGATTATGTCTTCCATTTTGGATTGGGTCTAATAACATGGGATTAAAAAAAAAACCAATTTTCACTCTTTCATCAACTAAAGCAAAGCATGTAGTAGCCACAAGTGTAACATATCAATCAATTTGGATGAGAAGAGTGCTGAAAGAATTGAAACAAGAGCAAGAGGATCCAATAGAGATATATTGTGACAGTAATTCAGCCATATCAATATCAAATAATCTAGTTTTTCACAGAAGAAGCAATAACATTGGCACGAGATATCATTTCATTAGGGAGCTCACTGCAAATGGAAAATTTATTTTAGAACATTGCAGATTAGGGGATCAATATGATGACATCTTCACCAAACAATTATTGTGACAAAGTTTTGTGCATCAAAGAGATCGATTGGGAATCATAGACAATAGTTGTGATTAAGCAGGAGTGTTGAGAGTTAATCCCAACTACCCAACTACCATATTTAAGTTGCTTATGTTCCTTTGCTTGCATTTACCACCTCTTGTATTTTCATGTAAATCTATCTTCTTTCATGCACTTAAATATGATAGTTTTTAAGATTAAAAAAACACTTGCATTTTGATTTCCTTAGGATTTGATATAGATGTTTTTTAGTGCATTTAACTTACTCCTTTTTGGAAGCCCATGGTTTTGGCTAACTGATAAATGATTGGAAAAAAATTGTATCGTGTGTATAAAAAAAATAGGCCAGAAGTGTCTAGAAAGGCAAAGGGAATTTTATTTATTGCAGCTATAGCAGTATCAAGAGATGATCGAGAAAAAAGGTCTATATATATGTTTTGTATATTTAATGAGCAATAGCTCTATAATCTTTTATTTGGGAACTCCCTGGTGTTATGCATTCTGGATGTAAAGAAATCAAATTTTATATGTTTTAAATATACTCCAATATAATTTCTTGAATCCTTTCAATTTTCTCTATATTTTCACTTTCCTTCGTCTCTTCCCATCAAACAATATACATACAATTGGGTCCCTTTCCTCTAGCTTCAACATTTGTTAGTCGTTTGGATTTAAGTATTTATTTAAAAAAAACATCAAGTACCTAAATTTTGAAAGGGTGTGCCCGAATCAAATTTAATATCGTTTTGCTTAATGTCAACACGCATGGAGCGATGACTATGTGTCCCACATTGAACAGTATTTTGTTTCTAGCATACTGAATAGAAAAAATGATTTTAACAATTCACCTCACTGTTTCACTATTTTCATAGCCTAAGACTAATAGATTGTCCAAACAATCTGGCCAATGTCTCTCCCATAGAAGAAGCCTATCAGCTTAATTATATAATTGGGGCTACGTTAGGAATTATCCTTTTAAAATATGATATTATAGTCTTTTACCCCTTCTTGTAATTATTGTTAGGAAAGCAATGGTGCGGAAATGCTTTTCAAATGCCAAATATGACAGGGAAATAAGCATAAAAATACTTATAGAGATGTGTAGATTAATAAACTATCAGAAAACCATATCAAAAGACACAAAGAAAACACAGATTTAACGTGAGAAACCCTTTCGGGAAAAACCCACCAACCAAAACCTGAGCAACTTTTTGTATTATAGTAAAACAAATTTTACATACAACACTCTGGATTTTCACAGGATTAGACGACCTTTTTAATCGACCTGATTTTTTATCAATATATCTTCAAACGAATTCTTGCAGCCATTAAAAACACCCTGCAAATTCGTTACAGAATACCAAAAATAGTTACAGGCAAAATAGTTTGCCAATTGATGCCTTCATGACTTCACTATATTGTCCATACTGTCCAAGTACTGTCTGTCATTGTACTGTTCAGCACCATGCCTTCAACACCACTACATCACGACATCATCATACACCTCTGACACCATGCTTCCAGCCTCATGACACAAAATAACATTGTGTCATCATACACATAAATGCCATACACTTCACATATTACTATGTCACCTCGTCAATTTCTTCTTCAGTTGTATGATTGCTTAAGTTCTCCTCATTCTCATTCTCAGGTATTTTTGGATTCTCATTCTCAGCTTCATTTGGTGTCTGAAATACCTCCTGTCTAGAAGCTAAAGGGATTTGAACTGCTTCCTTTCTCTTGCTGGTCAAGTGAGTTAGGTTTCATTTCTCGAAAGATAACACTCCTACTATACAAGACCTTTTCAGTGAGAGGGTTCCACAATTTGTATCCCTTCACACCAATACTGTACCCGATAAAGATACACTTCACAGCTTTTTTATCCAACTTTGACCTACTCACTTCAGGTATAGGAGCATATGCCTCATAGCCAAAAACACACAAATTTCTTATTGAGGGCTTCTTACCAGACCATGCTTCCATAGGTGTCTTATCAATTAGCGTTGTCATAGGAGAATGGTTCAACAAGTAACACACTATTGCCACTGCTTTAGCCCAAAACTTTGGTTCTAGACCAGCACCTCCCAACATGCTTCTTGCTCTCTCCATCAATGATCGATTCATCCTTTCTGCTACTCCATTTTTTTGCAGAGTATAAGGCGTCGTCTTATGCCTCTTGATGCCATGATCTATACAAAAATTGTCAAAATCTGCATTGCAAAATTCTCCACCATTATCTATCCTTAGGCATTTAATCTTTCTTCCAATCTGATTTTCAATAAGACTTTTAAATTCCTTAAATCGACTGAATACTTCTGATTTTTTCTTCAAAAAATAAACAAATGTTCTTCTTAAATAATCATCAATAAATGATACATAATATCTTGAATTAGACAAAGAAGGAACATCCACAGGACCAAACACATCAGAATGAATATAGTCCAACAAACCAGAAGATTTTTGAGAACTAGAATAAAACTGAACACAATTTTGTTTTTCTCGCCAATATGGCCAAGCCTATGATGCCAAAGCATTGTTTTTCTCTGCAGGAAGTTTAACTTCCATAGCATTTGCACCACAGGTTATGTCACTACTTCTATCAGACTTTACAGAGATACTATTACAACACACCGGTTTGGCATCTAACTTATATAGTGTTCCAATGCATTCACCCTTAGCTAAAACAATAGAACCCCTAGTCATCTTATAACCACCATGGACAAATGTTACCTAAACTCTGACATCATTCAACTTGCTTACAGACAGTAGGTTTCGAGCCAGACTAGGTATGTGAAGCACTCCATCAATTCCCTTTATTCTGCCATCAGGAAACTGAATTCTGACTCTTCCTCTGCCAACAATTTCTAGAGTGGAATCACTCGCCAAGAATACCTTTCCAACATTATATGGTTCATATTTTGAGAACCATTCTTTATGAGATGTCATGTGGAATGATGCTCCCGAATTCACCAACCATACATCATCAGACGTAGGCACTGATAAGGTTGCTACAAAGGCATCCACATCACTTTGAGAAGATTCAGTGTCAGAAGTAAATTTCTTCTTCTTCTTTTTCTCCTCTTTGCAATCCTTTCAGATATGACCTTTCTGCCCACAGTTCCAACACTTCACCGTGGACTTCTTTCCAGGAGTGGCAGATCGCTCCTGAGACTTCGACTTTCGTGTCCTTTTTCTTACTCTTTTCTTTAAATCTTCCTCTGACACTCAGAGCTTCTTTGGTTGCCTCAAAGGACTTCCTTCGCATCTCCTCTGATAGAAGTAAAGCAACTACTTTGTCCATTTTCAACTTGGTAATTGTACTTCCTATGGCCATTACCAAATGATCCCACGAATCAGGCAATGAACATAACAGTAACATGCATCGATCTTCTTCATCAATGGACACACCAATAGATGTTAACTATGCAATCACCATATTAAATGAGTTTAGGTGATCTGCCATAGCCATTCCACCATCCATCTTCAAGGAGTACAATTTCTTTCTTAGGAAAATTGTGTTTACCAAAGATTTTCCCTGATAAATGTCTCCTAACTTTTTCCACAAAGAATGTGTAGTTTTCTCTTCATGGACATTCAATAAAACTGAGTCTGCAAGACTCAATCATGTTAATCCTTTGGCCTTCCGATCCATTAGTTCTCAATCTTCCTGTTTCATGCCTGAAGGCTTTATGCCTGACATGACACTCCACAGGTCTCGATCAACTAGCAAATCCTCTACTTTAAGTTTCCACAACTCAAAGTTCGTGCCATTGAACTTTTCAATGTCCACTCATTTTGATGTACTCACCATCTCAATTTATAGACAAAAAACTTGCAAACTCCCACTGAAACCAAATTGGCACAAAAAACCAAACCCTACCCGACAAGGATAACACAACTGGCCAGGCTTTGATACCACTTGTTAGGAAAGCAACAGTGCGGAAACGCTTTGCAAATGCCAAATATGACAGGGAAATAAGCATAAACAAACTTACAGAGATGTGTAGATTAATAAACTATCAGAAAACCATATAATTAAACAAACTTATAGAGATGTGCAGATTAATAAACTATTAGAAAACCATATAATTAAACAAACTTATAGAGATGTGCAGATTAATAAACTATCAGAAAACCATATCAAAAGACATAGAGAAAACACAGATTTAATGTGGGAAACCCTTTCGGAAAAAACCCACCACCCAAAACCCGAGCAACTTTTTGTATTATAGTAAAACGAAGTTTACATACAACACTCTACAGGCTCAGACTGCCTTTTTAATCAACCTAATTTTTTATCAATATATCTTCAAACAAATTTTTGCAGCCATTAAAAACACTTTGCAAATTCGTTACAGAATACCAGAAATAGTTACAAGCAAAACGGTTTGCCAACTGATGAATTCATGACTTCACCGTATTGTCCATACTGTCCGACATACTATCTATCACTGTACTGTTCGACACCACGCCTTTGACACCACTACATCACGACATCACCATACACCTTCAACACCACGACACCATCGGCACCACGCTTCCGACCTCATGACACAAAATAACATTGTGTCATCATACACATAAATTCCGTACACCAAATATTATTGAGTCATGCCGTATATTAAAAATAGTCAGCCACCGTACGGTAACATACCACCGTACAAGACACACCGTACGGGAGACTTATTGTACGGAGATTCACCGAACAGTAGTTCACCGTACGGGATCTCACTGTACGACACTTCGTCACTCAACAATTATCACACTTATATATGCTTCTCCTCTGTAGGGTATTGAGGTTGCTACGTATGATTGCGAAATAAACAGATTGACTCTATATCTCTGGCCATTCTTACTGATGGGGTAGATGCAGTTTTGGTTAAATTATACTAACTCAACAGGTACCGGGAAAAGATAAAATATCTATTGTGAACATTTCTCGTTATATAAAAGAAACTTGACTATTTTGTTTAAAACTTCTCAGGCACAAACACATATCTATAATTTTTCTATATCCAGTTTATTCAAGTTGTACAATCATATCCATTCTATATTGCTAAAGTAGAATGGCCTAGAAAATGCTAATATATAAGTTGGATGATGATCGCAATCAGTCTATACAAGCTTTTGTCAGTTAGTCTATCATACTGTATCATCGCCTTCCATATTCTTCACTTCAATGATATACATCAATTGCACATCTACTATAGTTTGAAGTTATTCGATGATGTAATATCATATATTCAGAGTGTAATATAACGCCCCGTGGGTAGTATATATGCTCCCGCTTCCCCTACTAGATTGTTGATTGCCATAATCATTGCCCATGATTGATTGTAAACGATATCCTATTTGATGATTCAGTCAATAACTTGCAAATTGCAAATAGCTTTATTTTGAGCCATTGTCCCATTATCCAATAATCTTCTTGGACTTTTGCATAGGGCGTATTCCACGATTAGCTCTCCCATTCGACGTGATATAAACTCCTTGAACTCGGTTGCTTGTACTATTTCAGTCCGTACAATAAGTCTCCCGTACGGCTGAAGATATGCTCAGAATAATTTGGCGATCTCTATTGGCCTTCTCTTATTACCGATAATACAAATCTCCTAAAGTGTATATTTGATGTTTTCCACTGTATTTATACTTCTTTTACTCTTGGCTATTCTACGAAGTGTGATATTTACCATCTGGATAATTTATTATTATCCATAAAGCTTACCATACTATAGACCGAATTCACCAAATCATCTGCTATTCTTATTCTGGTGTTTGTATGTTCCATGCTGCCTATGTTCACATTGAGATACTGAATGGCCTCCACCATTTATGACCCTATGTATTGGCAACCTGTGAGGATATAAAATGTCTTGTCCATATTGGTGATGTGTGTTAGGTTGATATCTATTGCTCATTAGTTTACTTAAGTTTGCAGGAACCTTTTTTTCATACGAATTGTAATGTTTTCACTTAGAACTTAAGTTTGGAAATGAGAAATACTGATTATCGGAAAATTTACTGAAAATGGTTGAATGAATTTAATGGAAATGGTTGAATGAATTTAATTGTTGGATGATACTGAAATGAATTATTTGTTGATTTTTCATAGCTATAGATTTAGCTTTTTCTAGGGTTGTCTCTTTTAGGAGATTATATACAATTTAATTATATTATGATATTAATGATACTAGTTGATTATATATAATTTGTTTATTTAGTTATTTAAGCATCTAATATTATGATTTGATTTTTAAATATATGGTAATCATAATATTGACAAACATTTATCTATATAATTTTAATATTTGACATAGTATGTAATAGATGTGATATTTACCATTTTATTAATAAATATAATATAATATTTAATAATTTATTAATGATTAGTATATTAAATTTAATATCATTCATTATATAATGATATTTATATTCATATGATTATATATATGATCTCTTCTTTGTTTATAATATAATTATAATATTTATTTATCATTATATTTTGATATTATTATTGATTTATTATTTATATTTAAATCATATTTTATTAATTAAGGTTTCAAATGTGGAGATATGACAAAGTGGTAGGACAAATCTGAGTTGTTTGTCCAAGTAGACTACATTAAGAGTCCAGTCCAACAATTACCATTCAAATCTTTCAATATATTTATGAACACAACACACAAAGTAAACCTGTTAAGGTAAATATTTCTAAGTATTCAAAAGTGTTTTCAAACTCTTGTACAAGTAAAACAACAATAGACAAAAAAGGATTTTTATCTAGTGAAATGGTCATTTGCTCAGTGGAGCCATTTTTTGGTTAAGCCAAAATTTTAGGGTCAGTCTACACTACCTTACACATCTTGGAATTAATGCATTTTAAAATAAGTGGAGGGGTCTATTGGTGAAGTTGAATGGTTCACAAATAGTCCACTAGTGATCATGTCTTGCTGAGTGCAAGACTCCAACAACATATGAGCACTACTACAAAATGAATGTTTTCTTTTGTGTTTTTTGTATTTTTTTTTATATTGACAATGTGAGGTTTGAACTAATGACCTCCCTTAAGGAAGCAATGTCAATTCACGGCTGTACCATGGGTAAATGTATTTATGATGATTGTTGGAGACAATGTTTTATTTTTAACTTTGACACATTTTTATTTAATTAATATTTTTTTATTTTTTAATCATGTTAGGTGAAGACAAACAGAAAAGGAAAGTTTAGATAGGACTATTAACTTTCACATAATAGCGGTGTCATTTTGTTTTGACCTCTTCTGCTACGATGAACTCATCGAACTGTTGCTTCTTCTGGAATCAGCAGCAAGCACTGAAGCATCATCGATAGGAAGGGTCATCATGCTTGTTCAGATTTTAAATGTGAGCATGCATCAATACAAATATTTCCTATGCCCTAGCCACGTTGACAACCATTCTCAATGCAGGGGTCATTCATGAAGTGGGGTTTCCCTGTAATCCTCTGACAATGCACTAAACTGCTGGTTGCTACCGCAGGAACTCATCGTCTACAATTTTTTTTATTTTCAATTCACGAAAAGGCCCAAGGAAAGAATAGTGGCCGAATTTAGCGGCAAGGAGTGGGACATAATCAATAGAACTTATCTACAGCCACGGGAAGGATATTAATCATGTAGAGCCTTGATCTAGCTATATCTAGGAGCATTTCAGCTATAATTTTCTATGCCCTAGTTATATTCTTCAATGGGTGTACATGTGATTCACGACCAGGAAGAGTGAGGGGCAAAGGCGGTGGTGGGAGGAGGATCTAAAGTTAGGTATAGTCAAGGACCATGTCCTAAAAGTCTAGCTCTACACATCAAATAGGTAATAAATTTTCTTACCCATCTGTAGATCACGTGTTTTTCTTTTTTAATGTTGGTATTAAGCAAATGTTAAATAATTTTTTATCACTTGTTGCATTCATTATCTTGGTAAAGTAAGACAAGAAACCCCTTATTTTATTTTTAATACTTGAAACCCTTCAGCTTGTTTGTTTCCTTAGTTGATTATACTGGTTTCCCTCTAAGACCGGAGCTAAAGAACTGTATGGGAATGGTTTTTTCAAATCGCTCAAGTCTCTTATTTCTATAGACCCTTTATTTCGCCTCATTCTGCTACTTTCAAGAGCCATCTATACAGAGAGAACAATAAATTTTCAGCAAACTGTTGTAAACTCTTAGGTATAGTACATGGTGTATGCAACCAATCGTCTTCACCTCTGCTTCACACTCCTTTTCGCCCTTGTTTGATCTCTCCAGCAACTTCACGACCATAATCATGTTGTTTCTGAGCTTTCCTTTGTAAACTAGACCCTCCTGCACCGAGCTTTTCCGAGAACCAAGTCTATTTGGTTTTTTGAGAGCCCTGTAGCTGAATCTTCGTGGACCAATATATTCAGTGATGGGATATGATATTTCCTTTCTCAGTCGATTCTTGAATATCTTCCACAAAATAGCACACAATATAGAAACTACTACTGCAAACAGAATTGCCAAAAGTTCCATTGATTTGTGCTTTTTTCTGTGCTTGGGTGGATCCACGGAGTTATGGAGACAGATAGTAAAAGTGGAATCCCAAGAAGGGAGCTAACTATTCTCATCCAGCTGTAGACGCCAGGAATTCAAATGACCTAGAGTCTCTGACAAGGGTTTTGTTATGAATTGGTTTACAAGGGATTATTGTTGGGCTCTAGTAGTACACACTGGGATTTTTGTTGCGCTCGATTATTTCAGCATTAGAACTTTGATTCTGAGTAGCTTTACTTGTTTGAACTTTAGATTTGTGTCGTGATAGTTTGTTTCACATTAGAACTTTAAATTTCGGCTATGGTAAATTGATTTATATCTTCATTGTATATTGTGTTAAAAGCTACAGGATTTCCAATGCTTGTTATGATTCACAGTGCTCTGACATGGCTTCAAATTTTTAATATATCTAGCACCTCTTAAATTATTAGATATTGAATTTTTCTTCTAAGAACTTTAATCTTTTCCTAAAACCATAGTTGAAATCTCAGATAAAGCATAAAAAAGAGTTGTAGGGCAGTTTTATTCCTGCCAAAGTGTGGGTGGGGCAGGTTTTGACTTGAGGAAGAAGTTGTGGCCTAGAGCATGTGAAGGGGTTTGGTACAAGATAGTAGTAATACAATAGTTATATGTTTTTCTTACATGTGTAATTAAGTTTTGAATGCCTTTGTGTATGGTGTTTTAGAGAAGGCTTGTCTAGTCATTGACATTCTTGGAATACTTATCTCTAAGACACTTAGTAGAATACGACTGTTACAAGGTTGATTAGACAACATAGCAATACCAAGGAATGAAAGGGATCTATGGAGAGATGGGTGAACAAAAGTGGTATAAACTGTTGTATTTGTTTTTTACCATGTATGTATTTTCAAAAAAATGTAGGAAAAATATTATATCTTGTTAAGAGCTCAAAAGTTTTTGATTTTACCCATTGTGTTATTAGTTTTTAAGATATTTTAGTGATATCAAAGTTGTCATCTTGTAGCCTAGACAAAACCCAAAAATATATACATATTAATAAGAAGAAAAAAAAAAAGGCTTATACATTGCTCATCAAAAAGTGGTAGAGAATCAAGGTGCAGACATAGGGAATAATTAAAGTAGATGATGCCAAATGAAGATAAAGAGAAAACTAATTTCAAAGTAATTAAGTCCTTGAGAGATCTACTAAATTAGTATCAGACAAAGGGCAAAAACTAAGCAAACGAGATAACAAAACTAAGCAGATAATAGATACTACACTACTAGGTAAAGATGCAAATGAGACACCTTTATTTTTAGCCATGAATCATAAAGTCCAATCTAAATCAACAACAAGTAAAAACATACCAAGTAGCAAGTTTTTGAAATAAATAAGGATGTTAGACAAAGATATGGATAGACAAAAGGAAAAGTATTTGAATGCACCACTTGTAGAATGTGGTGTGAGAGTGTAAAATTTCAAGAAAACATTAATTGTATGAACTTTTGTACACAAGAAGACTAGAAATAAAAATAGAAATAATAATTCTTTTGAGTTGAAAAGGCAGCTAATCAATCTTGCCCTAAATTGCATCTAGATCTACACCATTTCAAATAGGTAATACATTTCTCATTTTAATTAGAGCATTTAATAAACAAATTCTATTTGTATAGAGAGATCCTAGGTCTTGATATGCGGGGATGCTATATATTCTAGCTAGTAAAATGAATGATGGGATCTATATTTCATAAAATTCCCTAATGTGTACTTCCTTATAATATGTCACTCCCTAGACTAGTTTAAAGCATATATTAGGATAGAAGAATATGTCTTGGAATGAGAGGAAGGATTGGAATTTTTTGTTCAGTGCCTCTAAGGTGGATTTTGGAATCTCGAAGGCAGTGCACACCTTCCCATTTGGTTAGACTAGCACCATAGAGAATGGTTATTGTTCGACACAAAAGAAACACTCATGAGTTTTATTTGTTTACTTATTATCATTATCTTTATGGGTCATGAATGTAGCGCCATAATTGTTCTTAAAATGTTTAGAAGGATGATCCTAAGAACTTTGTTCATGTGGAAATAATATACATTAAAATACTTTATTAAATCCTATTGGACAACCCACATTAATACCAGCCTCCTTTCAACATACATCTTGTTATTTTCTTAAATCATTAGGTTTTACAATGCAATTTTGTTGGGATAATGATCAATGGATATAAGAATTCTCATCTTCAGTCCAATACAGAGTTGTTATTTTTCTTAGGAAATTTAATAGGTTATTCTTTCCTATTTTACCTTAGGAAGGTGCATTTTAGTATATTTTGCTAAGTGAGTGGGTAGATGAATTATCTTTACTTCTTTAGTCTCTACTTAGGAAATGTAAGCACATGTCTAGTCAAATGAAACTTCTTTTTATTCTAAAAATAACAAAGAGTGCAGGAGTTTCTCTAACATTTATTTATTTATATTCATTTATGTGTCTATGATATAATTCCATAGCTTTTGGTTAGGGTTGGTCCAAAAAAAATAGATGAATTTTTACTTAGCTAATCTAGGGATTTATTGTTATATCATTTATTGTCCTTGCATTAAGTGTTTAGCAACTATAGTCTCTATTGTTTGGTTCACGAATGGTAGATGTATACTTATTTTCTTAGCTTCAATTGGGTTGTACTAATCCCTAAAATACCAACTTCAAATTACATAAATTAATGCACAAGAAAGGAAATATGGATTTTACAAGACACGTATCTACTAAATTTGCACATACAAAACAAAAGAATGAAGAAAAACTTTTTTAAAAATGGGTTTGAGATCCCTACACTAGGTTTCCTATAATCCTTGCCCTAGTTTCCCTAAAACTACCAAGTTTGGGTGAAACATTTAAAACTTAAAAACCAAAAACAACCACACATAGCTTTGGCAAGAAGATGAGAGTTAGAACTATAAGTTATTTGATAAGACTCAACCCATTAACATTTGGAGCCTAATTCACTAGCCATGGAAACAACTAGTGAACTATCATATTTTTCATCCATATGTTAGACAACTTGTTTGTGAGAACATTGAGTGTATGGACATTATGATAATGTTGAAATCGGCTTAAACTATTAAAAGTCCAAAGGAATATACTCTAACAAGGGCAAGATCATAAGCAGTTTGAATTACTTATTTAAACATGTATGTTGTTTTTAAATTTCTGACCATAACTCATAGGAGCCATATTGTATCCCTTTTTCGGGTTAGAGAAATCAAAGTGACTTTGCCTCTTGTAAAAATACTCTCATGTCACTATAATTCTAATTCTTTATTGCATTCTCTTACAATAAGGAAATTTAGTTTTTGTATATACACTAAAATTAATTATATTTTACTACATATAATTGACAAGAGAGACCTTCAAATAGTGTAAACTAAGATCTGTCATAATATCAAACATACAAAGAAATTGTGAAAGATACCCATGAACTATTTAAGTATGCTATTATGGAGTCCATTTGTCAATGTGCATGAAATCTAAGGCAAAATTTTTTTTCTAAATTAAGTTTTCTTTTATGTATGTTTTATCTGATTACAAATGTTTTGTACATTTATATCATGACTAGGTAATCAATACATGCTAGGAGAGACTTGCATATGTGCCTTCAAATGTAAAACTCAGTTTCCATGCATTCTCCCTTATCTTACACATTTCTCATGGTAGATGTATATTCCAGATGCTTGACATAGATGGACTCTTTCTTCTAGCTGAGAGACATGTAGCATAATCCATGATGTGATCAAACAAACCTTGTATTCAATGTTGCGTATTTTGTATCCCACCCAAATCACAATAAAAATAGCAATAATTCAATTTTGCACTTCAGTATTAGTTTTCTCTTAGCCCTTGGGGTTTCATCAAAGGGCTCAATTGTTCATGGGATAGCCTTTATCACACTTCCAAGAAACCTATAGTGGACACTAAAGCTACCAAGTTCCTTCGATTGGCTATAGCTCAAAGTAAAGGTATCGAATCGAACCAATTTTTAGCCATGAATTTTTAAAAAAATTACAAAGCTACAATGCTCATGTTGATCTAAATGGAATTACATCATTTGTATCACAACCTATAGCTTATTGGATTGACAAATCCATTTTCAAAAAACAAAATTCAGTACTAGAAGGAATTTTCAAATCCAGATTGAATATGACCACACCGAAGATTGGTTGAATGTAACTATTGCATTAATAGAGATTGAGAAGCATGTGAGACCATGGATACCACTAATGTCAATTTTATAGTAGTATTGAACGAGGTGTATGTTGGCTTTTGTACAACTACAGGCACTTATGTATTTGAAAATCATTGAATTCTCAGATGGAGATTTAGTAGAAAAGATATTGTTGATATAAATGGATATGGGATTGAAATGGATTTACAGATGAATAATGTAAATATATGTGAAACTAGAGAGTCTAGATTATAAAATTCTCTTTCTATTTATTAAGATTAAGAGACTTTCTCAATTTTAGTTTTCAAAAGTAGGGAGCTTTTGTGATTTGGCTAGATTGCAAAGGACTAAATAGGTATAAGAATCAGAAATTTGAAATAAGAATAAATCTCTACAATTGTATAGATAAAATTTGAGTAGTCGATGATGTTAGTAGACACTATGGTGTTTTTTTCTTTTTTTCTCAAACTGTGAACACTTCCATATGAGCTTTTCTTAAAGGGCACAAAATTGAACTCTCTACATTCTTGAATATGGACTTTTGGAATGAGTATCTTTGTTTTTAAGAGTATTGGAGGTTAATCCCTTTTCTTACCAAAGGAGAAAAGCTTGAGGATTGCATGGAATCTCGACAAAGAGAGAAATTTCTAAGTATTGGTATAGACCCTGCTAAGAAATGAGGGAACCAAGTGTGTAATGATGGTCTTCACAAGGATGCTATGCTTTAAAATGAACAAAAATTAGAGGGCTTACAAACTGAGCTCTATGGTGATCTTATTATTGAGGACCTGACTTTTTTTTATTGAATTTCAATATATGAGTATTTACTAGTTAAAATGTGTTGTAAATTTACATCTTGCATGTTCTTGGTCACTTCCCAGATATAGAAAACCAACCTTGTCATGCACACAATGTCCTTTGATGTCCACATGATTTCACAACTAACCTCATCATTCTTATCAAGTACTCTTCCTTTGCACCATCTATTATATATTTCTCTTTATTTAATAATGGGATTTTAATTCCCTTTCTTTCTCTATCATTACTTTAATTCAAAGCAATGGGGTACTATCAAAGCTAATGAGCCATCTTAGAGCTCCCCATTGATCATCATTTTCTATAAATCTTCTTTAAAATCAGCCATTATTATTGGTTGAGAATAAAATCATACCATAGTCCATCAAAAATTATTATCCAATACACCCTACTCTATTTCTAATTTCACTAGAATAGTTGTAGTTAAAATATTGTGTAGCCCATTGTCTAATACTAGACCTTACCTCAATGGACCCCATGATTTTGACCAACTAGCCATAGCAATCTAGAGATTCACATTAAGCCATTGTATAGACTCAAACCCTAAACTCTTCAGGTTCCCCCATAGAAAATACCTTTCAAAATAGCCAACAGGGTGAACTTGGGACAAACTTGTGCATACCTAGGCAGATCCATGGTGAATCGAGGCAGGTGGGCATGGAAAACAAGTTTTTCTTTTTGGAAGTCATGAATCCTCTTTGTTGTTTTTAAGTACTATTTTGGTGAAATTCATGAGCACACCGTTTAAATAAGATTTACAATATAATTAGTTTCTTGCAAGCCTATGGGTCAATGCAAGAAGTTCTAGGTCTCACTTTTGGTCAAAATGTGGAAGTGTTTTTCTTGTTTTTAAAATATATTGTCAATTGATGTCAAAATTTAAGACACTTAGAGATTAAATATAAAAAAATTTAGAAATAAAAATTTTAGTGCTTGAAATATCCTTTTTGAATATGTAATTTATTTGAATACCCATATGATAGATTATTTCTTTTGGTATGGATCTTTAAAAATAACTTTTTCAAAATGCCTATTTCAGGACCATACCACACTTGTGTATAGACACCATAATTTGACATAACTAAATGAATTGTTGTGAATCCTTTTAAACAAATTTATCTCACACACCAAAGATTGATGAGAATATTTTTCTTGAATTTTTTAATGAATATTCTTTTTTTAAATTTTCAATTGATGATTAGGCTAATTTCTAAAACCTCTCGTGTATGGACACCATAATTTAATCAAAAATTATTATTTTTTCACTTTTTTTTAACTTCAAAAGAATTGTGTGAAGATTGATGACATGTAAATTAATTTTAAAAATATGAAAAGTTAAAAATGTTATTAAATTTTTAGTGAATCTCATTATTTTATGTTTAAGAGATACTTTTGATTAATAAATAATCAAAAAATAGCAATTAAACTCATAACGTTATAAAATTTATATTTTCAAAATCAAAACAATAAGACCTATAATGAGTTTTTTGTCAAAAAATTCAATGGGAACAATAGTATAAAAATTACGAGAATACCTAAAATTGTCAATTAAATGCCTTAGTCAAAATTTGGTTCATAAAGGCATAGGCTTGGTCCCACTAACCCTATGTCATTCCTTTCTCCAAGGAAAACCTGATGTGAATTCTTGCCTATGGAAAATTCCTGCCCATGGCACTAGAATCGAGTACCTGACTTGCAATTAAAAAATTGGGTGCCCAATTTAAAATCAAGTACCTAATTGTTTAAAAATAGGGTACCCAATTCTGATGTTGGGCCTAAAAAGATGCCCCACAAAGCATTTTCCAATGATTGCAATTATTGAATGACAATTTCGAACTGCAACAGTGAATTTCTATCATAATTATATTGTTTTCTTCTCATCTTCTACAAATTGCAAGATATTGATTTGAATTCAAAACTGGTGCAAACATGAGATCAAAATAATGAAGAAAGAATAAAATAAAAGTTCTAACAAATGAGGAGATTGTAACAAACAGAGAGAATGAAGAAGAGATACCACAATAGATGAAGAGGCTGAAGAAGAGAACCCAATACAATGAGATTCAATTACAGATTCTAATAAAAAATTCAATACAGGTGTGTCTTCAAACCCTCGAGTTTTTTCTCATGATAAAATTTTTGATTTCTTAGAAGAAGGTTACAATTTAAACAATTTAGATTTTCTTCATGAGACTAGATTTCCAAATGATCATGTACAACAAACTCCAATAGAAATGCATTCCTTGAAAGAAATACTAAGAAAAAATGAAAATGAGATTCAACTTCCAAATAACATTTAAAATCAAATGCCAATTGAAAATAATAATCATATGAATGTAGACATAGAAACACCAAGTACTAAACAAGCATGTCTAAATGATACTAAAGTGTGTGAACATAATTTTCATTTTTGTAATGATGTTCTAGATAATCTTCATCAATTGGTTTCATGGAGACAAATTAGGATGCATGTTAATATATTATATAGACTTTTTTTATAATAAGAAATTTGGGTTTCAATGTCAGTTGATGTTGCGACTAATTAAAATGTCTAAAATGAAAAAAGTAATGAAAAGGTTATGAATGTATGCAAAACCCAAGAAAAAATTGAGTCTTTAAAACAAGTTGTATCCACTATTGCTAGTGCCTTTGATGTCATCAGAAAGAGAAGTTTCTCTAAAGATAAGAATGCAGGAGAATGAGCAATAGCAATAGCTTGAGTTAACAAATCAACTACTAACAAAAGGTTGATTAGTAACATAAGTGGATATTTTAATGTGAATTGTAAGACTTTAGAAAGAGCTGAAAAGAGAAGGGTTAACTTTGAATGTGATCCAAGAAATAGTTTGTGGACATCTAGTGGTAGATTCCTGAGATCAGGTATGAAGCTTACTAGTGAAGTCAAAAATTTGGTTGAATTTTTTTAACAAGACTATCACCTAATTCAAGAGAAGTTCTTAAATTGAGAGTTGGCTCAAAAATATATGATCTACATCCTAAACACCTTTTGGAAATTACTCAAACTACATTCTTTAGAAAATTTATAGATGGTAAAGTGTTTACAATTACCATTAGTCAACTATTTTTTGAAAAGTGTAAACCATGGTATATAAGGAATAACAAGGAAATAATCACATATTATTGTAAAACTCATGTTCAATTTTGTTACCATTATGATGTATTTTGATCTATATGTGGTACAATACACAGTAAATAAATGTTGAGGAATTTGGTACAAAATACCTTCTCAAACTATAGAAGATTTCATATCAGGTCTATTTCGTAAGCCACCTAATGACCAATACTTTCTTTTCAATGCATGTCTTTTTGGTACATGTGATATGTGTGACAATCTTTCTTTGTTACATGAATGTTTGCATAAAAATGTTTTGACTAATTTTGGACAATAATTACTTGATGTAAAAAGATTCAAAACTATTGAATACCCATTGAAGTATGGGAAGATTGGAAGAAGGTGTGATCTAGTTACAGATAAAGTTAGTTGTCATTCATTTATGGATGAGTTTAAGAGTGTGATCATACCAAAATATGTTAAACACTCTCAATATGCTAGATGGCTTGATGGATAATTTCACATATGTAAGAATATGTTTCCAATTGGTACTATATTTTTGGTTGTTGAATTTGTAGAGAACTACACACTTGTGCCACAAGATGAGATACAACCATAATATTACAATTTAGTGCAAGAAACAATTTATGTTCATATAGTTTATAGGCATGCATTTGATAGTACAAAGGGGGATTGAAAAATATTGAGATAGTACCATTTCTATATGAGTGATAATAAAATTCATTCATCTAAGTTTGTCCAATATTGTTTTAAGGTCTTTTATGATAATTTAAATGAGAGAAATTCAAATGACACAATGTTGGATATGTTTAGAAAATTGTACAAGACAACTCAAGAATGATAGAATGTTCTAAATGTTGAGTAGGACACATAGGCAAGCTAATATCCAACATGTGTGGAGTCTTTTTGAGGTTGGACATGGTAAATTAGAACATGACGATGCAAGTGCATGCATGAAGAGAGCCTTTAGTAGAGAGAAATTAAAGTTTGAGGAAAAATCCACTTCAAAAATACACATGAGATTGTGGAATGGTATACCAAATATTTATACATAGGATCAAGTCAAAACTCTACAATTAGACATTTCTTCTACGTAGTTGAAAAGAAAATCCTTTCAAGATATGATTGTGATATAATTAGTGGGTTGGCTAAATGACATTAATTTAGAAGTTCAGATTCTAACACTTAGACTATATAGACGAGGGAGCTTGCTTGTTTTTGTTAGTTTTGTCTTGCAGGTGAATGGGAAGAATGTGTGAATATAGAATGAGTTGAAGATTGACAAAAAAAATCATAAGCACCTATTAATACACATTTTCAAGATGATATAGTAAATGAAGGTCAGAATGTTACTTTTTCATGAAAAGAATATGGTTGCATTTTAGACCTCATTCAACATGGTATGCACAATTTATATTATGTTTTTATGTAAATGTCATTAATATAATTCAAGTACATGTCATTAATTTATTATTTATATATGTACAAATGTGAATAAAGTCTTTATGTACTTTATCTTATCTTGTAAGACATGTTTATGTTATTATTGCACCTAATGATAATGATGAATAAACTAAGTATCAGCTAGCTAGACGTGTGGAACCTAGAAAAAATTGATATGTCATCAAGTAGATGATGATGGTTTTGAGTATCCAATTGGGTCTCTCATTGTAGTTGGCACCTGGCTACATACATACCTAACAAGAAGAAATGGTTTACCATCATTTGAAGACTACCAATCCAAAAAGAAGATTTTACATTATTCTGATTTGGTTGTGGCAGAAAATATCAAATTAGAAAGATATAAAGGGAGACCTGCCAATAAGGTATATGGACAATTTCAATGGATGAGCATGAGACAATCTAAGATGTAGTACAAAAGAGAGAGGATGCATATGGTATAGTGGGATGACTACATTTAAATCAAACACATATAAGTTTTCTCTTTATTGTGATATTTTTATATATGTACTTATATAATTAAATTAGATGTATGTATGCATTGTCAAGAGAAAATTAGAGAACTTATATATACCTCTTATTTAGGTCTCAATAAAAATTTATGCAAATTTAAATTATTAAGGTGGATCCAACTTCAAAATCTTGTGTAATAAACACACAGTGAGTACATACATTGCACATATTAGCATAATTTAGATAGCTCGTATTAATTTATGCTTTTATTAACACATGTTTTTTTTTTGCAATTTTATTTTGCAGGACCTCATTTGAAGAAATGTGTTGAACCAATTTTATATTTTGAGTTCACCTCGATTTATGCCATTCACATTGTCTTACATATATTATGAAACATGTTGTAAATATTTAAAAATAGGAGTTCACTTCTATTTGAAAGTTAAAGGTGTGCACTTGATATTAAAATTAATTGTCAATCAAAGTAATGACCTCCTATTTTTTCCCATTACTTTTACATTCAAACACGTTTAAATTAATGTTCCTAAATAAATAATTATGATTATTCAAATTATTGTTCATGTACCATATACTTACTAAATGTATCATAACATGAATAAAATATTTCACACTAAAGAAAATGGTTCATACTTACAAAATGATAACATAATAATCTATACCACATAAACTAGTATTATAAGAAGTCATAAAATATAGTACATGGTCTAACATGTGATAACATGATCTATGAAATCAAAAAATACATATAATGCAGTTAACTATCCTAATACAAAGTGTATCAAAAATAACAATGTGTCATAAAAACAAAATCTAAAGGTACCAAAATACCTAATCAATCTGATATTTAGTCCTCTTTACTCCACATAAAGAGGACTCAAATGGATCATCTTGTGTAACATGAGGTGTCTCATCATGTGGGACACCCTATGGGGCATCATGTGTCACATCCTGAGAAGACAATATATACAGGCTTACTTGAAATGGGTTTCAAAATCTAGCTTACAAATAAATTAAATATTTAGTACATAGTAAAGTTAATACCATGTGAGATGGGTGTCCCTCTATAACAGGAGGAGGTGCACTATGAAAGCTACCAAATGTGGTAGTGGTGAGGTCCTATAATAAATACAATACAAAAAATTATAAAATTTGATAAAGATCATAATGAACTATGCATGTACATAAATCACAATACTGACCTCAAAGGATGATGTTTATACCTCCATCTAGTTTAGTCACGTAGTCTCTACAACCCTCATGGCAACATAGTCCTAAAATTATGGATACATAAACCTTGAGTCAAAATTATATATACATGAATTACAATGTACACAAATTAAAAAGTACATAATTTACACTACATTTCTTGAAATAAAAACATATATATCATACATGAGTAGTAGCTATTGTCATAGATGTGTGTAAAGATATGCTGTCATGATGATCATCGACATGTCTCAAATGGTCAAAAGATGGAGCTGAAAATAAACTATATTGAGGCATATATGGATAAGTGTGATCCATGTCCTATTTGTAAAAGCAAAATACATAAAATTATACATGAATCAAAGTTTAAGATAAGTTAATAGCAATGTGTACATAAAAATAGTACAAAATATTTGTCTTCAAAAGTTCATACCATAGGTATTTGAGGCTTTGCCTTAATGGTCGATGGATCAGGACTTGTACAAACATCAAACTATGTAATAGACGATAATCTCTAAAAATTAAGATTAAAAAAATATAAAAACATGTTATTAAATTTGAGATTGAATGTACATTATTTATAGTGTAATTCAAAGTGCATATTGTATGAGGAATGCCAACGTCTGTAGGTCTCAAAAAAAGACTATACTGCCTTCTAGGAAGAACAATATTATCTATCCTCTATTATTTGAAAATCAAAATACATTAATATAGTTAATACAATTATGCATATATCCAAAAATTAAATAATTATGTACTTAATAAATTTTAATTAATTTTTTACATGCTTCTCCTAACTATCTCCCTCTCCATGTAAAAGGTCAACAAATGATGTCAGGTCAATATCATCACTACCATCACCATGAGCAACATATGCATAATCATCAAAATTATTACCCTCAACATCATGGCCATCATGTGTCACATCGACATTGCTCACAGAGCCTCTACATATACCTCCACAATTGGTACAAATGTGCATAAGTGGATGAATATATGTTGACTGCGTCCACTTCTCTACTAAATTACCTAAAAGGGCTCGCAATGAAGTAAAAGAAAATGACATCGCTCAATGATGGTGAGGTGCTGGGACAATTGGTGCAAGAAGAGGTACAAGAGGTTGAGGACATATGTGATTTCTCATATTATTGCTCAGCTTTTCCCTAGGCCTATCCTGAGGCATCCCTCCACCAACCCCTTGAAATGATCTAATATCAAAATAATTGAGTTTCAAATCCAATTCAAACTCAGGCCATAGTTTCTTAAGAAAGTAGCTAGGCATTCCATGATTTGCATGTGGTGAATGGTCAAATACCATCCACCACTTCTCCCAAAAGTGCGATGATATATGTTGATGCGTACACTATCTAATAGAAATGTGAGGCTTCTTCTTGCTAACCTCAAAAATTTTCTACAGGTTTACAAAATATATTTTAAAATATCCTTTATTTAATTTGAGCTAATGGACCTCTCTATAGGATAGGCCATCATAATAGAAGGTACACATTTTTTTCCTCTATAATCTAAAGCTATCAATGTCACTATCTGAATGCTTGATAGTGTACAATGCCTTGGTATACTATTTGCAAGGTGAAGTAGGTGAGGGTGGGGGGTCGCCTTGCACCTAATGATCTGAATATCACACATGAGTTCACAAAGGTTGTGCCTCATGCTTTCTCTTAGATCCTTTGCAGTAGGTGCTGGAGGAGGATTAGGTGGTTGTGGAGGTGGGGTGGAGGTGGAGATAGAGATGGAGGGGGCTAGGAAAAGGGTGGGAGAGGAGAAGGGGTTGGGGGTGGGTCTACCAAATATAATCTGCATATATGTTTAAACAACATAAAAAATCACAAAATTACTATTTAATAAAATAAATCTAAAATATTAATTATATAAATGTACATCTTTAAAACCATATCAATTATGTAAATAAAGTTAAACGCTTAAGTAAACTTTAATGTTAAGGCTAATTGAACATTATACCAAATTTAAGCCTAATCATAAAATAATACTCCAAAAAACTATTAGTAAATTAACTTAAATGTGAGTTCTAAAAATAACTTATATTTATGTTTAGGATTATGCCTTAGCATTTACAATTAAGGTTCAATATTAAAATTATCAAGATTTAACATAAATAAGATTGTGTTTGGATTAGGATCTAGGGTTATCCATTTGGAATTAGGGTAGAGAAATTAGAATTATGATTGGGGCACAAAATATAGGATTTAGGATTACGACTACTATTTCAAGGCTTATCATTTAAGATCAGGCATTAAAATTTAGACATATGGTTTAGGTTAAGATTTAGGATTTATGGATGATAATTTAAGATTATCATTTAGCTCTTAGAATAAGTGTTTAAAAATTACAATTAAAATTAGGGTTGACATTTTAGGATCACATGCTAGCTTTAAGGATTACAATTTTTAATTTATGGTTAAGACTGGGATAATTATTGTTTAATAATTTAGATTTTAGCATTTAGGGAAATTATTGAGCAATTAGGGTGTACTATTTATAATCATGGTTTGGCATTTAGAATTAAAGCTAGGGTAAAGATTATGGTATGGGTTTACATCATTAAATTAGAAATATGATTAGGATTATGGTATGTGTTTTCTAGGAAATTTAATATGAGTGTTTAATATTTTTATTTAAATTCTTAGGATTATGCTTTAGCATTTATGATTAAGATTTAATATTAAAATAATTAGGATTTAACATAAAGAAGATTGTGGTTTGGGTTAGGATTTAGGGTTATCCATTTAGAATTAGGGTTGAGTAATTAATATTATGATTGGGGCATAAAATATAAGATTTAGGGTTATGACTACTATTTCAAGGGTTATCATATAAGATTAGGCATTAGAATTTAGAATTATGGTTTAGGTTTAGATTGAGGATTGAAGGATGATAATTTAAAATTATAGTTAACACTTAGAATAAGTGTTTAAAAATTAGGATTGTAATTAGGTTTACATTGTAGAATCACATGCTAGCTTTAAGGATTATGATTTTTAATTATGGTTAAGATTGGGATAATTTAATGTCTCGTAATTTAGATTTTAGAATTTAGGGTAATTATTGAACAATTAGGGTCTACCATTTATAATCATGGTTTGGCATTTAGAATTAGGGCCAGGGTAAAGATTATGATATCGGTTTACACCATTAAATTAGAAATATGATTACGATTACGTTATGTATTTTCTAGGAAATTTAATATGAGTGTTTAACATTTATATTTAAATATTTAGGATTATGCTTTAGCATTTACAATTAAGGTTCAATATTAAAACAATTAGGATTTAACATAAATAAGATTATGGTTTGGGTTAGGATTTAGGGATATCCCTTTAGAATTATGGTAGAGTAATTAATATTATGATTGGGGCACAAAATATAAGTTTTAGGATTATGGCTACTATTTCAAGGCTCATCATTTAAGATTAGGCATTAGAATTTAGAATTATGGTTTAGGTTTAGATTTAGGATTGATGGATGATAATTTAAGATTATAGTTTAGCACTTAGAATTAGTGTTTAAAAATTAGGATTATAATTAGGGTTTACATTTTAGGATTATGTACTAGCATTAAAGATTAAAATTTTTAATTATTGTTAGGATTAAGATTACTTTCCATTATGGTTACTATTATGGTTACCTAGCTAGGGATCAAGTGTTAGGTTTAAGATTTCAAGTTACAACTAGAATTAGGATTTAACATTTAGGATTAAGTTTACCATTTAAGTAATGGGTTAGGATACTTGTATTAGGGTTTCAAATTAATGATTAGGTTTAGGTTTCTCATTTTTAATTATATAATGGTTAGAATTTTAATTAGTTTTAGGGTCAAGCTTAGAATGATGCAGAGAGTGAGATTTTACTTCAAGGTTAATACTATGTTTAGGGTTAGTGTTTAGTTTTATAAAAAGGTTATGGTCATTAAATTATCAAAAATCTTGTTGTAAATTTTATCTAACTAAATAATGAAATGATAAATGGATATTATGACACATAATTTGTGGTACAAGATTTAAAATTATATTTGATTTGGAAGGGAAACATTACTTATTGAAAATCACAAATAGAATCTAAGAGAGTCTATGTTTATTTCATAATTAGGGCTAAGGTTGTCTTAAGGATTTGGTTACATCATTGTTTACGATTAGAGTTTTACATAATGTTAGGATTACAGAGTTGGCTTTCCAATTAGAGTTACATGAATCTAGGGTTTAGAGTTAAGGTTATCATTTTAAGGTAAGGTAATACATTAAATACTTAGTTTTATGTTTAGGGTTTATATTAAATTATTGTACAGTTATGGTTAGCTTGATGTTAGACTTAGGAATATAGAACTAGTTTTACTTTTTTGTTCTATTTTTTACAAACTGAATCAAAATTAATTACTATTTAGTTGAAATAAATCTAAAACATTAATGTAATTACATGTTTAAACATTCTAATTTACATCTATCTTATCATTCATCACTATAAATTTTTTAAATACATTGAATCATCTAAAATAATCATTTTTAAATGAACACCTATAAAAAAAATGAACAGATATGAAACTATTTAAATTAATAGATACAATAATCAAAATATAAAACTATTAACAATGGAAATTTACAATTTTACATATTACAAACAATTAAACATGAAAAAAATAAAATAAGTTGATGGAATTATAAAGCATAAACTTGAAAACAATAAAATAAAATACTAGAAAAGAAAGTAAAATACTTGGTACACTATTAAATAGTCGCTAGGGGTGTAGAAATCCAAAAATGGGCTCTCATTTCTAAGCTTAAATTGGGATCCCATTTATAATAGCAATGGAAATGAATGAAAACCCCACAAAAATGTTGTTTTTATGGTTTTTAGAAATTGGGTACCCAATTTCTAAAATCTATTACTTGATTCATCTAAAACCAGGTACCCAATTTTAAAATCATGCTTTGAGTAGATGATCTAGATCTCAAAATTAGGTACCCAATTTTTGAATATGAATCGGGCACCCAAACCATAACAGGTAGTTGATTTATTAAAATGGATACCCATTTCTGAAGAGGTCTCATTCCATAGAATTAACTTCTGCAGAATTGCAACCCAACTTTGTGTATTCACCACTATATCTACTTAAGAATTATGAAAAATGCTTCACTTCTTTACAATGGAGCCTTATATTGTCATTATTTTTAGCTAACAATGATATCTTATAGGAGACTACACCTTATCCACATTGATCACTGTTGCCTAGATAATTTTTTGAGAGAGAATTAATTAAGATAATTAATGGAAAGATGAGAGAGAGAGAGAGAGAGAGAGAGAGAGAGAGAGAGAGAGAGAGAGAGAGAGAGAGAGAGAGAGAGACTATTTTCCACTATTCCAACATATTCTCTCTACCCATACTTTAACATCTAGAGAGAAGTTTGGGTTTGAGTTCGGAATTCTTTCTCTCTTTCAAACATTTTCTCTCTCCCTGTACTACCTCTCTCTACATACTCAAACTTTTAGAGAGAAGTACATGTTTGGGTTGGCTTCTCTGACTCAAGATTTTCTCTCTCCACATACTAAAATACTCTCTCACTATGTACTCCAAATTTTTAACCTAATCCTAATCCGAACTTCCCTACTGTTAGTTATTCCATGAAAACTCAAAAGCACAAAGGTTTTCACTTGGGTAACTGGTCAAATATCTTGTAGGTAGCAGATTAGACGTAAAGATAAATCTCTAGCATGTCAACTCCCAAGCAAGGTAAAGCACATGAGCAGGCCATAGAGGAAGAAAGTTAGGAGAAACTTCCAAGTGTTTGAGAGAATTCATCCTGCAAATGATCAGAAGGAAGACATATCTATTTGAACCAATACCTTGAGAAGGGAGGCAGCTTATGTCATGATACTTCCATAAAATAATTGACTTGGAGTCAATTTCATTACAAAGCTAATCACATTTCCATGTGAGAGCATGGATTTTGATTATGCAATTTAAAACAAAAATTGAAGATCTTTGATAATAAAAATAGCACCCACGACATTTCTTGGAACCTTGGGCAAGGAAAGTGCACTATATTTAATTGAAGGCCAGACTCATGTGATCTATAGCCTTTAGGAAGACTAACATAGTCATATACAGCTCACTCTTCAACCCACAACAACATTACTGGAAACATAGATAGAGCATATGAATTGTTTGACATTTTTGCAATGCATGATAATCATGTTGGAGGCATAGGAGAAAGGCTTATGAATAAGGTATTGAAATCTGCATAGAGCAAGCTTAGACAAGGCATATAAACTATTTGATCAAAGGATCCCCTCACATATTGACAAATAAAACAAAGCATAGTCAAACAGTGCATTGTCCCATTGAAATCCAGTCCTATGCAGCCTGTGGCCTTGAATGGAAGATTCATGCATTGTTTAAAAAGAAGAATCACACAATTTATTTGACAGAATATATTAATCAATCCAAAACTTAAAACTTCTATAGAATATCCTAGTGCAAAATGTTAGCCTATAAATTATTGTGAGCCTATAAACTTTTCATCCATCTAAGCTTAAAACAATCATCCTTAGCAAATTATAGTAAATCAACATGCAACAATAAAACATGCAAAATTAACACATGACACAATGATTTACATGGAAACCCGATTTGGGAAAAACCACCAGTAACATGCTACTTTATTCTCACTCTTCTAAAGTGATGCCCTGTTAAAAGCCTACCCTGTTAAAGGCTTACAACACACTATTAAATGTGACCTTGTTAGAAGATTTCACCAAACTGTTAGGAATGGGCCTGGTTAAAGGACTTTAGAACATTCACTTGAAATGTCACCCTGTTAAAGGATTTACCTCATGGCTATTAAACCAACCTAAGTCCATAGGATTTAAAATAACTGTTACAATTGCTAGAGAGTAACAATAATGGCTTTTTGATATGATATAACTTACAACATACTTTGCAGATTTTAGATCACTCTTTCAGTTCAATCCTTTTGCTTGGCTTTAATCACTTTAGCTGTCTTTCTCTTCAAGCTTCATCTCCTTGAGTCTTCTTTATTCATCATACCAATGCATCCACATCTGGAGTCTTCTTATTGAAATAGAGTAACTGTGCTCTCTTTCTCCTTAGCACCTCCTTCAACACTTTATACTTTCACGCTTGACCGCCTCTCTTTTTTCTTTATGACCTTATGACTCCTTAAATAGAAATCTGGTTTTCTTTTTCTGCTTAATTCTCCCTCTTCAATTTTAGGGTTTCAAATGGATTAGGTAGAATACAATGTATCTAGCCTGTATCTTGCTCTTATCTAGAAACTTCATCTAGAGTCCAGTTGTATCTTCAAAAATGTTCTACATGGTGTTTTGTGCCACTAGCTCATCATTCTTATCTTTCATTTAATTCACAAACTTTTAGATAACAACCTTGTCAGCTTAGATCTGGCAAATCTTTGATTTTTGAAATAATGTAGCAACTCGACATTATTTGTTTACTGATGCTCAACACCTCTGTGTTACTCAACACTATTGCTTTACTGGTGCTCGGAACCTCTGTGTTACTCGACACTTGTATTTTCTCGGTACTTGTATCTGCTTGGCACTTGGTTCTACTCGGCATCTAAAGTTGAACTTTCTTGGCTTCAACTAGAAATTTGTTCAGCACCTACTAGCTTGCTCGACTCCTCTCTAATGAACTTAGTTGGGCTTTACAAAAGACTTAGCTAAAACCTTACATATTTGATATGTTTCAGTGTGTCCATTCTCTATGTCTTATAGTATGTCATCAATGGCTTAGCTAATCCTTGTACTTCATTACAACATCATAACTTCAACCTTTCTCTTGGTGTTCGGGTTACATCTTATTGATTGCCTCATCCTTGTCAATCAACTAATTGATAGTATTTGGATCACTAAAGAAATTGTCATTCCTGCAAGTAGCAAGTTTGACATCAATGACAAAATAATGATTGAGAACATTCTTTTACCAGTTCCATATACAATTTCTCTCATAATCTTTTCAATCATTTCCAACAATCTCCCTCTTTTCCATTGATGGCAAACCAAATTGATCAATTGATCAACTTAGTTACCACCAAGATTGCATATGTTGTTTCCTACTTTTCTTGGCTGCTGCATCTTTACTACTGATCTCATATATCTCCCTCTTTCATATATATCTCCCTCTTTCATATATATCTCCCTCTTGCTTTGTATTGATCAAGTTTCTACATATTTCTCCCTCTTTGACATAAATTCCAAAGATGTAGCATCTTTATCATGCGAAATATAAGCTTTGGCTTCTTGATGTCTTCTCCCTCTGTCACCATGCTTGTGACTGATTTGGAGTTTTTGCAACTGCTATCATCCTCTGGATCATTCTTCTGATATTTCAATGATTTATTGTTGTTGATGCAGGGTAGCTTCCTTGTTATTTTATACTTCTTGAATTAGGGGTATTACCCCCAACTTGCCTCTAAGATATTCATAAGCATCCTTGGGAAATGGGTTGGTGAAGATATCTACAGTTTGTTCCTTTGTATGAATGTATTCCAACTTCACTTGTTTGTCTTCTACCAATTCTCTGACATAATGATACTTGATTGCACTATGCTTGGTTTTTGCATGCATTGCTGAATTTTTGGATATGTTTATAGCACTTGTATTATCACAATACAATATCATAGGTTTTGTTACCTCTTCTTTGATTCCTTTCAATAGATGTGTGAGCCACACAATGTTTGTGCAATTGATTGCTGCTACCACATATTCTGATTCTGTAGTGGACTGGGATGTGCATGTTTGTTTCTTGCCAGTCTAGGTAACTAGCCTTTTGCTTAAAAATAATGCACCTTCACTTGTGCTTTTTCTATCATCAATGTTGGCTCCCCAATCTGCATCTGTATATGCATTGAGCTCAAACTTTTTATTCTTTTTGTAGTATAGACCAAAGTTATCAGTTCCTTTAAGATATATCATTATTCTTTTTACTACTACGAGATGATTTTCTTTAAGATTAGCAGAGAATTTAGCCACTATTCCAACTACTAATGCTATGTCTGGTCTACTATGTACAACATATTGTAGTTTTTCAATCATGGATCTGTACATTGTTTGATTGACTTTAGCTGATTCATCATTTTTGGATAGCTTATTTCCTATTGCCATTGGTGTGCTGACTAGTTTGGACTCCTCTAATCCAAACATTTTAAGAATCTCTTTGATGTACTTTGATTGTGTCACAAATATACCATGTTTGAGTTGATGTACTTGCAATCCAACAAAAAATTTGATCTCACCAAACATAGACATCTCAAATTCATGTTTCATTTTGTCAGCAAAGCCTTTGCAAAGCACTTCCTTTCCTCCAAACACTATATCATCCACAAAGCTTTCAGATACAATAATATCCTTACCTTCTTCTACTTTAATGTACATGGTGTTGTTATCATCAATTCTTTCAAATCCTATTTGCACCAGATACTTGCGAAGTCTCTCATACCATGCTCTAGGTGCTTGTTTCAAACCATAGAGTTCTTTATGTAGCTTACAAACCATATCCCTGTTGTTCTCATCAACAAATCCTTCTGGTTGTTCAATGTAGACTTCTTCTTCTAGTATACCATTTAAAAAAGTAGACTTTACATCCATCTGATAGACTTTAAAATCTTTATATGCAGAATATGCAAGCAAAGTTCATACTCCTTCCATTCTAGCAATAGGGGCGAAGGTTTCCCCATAGTCTAGTCCTTCTTCTTGAGCATAACCCTTGCATACTAGTCTAGCTTTGTTTCTAGTAATCTCTATATTCTCATCTAGCTTGTTTCTGAATACCCACTTATTGCCAATCACATTCTTGTCAACTAGTCTGGGAACCAAACTCCAGGTTTTGTTCTTCTTTATTTGATCAATCTCTTCTTCCATAGCTTTGTACCAGTCATCATCTTGTAATGCACCATATACTGTCTTAGGTTCAAGTTTGTTGATCAGCCATGATTCATGTCTCAGTCTGTTCCTTGTCGTTGGTCTTGCATCTTTGTCACCAATTATCTGTTCAGTAGGGTGATGTCTTTTTACATATTTGGATAATCTTGGCTCTGTCCTTGTTTCCATGTTTGATCTTTCAAATTCAGGATCACTATGCACTTCATTGTCAGGTTGTTCTTCATCTCTTTCATGTGTACTGACTTCAGAATTAGATTGTGCATTTCTTTCATTCTGCAACTTGACATCTGAATGCATCTCAACATTCACTGGTTGTGACTCGGCTGAATCAAAAATTTGTTGTTGAGTTTCAATTTGATTTACATTATCCTCGTCAATAGGCATTCCATCATGAGAATACACAAAGGTTCTGTACTCTTCTATTTTTTTGGGTTCTTCAGCTTGGACTTCTGTATGCTCATCAAAGTTTACATTTGCACCTTCCACAATTTTTTTAGTGTTAGTATTCAAACACTTGTATGCCTTACTTCTAGTGGAGTAACCAAGAAATATGCCTTCATCACTTTTTGCATCAAATTTTCCATTTATAGCATCTTTAAGGATAAAGCATTTGCAACCAAACACTTTGAAATGTTTTAAATTGGGTGAGTGACCATATCATAATTCAAAAGGTGTTGTATTTGTACCTTTCTTGACTTGTACTCAGTTCAGTGTATGAACAGCTACACTTACAGCTTCTCTCCAGTATTTTAGAGCAATAGTCTTTTCCATCATTAATGTTCTAGCACAGTCAATCACAGATCTATTTCTTCTTTCAGCAATTCCATTCTATGGGGGAGTTCTAGGAGCTGACGTTTGTCTTTTGATTTCTTTATCATTACAAAATATCTCATTCATTTGATGTGAATTCACCACCTCTGTCTGATCTTAGGCATTTCAAGCTCTTTCTTGTTTCCTTTTCAACTCTAGCCACATACCACTTAAACATTTGAAAAGTATCAGATTTTTGTTTTAAGAACATAATAGTCATCATCCTAGAATAGTCATCAACAAACAACATTATGTATTTATCTCCTCTATAGCTTTGGACTTCCATTGGACCACATAAGTCAGTATGAACTAACTCAAGTATTTCTTTAGATGTATAGTTTTTGCTTTTGAAACTTGACTTTGTCATCTTTCTTAGCTGACATTGTTTGCACATGATATTATTAGGCTTCTTCAATTCTGGTAAACTTCTGACTTTCTTCATTTTATTGATATTGACCAGATTTTCAAAGTTGACATGACATAGCCTCCTATGCCATAACTATTCATTATCAAATTTTGCAATAAAATAAGAAACATCATCCATATCAAGGTAAAATAGATTACTTCTTGTTTGATCTCCTTTTCCTGTCAATTTACCATCAGTATCATAGTTTTTTGCAATTTTGTTTCCAAATTCTACTTTGCATCCTACATTGCCTAATTGTGAGAGACTCAACAAATTGTAGTTTAATCCTTCAACATAGTATGCATTATCACATGAAATTTTCTTTGTGAGCTTAATGGAACCTTTTCCTTTGATTTGACATGGAGCATCATTACCAAATCTAACACTATTTCCATCATACTGAGTAAAGTTAACAAACTTACTTTTGTCTCCTGTCATGTAATGTGAGCATCCACTATCTATGATCCACCTATCATTCTTGTTCATACATGTTACCAATGCTATAGGCTCTTCTTCATCAGATTGGTCCTTCATGGCTACATAAACAACTTCATCATCATTATCATCATAATTTTCTTCAACAATATAACACTTCTTGCCTTTGTCTTTGTAATCTCTCTTGTCATCATCTCTTCTGAATTTGTTTTTATTGCCTTCCTTGTAATCCTTTTTTTGTGTACACCTGGCAGCATTATGACCTACTTCATTTCAATTGAACCAAATGATCGACATCTTACCTTTGAATTTTCCTTTACCTTTGTGAAATCTTCTAGCAAGCAATGCTTCCAATTGTTCCACATCTTCCTCATCAGTGCTACTGTCACTGGATACATATTTCATTTTTTTTCCTTTCTTTGATTTTGCCTATTCGACATCTTTCAGTGATAGCTTGGCCTTGAAAGAAAATTCAACATTCTCAGGTTTGTAGTTGTCAAAGTTAGATAACTCAAATGCAGTGAGTCTACCCATTATACCTTCAAAACTTAGATTGTTTCTTGGTACACATCTTAGTTCTTGTATTGCTAATACTCTAATAGCATAGATAGGGAGCAAGGTTCTTAAGGACTTACTATTAATAGTATCTTCATCCAATTGATGATTCAAACATCTTATTGCACTTACCACTTCCTTTATTCTTGTGCCATACTGAGGAGCATTCTCATTTTCCTCCATTTTCATATCATCAAACTTTCCTCTGAGACTTTCTCTTTTTTCTCTTTGTACATTCTGATCTCCTCCATAGATATCTGATAGGGCTTTCCACATTTTGAATGTAGTGTCACATCCTTTGATATCATTAAATTTAGCACAGTTGAGTGCAGAAGCAATCTCCAGCATTGTCTGATTGTGTTCCTATTTATTTTTCATATCTTCTACAGTAAGAGTACCAGTTGGATCAACATGTTCAGTAACAATTGAATTTTGGGCATAATCTCCTATGGATCCAAGATGTAGCTTCATCAAAATTTTCCATGCAACAAAGTTGTCTTTGTTGAGCTTGGGAATTTCTCTCTTAGGAATTTTGATCTTTTCTGCTTATAGTCCTTTTAAACTGAATCAACAGTTTAGCTCTGATACCAATTGTTAGAATTCTTTAGAATAACTGAGAGGGGAGGAGGAGAGGGGGGTGGGGGTGGAGGGGTGAATTAGTTATTCAAGTTCCAAATGCCCTAATAAAACTCCTTTTCAAAATTATAGTGAGCTCATAAACTTTTCATCCATCCAAGCTTAAAACAATCATCCTTAGCAGATTATAGTAAATCAACATGCAGCAATAAAACATGCAAGATTAACACATGACACAATGATTTACGTGAAAACCCACTAGTAACATGCTACTTGATTCTCACTCTTCTAAAGTGATACCCTGTTAAAAGCCTACCCTATTAAAGGTTTACAACACACTGTTAAATGTGACCTTGTTAGAGGATTTCACCAAACTGTTAGGAATGGGCCTGGTTAAAGGACTTTAGAACATTCACTTGAAATGTCACCCTATTAAAGGATTTACCTCATGACTATTAAACCAACCTAAGTCCATAAGATTTAAACTAACTGTTACAATTGCTAGAGAGTAATGATAATGGCTTTTTGATCTGATATAACTTACAACATACTTTGTACATTTTAGATCACTCTTTTAGTTCAATCCTTTTGCTTCGCTTTAATCACTTCAGCTCTGACTGCTTGTCTTTCTCTTCAAGCTTCGTCTCCTTGAGTCTTCTTTACTCATCATACCAATGCATCCATATCTGGGGTCTTCTTATTGAAACAGAGTAACTATGCTCTCTTTCTCCTTAGCACCTTCTTCAACACTTTATGCTTTCATGCTTGACTGCCTCTCTTTTTCCTTCATGACCTAATGACTCCTTAAATAGAAATTTGGTTTTCCTTTTCCGCTCAATTCTCCCTCTTCAATTTTAGGGTTTCAAATGGATTAGGTAGAATACAATGTATCTACCCCATACCTTTGTCTTATCTAGAAACTTCATCTAGAGTCCAGTTGTATCTTCAAAAATGTTCTACATGGTGTTCTGTGCCACCAGCTCATCATTCTTATCTTCCATTTAATTTACAGACTTTTAGATTACAACCTTGTCAGCTTAGATCTGGAAAATCTTTGATTTTCAAAATAATGCAACAACTCGACATTATTGGTTTACTGATGCTTGGAACCTCTATGTTACCTGGCACTATTTCTTTACTTGTGCTTGGCACCTCTGTGTTACTCAGCACTTGTATTTTCTCGGCACTTGGTTCACTCGACATCTGAAGTTGAACTTGCTCGACTTCAACTAGAAATCTGTTCGGCACCTACTACCTTTCTCGGCTCCTTCTCTCTAACAAACTTAGTTGGTCTTTACAAAAGACTTAGCTAAAACCTTACATCTTTGATATATTTCAGTGTGCCTATTCTCTGTGTCTTATAGTATGTCAACAAATACACTTTTTCATCAATGGCTTAGCTGATCCTTGTACTTCATTACAACATCATAACTTCAACCTTTCTCTTGGTGTTCTAGTTACATCTTATTGATTGCCTCCTCCTTGTCAATCAACTAATTGATAGTATTTGGATCATTAAAGCAATTTTCATTGCTACAAGTAGTAAGTTTGACATCAATGACAAAACAATGATTGAGAACATTCTTTTACCAGTTCCATATACAATTTCCCTTATGATCTTTTCAGTCATTTCCAACACAAAAAAGTATACATGGAGACCAATATGTTTGGTAAGTTGTGTATGAACATGTAGCCGTTTGAATTATAGGAATCTCTAATACTTGCAAGTTTCTGAAGGGTTCATGACAAGTGTTTGATGAATACCTCAAAGAATGCCATTGCCACTCATCCATCACAAGCCAAACATGTGAAATTTTTCAAGTAAATGTCTTCAATCTTGCAACCTATGGCATTTAGAATTGTGGAAGTTGTCAACTAATCTATGACTTAATTTTCCAATTTATACTCTTAGTCATCATTCTGAATTTGATAAACATAATGAATTTAGAAGTATCTAGGAAGACCTTAAATTGTTTGACAAAATGCCTCTATTGTATATGAAATGTGTACATTGTTTAGAAGAAACAAATGGACCAAAATGGTATTGAAAAAGGATTAAAAATGTGTTGTGAATGTTCCAAATAAATTTTTGAAACTATGAGTGTAATGGAGATTTTGATAAAGCTTCACATTGCCTTAAGAAAATAGAACACAGCATTTGATATGAGTGAAAGGGAATATTGACTTCACATTTGGTATTGCTCCAGGATAGGGATTTGGTAAGCGATACTATGAGGTAAAAATTCCAAGGTAAATAGCCTCCTATGATATTAACAAGCACCCTTCCTAAGATATCAGATGCAAAGATGAGACACATAAAAATTGCAAACTTTTGGAAAATAATGAGTAGAGAAGATAAATCATCCCTTGCACAACAAACATTGGAAAGTGGTCTAGCCCATGTACGAGGACACGCCCTTGTGTTTCAATGTGAAATAATAGTTTTAGAATGTATCAAGGCATATGGTAGGAATCCTAGGGACATCAAGACCTCAAGAGGTAATGTCATGGCCAGGCTAGATCCAATGTCTATCTCCATCACATTTAGATTGTTAGTAAGAGAAGAATTGACAAAAATATCTTAAGAAGGTTCCCAAGGATATTTCCATCATAATAAGAAAACATGTCTGAATGCCATTGCTAGGAGTTAGCTGAATCAACCTAGATGAGGACAGTCATAGTTGCCAAGAGTGTTATGTAGAAATACCTTTAATGAAGATATTTATGATATGATAATTTTCTTAATAGAGTGGTGGGAAATCAGATAGCTAAAGATTTTTAGGATTGGATGTTTCTTTACATTAATACCATTACCACTAGAAAACTATTTATAGATTGGGGAGAAATAATTAGCGATGCCCTTCATCACTAGTTAACCATATTCAATGTGAGTCATGGGTTTTACATGTCTTCATATCTAATGTACACAATTCCTAGTATGAAGTCATGACTTGGGCTTAATACTTATGGCGAGTATAGTTTAACCATGCAAATTTATAATTATTACCCGTAGTTGCAATTAAAACAAAGTAATGCACACTTTCGTAGGGTGAATGATGCTTTTTCTATGCTCATAGCTAGGGAGATATAGGGAGATATAGGACTCCAAATTTCTCTTGAAGTATCCAATCTCATCAATACTTATGGTAGCTTTTCTATACAGTACCCCTGATTCACTTACATCCACATTGGAGGTTTTCAAGATTGTCCTCTCATGTTGCCTTACTTCATAGATGACAAGTTAGTAATTTTAGAAGCTTGCAGCCAAATTGGTTAGGTAAACAAAGAGTACAGGAAAAAAAGATCAATTCCATTCCTAGATGGCATTGGGCACTATAGCTTTCTTTCTTCTTCGGATGCTCAAAATATTAAGAGATCCATGGTGAACATAACTTTACACTCTTTCCATAGTTGCTTCCCATTTGATGGCAGCAAGTATGTTAAAAATAACTTGGCACTTGGACCCAGCTATCTCCATTTCCCTACGATGGAAGATTATTGGACAAACTATGAAAATGACTTCAAAATGATGAGAAGGGATTGGATGAGATTCATAGTACAAAAAATCATTGATTGACGAATCAGATGGGATGAGGTCAGACTTGATTGATTCTTTCTTCTTTGAGTGGATACAATTATTAGAATTGTCATATATTAATTGGTTTATGCTAGAATTGAAACGCCTCAAGGAAAGAACCTTCTTTTTGATTCAACAAACTGAAAATTGGTTAAAGAATAAAGTCAAAGAAGCCACAGATACTAGATTAATATGTAAAGGTAGTGAAAAGAAAAATAATCATTCTCAAGAAGGTACATCAGTTTCAGTCATTCTATCTTCTATCCCTACTTCCTCAAGCTCTTTACATAGCACACAAGGTGGAGATGATGGTGAAGATTTGGATAAGGGAGTTGATCTAGTTTTAGCATGTGAACTCAATCTAGTCACTAGGAAGAGGAGATAAAAACCCAAGGAGAGACTTTAAAACCAATTCAACAAATGATAGATGAGGCTCTAGAGATGAACACTTTACCATCATTTTTAGATGAGATGATTCAATCCATAGCATCTCCTACACACTCACTATCTCCTAAAAATGTAGAAGCAAATCAAGAGGTGCCATTTGTAGAAAATGAACATAACTTAGATTTGTCATCTATAGTCCTACAGGTCCCTTCTATAATCATTCCATCTATCAGTATTTTAACATCTTGGTTACAATAAAGTTTGGAGAGAAAGAAGAAAAGGATGATCCAATTGGAAGAACCAAATCTAGATGTTGTATCTGATTTAATGCATAAAGGTGAAAAGATAATGAAGACTAGAATGGATTCAAGATTGGTAGTAAATCCTACCTCAAGAAACTTATTTTTTGAAATTGCACAACTAGTCATAGAGAAGGACATAAATGAGGCAAAAGAATCTAATTTTAGCATCAATAAAGTGGATGTAGGTTGGACCACCTGTGAGGGAAGAGAAAACAATTTTCAAGTGTCAACTACTATCCTAATAGAATAGTCATGGAGAGATAAGCAAGCTAAGAATCAACTCAAGTTTCAAGTTCAAGCCCTTTCTTCATGCATTCGATTGATGGTTGGTGATTCCTTTCCAGATCCTAGCTCATCTGCAGAAATTACAAGAGATTCCAAAAAGATGTTTGATGAAGAAACCATTCAAGACATAGGAGAATGCCAAACTTATGGTAAAGATAGTGAAAGCATGGATAATTAGCATGAATGAACTAGAATCAAACTTATTTCAGGAGGTTAAGGTTACATATGCCAAAGTAGATCATATACAACAAAACATTCAAATAGAGTTAACAATTCTCAAGGAACAACAAACATTCTAGAGATAAATTGATGCTAATTTAGTAGAGATTAAAGGAATGGATAGTGATATAGTCAAATCACAAAAGTTAATCACCAATGGAGAAGAACATCAAATTGACATATGGCTAGAAAGCATCAAATGGAAGAATGCTAGCATGAAATAACAATTGGGTGAGGGAGAGCATTTCTTGAACTCCTACAAGTTATTGAAAATTAAGGCCTTGGGGAATATACTAATGATCATAGAAGGTATTCCTATTAGCAAGCACACTCAAGATCCAGACATATCTTCCATTTTGGAATGCATAGAGGCAAAAATCAGCACTGAACTTGGTACTAAACAAAGTTAAGATGCTAGCATTATGACAAGATTGAGTAGTCTCTCAGTGGCTTTGGACTCTTGTATTCAAAAGTTACCAGGGTATGTCATAGAGTTGGATGAAGTCAGAAAGAGACATGATCTATGCAAGCTGAAAATGTAGAGTTTAACCATCATTAAAAACAAGGCTTTGGCTCAGGTCATCAAATCATTTAGAGCATACAAGGAAAACTTGTCTCAGCGACTCACAATGCCTATAGATCAAAGAACAAGCTCAAGAAATATTAGTGATCATAGTTAAAAGTTAGAAGTGCATATGTCTAAAGTTGTCTAGGTTTTTATTTATGTATTTTTTTATAAAGGTCAACTTTAGAATTAATTTTGGTTTCGGTCAATGTCTTAACTTTTTCTAACTGTAGTTAAGCATTGAAAGGTAGAGTTTGTTATGAACTATCTTCAGAGTAGTCCAAACTCTAACTTTTTAAGTAGTTATGAACTCGAAAGGTTAATTATTCTAGAATAGCACCTATAAATTTATGAACCTTAATGTAATTAGGGACTCTTTGGAACTTTAGAATAAGGGAACATTATGCTTAAATTTTGATCAGGAGACAAATTTTGGAAAGTATGTAAAACTTTTGTCTTTGAAATCAAAAATCTCTATTATGTTCTTGGTGCAAGAAAATAAAGTGAGACATGTGTTTGATTTCTTGTTCTAAAATCTAGATTGTTGTAGCATAAAGCTATTGATTCTTTTTATAGTGAATGTTTTCATAGTATTGTGTGAATGTTTACGAATCATGAATCGACATGGTAATAATGATCATTTGCAAGCATAGTTCTTGATTGCCTTTATTATCATCCTATGTTGACTCAAGAAAGCTGTGATGTCATGTGGTGCATTCCTCATGAATGACTTTATATTGATATTTAAATTTTTAGATATTTTATTTGAAAATTTTAAAAATTACATCATATAAGGAAGTTGTCCCTCAAAATAGAGAGGAAGGCTAGATATGAAGGGCCTATCCAACTATTGGAGACATCGATTTGCCACACACTCCTTTGGGCCAAATCACATATTTTCTAAGTGACAAATCTATTTACCAACAGATTGTTGGTGACTCTGCTAGGGAGACTGAACTAAAGAAAAAATTGATATTCACTTGTAATGAAGCACGATGGTGCTGCCACATGAGAACATTTTTCTAGCTCTCAAACCAAACCTTGGCTTCCAAGGCACCCAGGAGGATATTATTTCTGACTTGAACACTCTAGCCTAGAGGTGTACAAAAAGTGCACAGCAATATCATCAAGTAAATCAAGTTCTTGAAGAAGAAGAAGAATTTGAGGAAATCATGGAAGGAGCTCCTATTGGTTAGAATGTTGTAGTTGTTGAAAGAATAGTAGTTATCCTAATAAGAAATAGGCAAAATATTGGTCACATCTAGGGGCAAGTAAATAATAACCAATAAACTACTTGACAAACCATATACCTGAGTGGACAATTAAAAAGGTCTACTAGATGAAGATTTTGAAGCCCTTCAAAAGTTAGATTTCAAGCTAGTTACTCCTAAGAGGAAGAAGAAGGTTAAGTCTATTAGTAGGCAATCTTCACCACCCAAGGCTATTGTTTCTCTCACAGCCTTTCATGCTTTGATCTTGCTAGGTACCCTTGTACCTCTAGCCATAAATTTGTAGCCTTTAAACATCATTCTCTTAGCTATGGCACAACAAGCACTACAATCACTATTCCCATGGGTAGCTGTTATTGGTCGTTTAGCTTTAGGGAACCAATTACATGACATGCCTATTGGCTCCTGAAAAATTCTTCCTAAGTTTTTTGGTGATGGAAAAGTCACTATTGATCAACACATCAGTGCATTTTTTATGGCAAGTCAGGTTCTTGCAATTCAACACGAAGATGTTTCTATTCATTTTTTTGTTGAAACACTCATAGAAGCCACATTTGAATGGTTTGGTCAATTGGAAGTTGGATCAGTGACTCTATGGGTAACCTTGATTAAAGCTTTTGAGAGGAGATTTAAAATTGTTGAAGATGAACATCTGATTCTCACCCTATTAACTCAAATGAAAAATGAAATTCAAGAGCCAATGCGAGAATTCATTGCTCATTTTAATCAGACAGTAAATCAAATTCCTATCAACAAAAGACCCACAAAAGAAAATCAAATGACTTTCTTCATCAGTGCTCAACCTTCTAATGTAAGCTTTCAAATATAAAGGGTGAGAGCTCCTAATCTAGCAGCCGCACAAACTTTAGCCATTGAAGTGGAGGATGCCTTGCTAAGTTCAGGTAAATAGAGCCATAATCTACAAAAAGGAAAAGGTGAGCAAGCCCCTATCACTACTACTAACCCTTTATATCAAAAATTGGCTAATGATGTGTTCCAAATCAAGAAGAATTTTCCCCACAATCCTTTGCCTTTGTATCAAGATATTCTAAGGAGGAATTATGTACCATATCAGCTAAATAGGCAATCTAAATGGCTACCCTAGCCAACACCAAGATTAGCCATTGAGCATCCTACATCATCTAGTAATCAAGCTACTATGTGTGGTTTTCACTTGACAACAGATCATGATGGTGTAAGTTGTCCCGAGATGGTTAGATTCATGCAAATGCATTTGACAATAGAGAAAATAGAAGAATATGTGGCCCCTAAAGATGTAACAAAACCTACTGTTGGGACCTCTTCCATAAACTTTCTAGACTATGAATTTGATGATGAGAAAGTTGAAGATATTAACAATCATTCTTGCAATGCGGCTACACCAAATTGGAGATAGAGATTAGAAGAGAAGTGGGGTAAAGAAGTGAATGAAAAAGCTTCTAATGAGACTGCTAAGCAAATTCTATCTTGTAAGCACACTCTGGAAGAGCCTTGACAAGCGAAGGAGGTAATCCTCTCCCATTGTTGAAGACTCTTTTGATTTTATTGATCATTGTAATAAGACCAAAGTACAAATTTCTTAGTTGGACTACCTTAAAGCCAACCCACATCAGTTAGAAAGGTTAATTCAATGTGTTGGTAAAGGAAAATGTTCATCTAAGATCATTATCAACCATGAGTCAGGGGTTCCTTTAGAGGAAGAAAAATTTCAAGGGCTCATGACTAAGAAACAATCATTTATTGTAGCTTCTATGTCAGAGAAACCCGATCCCTTCTATGTTTCCCTCTATATAGCTAGGTACAAGTTAAGTAATTGTATCATTGATTCTAGTGCATCCAATAATGCTATGCCTTCGAAGGTGGCCCATTCCCTAGGACTCTCTCTAAAAAAACCATTAGGAAAGGTGTATTCTATGGAGGTGAAACAAGTTCTACTACTTGGCTAGTTAAAAGATGCTCAAGTAGCACTTGCAACACATCTCAAAAATAAGTTAAAATTGAATATCTTGGTCACTGATATCCTAGCCAATTATGGGGTGTTATTAAGTAGAATTTTTTGCAAAGATCTTGATGGTGAAATCAGGGTGGACATGTCTTATGCCCTCGTCTTGATTGGTGATAAAAAGATTAAAATTAATCCTAAAGCTAAAGCTAAATATAAAGTCTTGAAATCAGATGATTGAAGGGCTGAAATATTGTATGTTGATACTGGACATGGAACATATATGATGACATCCACTGAAGAAGATGTAACTGGGCCTCTTATGCTTGATATAACTAATGAATTATGGTCAATGGAGTTTGATGGAAGTTCTTCTTCTAGTTCAAGTGTTAGGATAGTGTTGATGTCACCGAAAGGAGAGAAGTTCCCAAAAGCTTATAAGTTGGTTTCAAAGGAATCTAATGTTCAAATTTTCTATTCATGAACTCCTTCAAATCTTCATAACCCGAAGAAAAAAACATCTCCTAAATTTTAATCATTAATAGTGAGCTAGCATTCACATTTGAAGCATTAACACCCACACATGAATCTAAAAGGTCAGCATTCATTGTGCATTCTTATCCTTCATTTGATGGGTTCTAGTATATTTTCATACTCAAGTCATGATGATCTTTTATACAAGGCAAGGGTCTAACTACTTAGCCAGAGTCATTTTATTTCACTAACTTTTAAAAGGAGTTGTTAGCTTCCATAAAGGGTATGGATAGACATTATAGGGAGCTATGTGGTTGCCTTCAAGGAAACTCTCCTTGCCTATATCATGAGCACCAATACATAAAATCTTTAGCCTAATATTTTTTGTGAAGATGCATTAGGAAGCTCATATGTTTAATTAGGTTGCAACAATGTTAAATCTTCCTATGTGTTCCTTTGTATTTGAACCTATATCTCTCATTTAATGAACTAGCATACCTTTCGTGACTACATAGAGCATACAATTATTTGATAATTCTAATAGTGTGCATGCTAAGATGCAATATCTTCACCAAAATTTCTCAATAAATACATGCATTATGGCTCTTATTTGATAGAGTATTGCCTAGTCCTATTATGTTGAAAGTGTTGTAGTATATTTTTTGGGTGCATGTTGCATGGATACAATGGGTCAACTAGCTTTGACATAGAAACATTTATTTGAATAGTATAGCTTTAAATTCATCTGCCCACCTACCCTATTTACTTTTAAACATAACTTTCTTTATTTTGGGCCTCAAATTCCCCATGATCTCAATACAATTGGTTATGTTTTACCCTCTCTAATTGAACTCTAAATTTATCATGTGGATGAGCAAGCCATGTGTTTGTTAGTGATATTTCATAATATCATCTATCATTCCATATATATGCATGACAAGTCTTCAATTCTTAGAAAGGATCACACTAATACAATAGAAAATTGTAAAAGCAAGACTTCAATTCATAGAAACGATAGCATCAATACCATAGAAATGTGTAAACCACGTATGGTTTAAAAATTCTAGAACTAGGATTATAAAACACAATTTTTTCTCAAGCTTATTTCTCCACATTATCTGGGATTTTCCTTTAAGGAATTCCACAGTTACATTTTAGAGTTGGTGGTTCTATTCCTTATTTTGTCTCTAGTGGACATTTGTTAGGGAAAAAGATTGGGCCCATTTTAAATACTTTCCAATAATATACAAGTGGCCACACACTAGATTTTTATGAAAAAATGTTGTGCAAATCTTCTTGCTCCCACTTTGAATGTCGTTACACAAATTTATGCCATGTCCAATGTCCTACCATCTTACTTTTATCACATCAAATTTATAGATAAATTGGAACATTTGTTGGACATATTTTCTAAATTTTAATCAACAATAGTGAGCTAGCATTCACATTTGAAGCATAACATGTAGACATCAAGCTGAAACATCAACATTCATTGTACATTCATATCCTTTGTTTGAAAGGAGCTAGTAGATTTTTCATCCTCAAATCATAGTGATCTTCTATACAAAGCAAGGGTCTATCTTCTTAGCTTGGGTCATTTTATTTCTTTTTTGTTTAATGGAGCTATTAGCTTTCATAAATTGTATTGAAAGACATTCTAGGAAGCTATGTGCTTGCCTTCAAAGGAATTTATCTTGCCTGTGTCATCAACATCAACACATAAAATCTTTATCTTAAGAAATTTTGTGAAGATGTGTTAGGAAGCTCATTTATTTCATTAGATTGCAACAACTTTAAATCTTCCTATGTGTCCCTTTCTACTTGAACCGATATCTCTCATGTCATGACTTGCCATACCTTTTGTAACTATAGAGAGAGAAACTAGTTCTTTGATAATTTTAATGGTGTACATATTGAGCTACAACATCTTTTCCAATTTTTTTTGATAACTAAAGGCATTATGGATCCTATTTGACAAAATATTGCCCAATCCTATTATAGTGAAAGTGTTGTAGTATATTCTTTTGGTGCATGTTGCATGGATGGAATAAACCAACTAGCTTTGATGTAGAAACATTTATTTGACTCGTATAACTTTAAATTTATTTGCCCATGTTCCTACGTTGTTTACATTTAAACAAAACTTTCTTTTCTTTGGGCCTCAAATTACGCATTAGTTCAATAAATTTGTTTGTTTTTTACCCTCTCTATTTGAATTGTACGTTTATCACCTAGATGACCAAGCCATGTGTCTTTTAGTAATATTTCATAAGATTATCTATCATTTCATATATTTGCATGGCAAGCCTTCAATTCATTGAAAGGATCACAATAATACCATAGAAAATTGTAAAAGCAAGGCTTCAATTTAGAGAAATAATAGAAACTATGCCATAGGAAGGTGTAAACCACATATGGTTTAAAATTTCTACAACTAGGATTAAAAAACAAGCTTATTTCCTATACTTGTTTCTCCACATTATCAGTGAACTTCTTTTCAAGAATTGTTTCTCCACATGATCAGTAAACTTTATTTTAGGAATTTAACTATGACATTGTAGAGTTCATTCTATTCCTTATTTTGTCTGTAGTGAACATTGCACTAATGCTATTCCTTATTTTATCTATAGTGAACATTGCACTTTTGCACTATAATTGGAATGTTTTGAATTGGGTTGGTATCATTTAACTTTTTAAAGCATTAGCCATACCTTATTTTTATCTTGTAGTTCAGCTAGTATTTCTAATTTCTTAGTTACTTTATATAGTTAGTTTCAAAATTAAATAAAGTTTTAAATTTTGGTTGGTTTTCTAAAAATTTCTTTTTCTGATTTTAAAAATAGGAAACAAATGAAAAAAGGAACCAATGTACCTATAGGGGCATCTACCTCAGTACTAAAGACATCATCAATATCCTTAGTTACTACTAAAGGGAGACAAGAAGTTACACTCTTGTTCTCCTCAAATGGTGAAATCTTCAAGGATGAAATGGGTATGAGATTATCTCACTTCATTTATTAGTGTGTCAAACAATTATTTGGCAATAATATTCAAAAGGCCTAGAGGAATCAAACAAGAGAAAAGAAAAATGAACTTTTCAAAGATGTAAAAATACAATTTGGTGACCCTGGATTTGATGAGGAATATATTGTGAATATTTCTTTGAAATATATCCATTCTAAAAGAGATAATTTAAGGACCAAACTGAAAAAAGACTCCAATTATCCATGTCCAGCTTGGATTTTAGCCCCAACAACATGGCATTTACTGATTAAAGATGGAAAATTTAAGAAGAATATCAATAATAATCCTAATTATAGACCATTAAGACTAGGAGTTTTGAAAAGATGCCTTTGAGAGACAAAAAGAGTAGCTCAAGCCAGTGTGTCTAGTATTGGATCCCACAAATTAGGATTTGGTGGGTACAGTATCATTTGTGGTGGCCTGGTAAGTGAGTTTTTATCTATAATTTCTTTTATCTCATTGAAAATATCAATGTAAACCACATGAGTTTATTATATCATACTAGTTGTTATAAAATTAGTTATAACAATACTAATTTTATAACAATTTAATCAATTTATTATAGATATAACAATACTAATTTTATAACAATACTAATTTTATGACAATTTAATCAATTTATTATCAAATTGGTATGATATAATAAATTGTCATTGTTTTATACATATATTGACATTGTCTTATTTAAGATTTAATTTAGAAATGTATTGTCACTTTTGTCATAAAGAGACAATAAAACTTTCATTGTATATTTGTCTTTATGAGACACTATTTAATTATCACTAATGTCATAAAGAAACAATATGACTTTCATTGCATATTGTCTTTAGGAGACAAATTTTAATTATCATCGTTGCCTTAAAGAGACAATAAAATTTTATTATATAATGTCTTAGAAGACAATCCTTAAAGACGATAATTAAAGAAAATAAATTAACAACAATATTTAAGACAATAAACAATTTTTTTTTCATCTCTAATTATGACAATTAGCTGAACAATTGTCTCAATAATTGTCTTTAACCACCCATCTATATAGTAGTGAGGATATGGGAACCCTCCATAAAAAAATTTTCAAAAAAAAGAAAACGAAAATTCAAAATTTTACATTCTAACAGACATTAGCCAACACTCTGAAATTTTTTAAAAAAAATATTCATTTATCTATTTAAAAATAACTATTGGTATTATGATGTTCCTCTCAAAACCATAGACTTATTTCTGCTACATTTGATCGCATATTAGATATATGAATGGTGAAAGAATTTAAATGTCAATTAATGGTCAATTCAATGAATTATATTTAGCAATGTACACAAGATTGAGACCTTCAAAAATTTGTCCTTTTCTTTATTCATTTAAAAAGGCGAGTACTGCAGAGAACAAGAGACTGTGGGGCCCATTTGCCGTTGCACCAAAAGCCATGACTGTTAGTGAACATGGAACACCACATAATTAACCACCTGTGGGCAGGGGAGCGCATCGCATCACCCAACAATTTCCCCCTCGATCCGCATACCAGGTGCTTACACGGGTTAGGAAGGCACCGGGGAGAGTTGAACCCATGACCAAGCCAAAACTAGGCTCTGATACCAATTGTAGGGCCCATTTGCTGTTGCACCAAAAGCCATGACTGTTAGTGAATATGGAACACCACATAATTAACCACCTGTGAGCAGGGGAGCGCATCGCATCACTCAACAGAAACAACAACAGCAGTAGCAAAAAATATCCAATTCCAAAAAAAAAGTCAAAATCACACAACCAAGCAACTAGAAGAAGATTTTTCCATCGACAGGTAACAATATAGGCATAAAGGATGTAGAAGAGCAGAATAATCAATAAAGTACTACACCACTCAGAAAAATAACTTGACCATGTTTGATGTAATTCTGGAAACATCCACCAAACATTACTCGAATAATCCATCAATCCAAAGGATAAAATGATTCAAGAAGTATTCTGAACTAATTCAGGAATCTAAAATTTAGATTCATTCCACATACATCCAAACATGTTATGCAAATAACATGTTATACCATCTGCTAAAGATGGTTGCCAAATAAGCAATGCCTCTAATCGAAGACGGGTAATGTGTATCAGCCTACACAGTAATACTATAAATGGCTGAAGACAGTTTCTGTGAATGTGAACAGGTGTGGGATTCGTTGAGGGGCAGGAAGAGAAAATGTCTACTTGAACCGTTGGCTATTCTCAGTTCCATTGAGTTTGCCAGTGAGAACGTCAACCGAAACTAAGGCGTACGGCAATGCGTTTGTAATTGATAGAAAATCCTTTTTATCCATTTCTACTGTCATGCTGTTGTAAATTCTCAGAAACTCTTTTCTACCTATCCACACTGCTAATCACAAACAATTTTTTTCTAAACATAGAAAAGAAAACTCGTTTAAACGACCTTTTCAACATTAAAATTAGTTTTGACATGTTCAAATCAAACTTTTCTTTTTCACACGTTCAACACACAGAGCTGTTGTTTGGTTGAAAACATTATTGACTAAGAATCGCGATCCATATTGTCGATTAAACCTCCAGTCAAAAGTAGCTTGTGAGAAAGTGTCTACTTGTTAAGTTTAGGTAGATGCTAGCTGTTGCATTCAACACAAAGATGAAAGCGGTATAGACTTCAAACATAAAATGCCATGCGCCGATCACAACAATACACCGTGGACGGTGCCTATGAATTCTGAAAGACATGGACGCTCATTAGCCGCAAGTTAAACGCGTCAACACAAGTTTTACGTGCCATTACAACATCTGTTTCTTTAACGTGGGATAACCACACGGTACATATAACTGGTCCTTCCAAATTTGATTCAAACAATTTCATAGATCAATAATCTACAGAGTTGTAAACAATTTCATAGATCAATAATCTACAGAGTTGTAAAGTCATGGCAAACTCTGGAGAAGATGCAGAGAAAGAAGTCAGATTTATTGGTGTGAGAAAGAGGAAATGGGGGAAATATGTGGCTGAGATTCGGTCAGGAAAGAGATCACGCATATCTCTGGGCTCATATTACACTGCAGAGGCTGCAGCAAGAGCTTATGACACCGCCCTCTTGTGCCTCCGACGGGCCCAAGCTTCCTCTTTCAATTTCCAGGACTCGAAGTTCAACATGGAGGTGGCGAATGTAGAGAGGAATCCATCGGCGGAGGCCATTCGAACAGCTGCCATTAGGGTTGGCTCTGCCTGCGACGTCGTTCCGGCAAGAGGCTTCCACAATAATAATAACAATCAAATATTTGAAGAAGTTGAGAAAGGGCTACTTATGACGAACGGAATAGAGCGGTTGAGGAGAAAATGGTAGAACAAAAAGAAGTGATGAACGAATCAAGTGTTGTACGATCTGCAGAGCATATATTATCTGACGAAAGTGTTCAGACCACTTTTGATTTTATGACTTAATCAGATCATTTTTGTAATACTCGTTTGTGATCAGCGAAAATATTTTTCATAAGTCGTTTCCTTTGCTTTGTATACTCTAGGTACTATTTTGCCACGTTTTATATACCTATTCATTGACTTACGTTTCGCAAGTCAGAGTTCACGCGGATACATAAAAATAGTAACGAAATTCCGCATAAATAATTCCATGATTTTTGCAGTCTCGGCCGAACAAAGTTGGAACTTTACGTAGTTAGTGTTAGTGAAAAGTTGGATAACATAGAGAGTTGCCTCACATTTCCCACTTATGGCAACTAATTGTGAGCTATTTTTGAGAGATTGGTGTAAGGAACGATTGAATACAGATGGCCCAGATGGCACTATGTATTATCGTTATTATTATTAGTGACTTCTGTTGGCTTACTCACACCATACTCAGATTTACCCTGCTAGCATATTCCATTCATTTTACGTCATCAAACTGCTATTTCAACTCGCTACACTATGTGATGCGAAGGTAGTTTACGTTAATGCGTATATGCTTGTGGGTTGTTTTGCTTTCCCTTGTGTCTTTAGTAAATGAATGTCACAATGACCTTGAGCAATTCATTTATAGTTTTGCTTTTTCATTTTTTCTTTATATGTCTGGATTAGTTTGCCTCGTGTGATTATGGAAATGAGATAAGCATGATAAATCCTTTATATATGCTTACCAAGCTTAAATTTCTTGATTATCTCGATTTAGATATTCATCTGATCAAGTTTCATGGATAGTTTTCAAAATCAGTCAATTCAACCTGGATACACTTATTGATATTTAATTAATTTTCTAATGTTGGTAGAATTTGTACTGAATATAATTTATTTCAAATTATAAATTTTCAATATATTTTAATATATTTTATATGAGATTCATCCTCCTGAAAATCATTCTTCTAATCTATGGTATTCTGTTTCTTCCACTAATATTTGGGACATAGCTGCTTCGTCTTCTGCTTGGGATACTTCAGAATTTTGAATATATGTATTGGATGTATTTCTGAAATATCATTTTGAGTGTTTCTCTTGGCTTTTGTGTTAAGAAAAATATCTCCAATGCTACAGATATATGGGTTCTTGTAGTACTAGTGTACATAGCAATGTTGTAATATGAATCATAATCATTCAAGATTCAACATAGCAACATAGCATATATCACATATTTAATAGTAATATTTATATATCAAGATTCATATAGGAATCCAAATTATCAGTAAATAGGATTTATATCAGTTTTATCAAATATTAATTATATAAATATCATAATGATAAGGATGATTACGATGAGTAGGATCATGCATGATTTGAATCATTATCAATATCAACATGAGTGCAAAGTTGTGTCAAACTGACAATATGGAAAACCTCTAATCATCCCCTAAGCCAAAGTACTCATCACTAGAACTAACTAACTCCTCATGCTCAAGTTCTCCAAAGGAACATCAACCAACACTACATCTCTTTTTGAAGGAAATATCATCCTCATCAATATGAGACAAATCATGCGACTCTACATCCCATTGTTCCACTAGGTTCTCTTTCTACACATGTGTCTTGCGATTTACAATGTGCAAAATAATGTGTACAACAAACTTCTCAGCTCACATAGAGGTAAGTTTGTTCCTCTTAATAGAGTGGATGTATCACCCATGCACTTGATCAGAGGTATTTTTGTAACTCTTGACAGAGTCAGTGAAGCACCCAAACACACAAGTACCAAAGAATCATGGGCCCATGAACCCAACAAGTGTGACAACTGGTGCAATTACACGATGTGACAATGCTTAGGCAATGGTGGAGGTGCTTGGCTGTGCTAGGTACCCATCTTGAGGACATCCCCTCACTTCACTCACGGTGATCTAGACTAGGTGCACATCCTCATGTTACATTGGAATAGAAAGACAAATAGATAGATAGATAGATGGAGAGATAGATCGATAGATAGATAGAATTTTTAAAATAATATTTTGGAAATATGTACATTTCAATATAATTTTTTTATTAAATTATTCAATATTGTGTTATTCTACAATATTTGTCAAGCATTGAAACATGCTTGTCTATACCTAACTTTTTAAATTTATGTCAAAATATTTTTCTAAGTCAAGATGGGTATAATTTTATTTTTGCAAGCATCCATAAATGTAAATGAAGGCTAGAGATATTTTGGATATCCTTTGTGATGTAGTACAAGGCTCAAAAAATCCCTAAAGGAGATGTCCAAGCCCCCAACTAACAAACACATAATAGAAACACAACACAAGATACATATTTGAGAGAAAAGTCAACTTCTTTATTCATAAAACAAAAAATTACATGCAATGTGTCAGGCTGCAAGGAATTCTTAATTATGACCAAATAGAAAGAAAGTAATAGTTCTTCAAAATCCCTCAAGATCCAACCCAAACCCTAGCTAGCCTTGATCTGCAAAACAACAAATATCTATAGGAACCCCAAGACATATATAAACTTGTGCTTGCAAGCCACCAAGTAATCTCCTTATTTCTAAGTACATACTCAACTAATTTCTTTTATTATAATTTATAAATCCACATTCCTTCCTAAATCCCTGCTACTTTCCCTTGAATATCATCCCTAAATACTATCTCAACCCCTCCTTATATACTTCCATGACCATAAGTCAATCTATTACAAAATAGAATCATCTAGAACCTAAATAAACCTAATATGCCTTACTTGTCTTGCAATGATACTTAAATCCACATGAAATAACTAACCAAGAACCCAAATAGCTCCATGCATATCCCATGATTGATCCACATTACAATCATGTGCAACACAAATTAAATGCACCAAGTCAACTGATCCAATCTCTCAAGAACATCACTTAAGGAGCAAAACCTTTGAGTATCAAAAACCACCAAGCATGCATAGTATACACTAAGCATATTGAGAAAGTACATCCACCAAGCCCCCACTAGCATCATTGAGCATAGGTTCCACCAAGAAAATCCCCAATTGAGCATAATAAGAATCACCAAGCGCAAGGTTAGTCACTAAGTTCCTTGAATGAAGCTACAACTAGGAACTACCCAATAATGACCAAGAATCACCTCCTTTCAATCGAGTTCTCCAATTCTAATGTCAAAACTACTCTAGCATACATGATCATGAAATATCCTAGGATGCTCCTACATCAAAAACCCTAGGTCCAAAAAGATGTTCGTAACAACTAGGAGAACATCTTTTGGGATTCAACACATAAAACCTAGACTTGTTCTTTGCGTCCTTATTACTCTACAAATGTTTTCTTGTAATAGAAAACTTATTACTTTATATCTTCACATCATTTCTCATTGTTCCATAGGTCTTTTTTCCACATTGATAACTAACTCCATTAGAATCCTCCAATTCAACTCAATTACCAAAACTTAAGTTCCTTCTATTTCTTTCTACATTGTGTAAAGGAATCAAGGAAATATTCATGCCACCCTTCTCCACAAAAAAACATATTCTTGAGATAATCATGCATTGTCCTACAATAATACTGCCGAGGTCTATCAAGTAATATCTAACAACTACTCATGTCCAAAATATCACACAACACCTAATCAACATACTACCCAATCTTAAAATCATTACTCCATCACCTTAAAATAATGTTCATCTTGCAACCAACCAATCCTATAAGGACAAGTATGTCTCACTTTCTTCAAACCAAGTTTTTGAACCATCTCCTCACCAACTAGGTTATCAATACTACCACTATCCATAATCACTTCTAACATTTACCTTTGAATTTGTAGTGAGTTCAGAACAAACTCCTCTACTGACAAGGTTGCACCTTCTTATTAAGTAACACTCACCAAATCAACATATTCTCCTCCCACTTGGGTTCTATCACTGAGTGGTTAGCCTTATTCACCATAGTAGTTCCTTGGTCGCTATCCTTTTGGGAATATTCAAAATATTTGTGAACTTCACCACCACAATGAAAACAAGGACCCTTAAATTGACCTCTACCCTTTCTTCTCTTCTTCTCAATAGGTTTTGGTTCATCTTTAGAAATTTGTTTATCCTTCATCAAGTGATCTCATTTCTCCTTCCCTTCAAAGCTACCTTGATGTCTTCTCTTCAACTTATCTTCTACCTTCATAAAATACTAATAAGCCTCTTCAACTAGATCAATCTTTAGCATACCAATCTCATCCTAAATATTGAATCTCAAATCATTGATATATCTAGGCACCTTTTCTTTTGATGGTTCTTCATGCCTAGACCAAATTTTTAACATACAAAAATCATTGGTATAATCCTTCATAGACATAGCCTTCTATTGCAAATTCTACAATCTCTTAAACAACTCAAGTTCATAATCAATAGGAATGAACTTAGCCTTTAACTTAGTCACCATTAATCTCCACCTAGTGATTTTAAATTCACCTACTTCTTCTCTATCTCTCTGCAATTCTTTCAACCATAAAGCATCATGTTCTTTCAACTTAGTCTATCCTAACCTCACTCTAATATCCTATAACTCAAAGTAGTCTATCTCACATCATAGAAGTAGACTAGAGTCAAAAAAATACAAAACCCTAATCATGGATCATAACTAGGGATGAAGTATATTATGGAGGAATAATAACTCATCCTCTAAGACATAATTTGAAGGTTTGAACTTCTCGAATGGCAAAAAAATAGATATATTGCGATTGAGTTGGCCTCTACTTGATCAAGTGTATTTAGAACACCAATTTTTAGTTTCTCAATACAAGAGAAAGCCATTTCTATTTCTTAAATGATATTTCTATTGGAATTCTTTAGAATAACAGAGAGGAGGGTTGAATCAGTTATCCAAGGTCTAGATGTACAAATAAAAATTTTCTTTTCTTAGTGAATCCATATCCATAAAAAAATTTCATCATGCATACATCCATTAGATTATGCAATCACTCAACCTTGTAGGTTACTATCAAATCAATTTGTAGAAATGTAAACATGAAACATAACAGATTCAATAACACATTTGACACAATGATTTAACATAGAAACCCAACTTGGGAAAAACAACCAGTAACATGCTACTCATTCTCACTCTTATGAAGTGATGCCTATGAAAGACCAACCATGTTAAAGGTTACAATGCACACTATTAAATGTGACTTGGTTAGAGGATTTCAATGAATCTATTAGGAGTGGCCTTGTTAGAGGACTTCAGATCATTCACTTGGAATGTCACCCTGTTAAAGGATTTACAAATGACTGTGAGGTCAACCTTAATCCAAAGGGCTTACCCTAGATTGATACAATGATTACAAGGTAACAGTAAGGCTTGATCTGATAACAACTTACAACTCTATTTGTAGATTATAGATCTCCATTTTAGTCCTCCATTCTTCTTGGCTTTCACAATCTTTAGCTCTTATAGCTTGTTCACCCATCAAGCATCCATACCCTTAAGCCTTCTTACTTTTCTTGCCAATGTAGTCTCTTCTCTTAGGTCACTAAATGAAACAATAACCTAGACTCCTTGTATTCCTTAGGTTCTTGCACTTGGTAACCCTTGCTTTTGACCGACCATCTCTATAAATAGAGAATTAAGATATTTTGTTGTTCATCCTCCATCATCCATTTTAGGGTTAGGTTAGAGTAGGTATGATTCAATGAATCTACCCCTTATTTCATTTCATTCCCTTCTAGAAACTTCTCTTTCAATTCTCTTTTGAATTCACCTCAAAATGGTTCATCTTGAATTCTATGCCACTAGCTCATCAAAAGTTTACTAGTGCTCAAAATCAACCAAACTTTACTCAACATCAACTATTTCACTTGGCTTACACTAAAATTGACTTTACTCAGCTACAACTGATTTTCTGCTTGACTTGCACTAACTTTTCTTGGCACCTACTTTCCACTCAATCAAACTTGGTAGACTAACTTTGTTTAACTTTTTTTTCTTGAACTTGCTTAGTGTAACCATCCTTTGCAACCATAAGTAGATTAATAATGCACTATGACATCATTGTGTTAGTTGATTCTCCTTTTTCATATCATAACTCAACATCTCCTCTAGGTGCTATTGTTACATCATTTTGATAAATCATCTTCATCAATCAAAAAAGTGATAATACAAATCATATAAGAAGTTATATTAGAAATGAATAGTAGTTTTGACATCAGTGACAAGACAACGATTACCAAATAGTCTCCCTCTTTGGCATTGATGGAAAACCAAACTGATCACCCAAACTAACTATGTTTAAATAGTAAGACCAACAAAATAGAAAAAATAAAATAATTCCTTGTATTGAAATCTCTCCCTCTACCAACAACTTTCATCTTCTAAATAGGTTACAAAATTATGTTATGTTCTGATCAATAGACAATCAACTCATCCTTATGACACCCTCTTGATCACTTCTCATATCACCCTCAACATTATCTCCCTCTTACTAGGTAGATGTAATCAATAGATACACTTTGTCTCTCAGTAGTCATAATTTCTCCCTCACGTTGTGTGTTAGGATTTCTCCCTCTTTGATAATAATCTACATCTCCTTCATAGGATTTCTCCCTTCAATATCTATTAGGTTTATATCCAGTTTCCTTGTATATCTCCCCATTTGACAACATTACCAACGACATGTCAACTTCATATATAGACATGAATATTTTTCAATTTCTCCCTCGATGACCTTGCTTGTGACTAATTTATAGCTCCAACTCTTTGATTACTTTAGTCATCTCCTAAAGCAAGATCCACTACATTAATGTGTAATATATTTCAATCAACTTGTTTGATGCAGGACATGCCTCTTGTTTCTTAGATAGCCTTCGATAGGGATATCACCCCTAGTTTACCTCTTAGATACTCATGAGCATCCTTAGGTAATGCTTTTGTAAAGATATTAGCAATTTGTTCTTTTGTGTTAACATATTCCATCTTCACCTCTTTATCTCGAACTACTTCCCTTAAGTAATGATACTTGATTGCAATGTGCTTAGTTTTTGTATGCATCACAAGATTGTTTGATATATTTATAGCACTTGTATTATCACAAAAAAGTATCACAGGTTCAATGATTTCCTTCTTCATACCTTTGAGTAGCTAGTTGATCCATACAATGTTTGTACAATTTACTACAACAACAACATATTCAACTTCAGTAGAAGATTAAGAAATACAGTTTTGTTTCTTAATAGTTCATGTAACTAGCCTTTTACCTAAGAAAAATGATCCTCCATTGGTGCTCTTTCTATCATCGATATTTCCAACCCAATTAGCATCACTATAGGCTCTCAATTCAAATTTCTCATTTTTCTCATAGTGTAAACCATAGTCTTCTATTCCTTTCAAATATCTCATTATTCTCTTAACTACCACCAAGTGATTCTCCCTAGGATTAGTAGAGAATCTTGCAACTATCCCTACATATAATGTAATATTAGGTCTGTTATGTACTACATATTGTAATTTGCCAATCATAGACTTGTATAATGTTTGATTCACCTTAGTTGAACCATCATTCTTTGATAATTTATATCCTCTCACCAAAGGTGTACTTAATGGCTTAGAATCTACCAATCCAAAAAATTTCAGTATCTTGTTAACATACTTTGACTGAGTGATGTATATACCATATTTTTATCTAATGTACTTGCAAACCCACAAAGAACTCGATCTCTCCAAACATAGACATCTCAAATTCTTGCTTGATTTCATTTGAAAAAATATTACATAAAATATTTCGACCTCCAAATATGATGTCATCAGCAAAAATTTTAGATAACAAAATACCTTTGTCTTTCTCTATCTTCAAGTACAAATTATTGTTATCATTAGTCCCATCAAATCCAATCTTCACAAGATAATTATGATGTCTCTCATACCATGCTCTTGGTGCTTGCTTTAGACCATATAAAGCTTTGTGTAGTCTACATACCATGTTTTTTTCGTTGGCATCAACAAATCCTTCAAGTTGTCCTATATAAATTTCTTCCTCTAATATACCATTAAAAAATGTAGACTTAACATCCATTTGATAAACTTTGAAACCTTTGTATGTAGAATAAGCAAGTAGAGTTCTTACTTCTTCCAATCTAGCAACATGAGCAAATGTTTCTCCATAGCCAACCCCTTCTTCTTGTGCATATCCTTTACAAACTAATATTTCCTTGTTCCTTATAACTTCACCATTTTCATCTAACTTATTTTTGACTTTTGGTCTAGGAACTAGAGTCCATGTCTTATTTTTCTCAATTTGTTCAATCTCTTCTTCCATGGCTTTACTCAAGCCCAAATCTTCTAAGGAATCTTTCACTATTTTGGGCTCTTTCATGCTCAGAAAACATGTATCATTTCTCAACTTGTTCCTTGTCATTGGTCTAACATCTTTATCTCCAATGATTTATGTAGCAGGGTGATTTCTCTTGACATACTTAGACATTCTTGGTTATGCTCTAGCTTCTACATTTGGTCTCTCAACTTCTAAACCACTATGTACCTCTCTGTTAGGTATTTTAGCATCTGTTTCATGTACACTAATCTTAGAATCATAATGTGCCTCAACTTTATTCTATAACTTGGAACTTGAATGTAGCTCAGTTTGTGAATGCAAGTCGACATTCATAGTATTTGACTTAGTAGTCACTGGAACTTTTTGTTGGTTTGCAACTTTATTTACAACATCTTCTTCAATACGCATACCTTCATAAAATTATACAAATGATTTGTTTTCTTCTAGTTTCTTCATAGATTTAGCCTCATATACTTAATTATATTCATCAAATTTCACATTTGCACTTTCCACAACTTTGTTAGTGTTAGTATTTAAACACTTGTAAGTTCTACTTCTTGTGGAATAACCAAGAAATATACCTTCTTTACTTTTCACATCTAGTTTTCCATTTCTAAAATCTTTGAGAATGTAACACTTGCTTCCAAATACCTTAAAATATTTTACATTGGGTGAGTATCCATACCATAGTTCAAAAGATGTTGAATGAGTACCTTTCTTGACTTGTAAATGGTTAAAGGTATAAATAGTTGTACTTATAGGTTCTCTCCATTATTTCAAAGAAACATTATTCTCTATCATGAATGTCCTAGCATAGTCCATTATAGACCTGTTCCTCCTTTCAACAATTCCATTTTGAATGTAATTCTTTTGATTCCTCTGTCATTACAAAACATCTCAAACTTATTTGATGTAAAGTTTTCTCCTATGTCAGATCTCAAACATTTTATACTTTTACCTATTTCCTTTTCAACTCTTGCTAAGTACCACTTAAACATTTGGAAAGCATCATATTTCTATTTTAGAAACATACCAGTCATCATTCTAAAATAATCATAAAAAAGTAGCATAACCTACTTATCTCCTTTTTAGATTTGCACTTCAATTGTTCCACACAAGTCTGTATTCATGAACAAATCTCTAATATTCCTTTAGAGGTACGAGTCTTACTCTTAAAACTTGAATTTTTCATCTTGCCTAATTGGCATTGTTTACACATTATATTGTTAGGATTTTTCAACTTAGGAAAACCTTTGACTCTTCTCATGTTACTGATACTAACTAGGTTATCAAAATTAACATGACATAACTTCTTGTGCCATAGCCACACATCATCAAATTCTACAACTAAACAAATAACATCCTCTATATCAAGGTAGAATAGATTACCCCTAGTTTGATTACCTTTTCCAATCAATTTTCCATTAGTATCATATATCTTACCAATTGTGTTCTCAAACTCAACATTACATTCCAAATTATTTAGTTGTGACACTCTCAACAGATTATAGTTAAGTCCTTCAAAATAGTATGCATTGTCACATAAATTATTTTTTGTGAGTTTGATTAAACCTTTTCCTTTTATTAGAGATGGTGTACATCATTACCAAATCTTACACTATTTCCATCATAATAATTCATGGTAATGAACTTACTTTTATCTCTAGTCATGTCATATGAACACCCATTCTCAATGATCCATCTATCATTCTTGTTCACACAAGACACGAGTGTAGTTACCTTGTTTTCATCAAATTTTTCCTTCATTGCAACATATACCACTTCATCATCATGATCTTCAAATCCATCTTTTGTTTCCTCTTCAACAATGTAGCAAGACTTCTTGCCATTATCTTTGTAGTCTTCATCTCTTTTACTTTTGTAGTTATCACCACCTCTGTAATTATTCTTCTCTAGACATCTAGTAGCAATATGACCAACCTTATTGCAATTGAAACACATGATAGGTAACTTATCTTTAAACTTGCCTTTACCTTTGTCGAATCTCCTTGCTAATAGTGCTTCAAATTAATCTACATCTCCCTCATTTGTATCACTGTCACTGGACTCATATTTTTCCTTTTTCTTCTTCTCCTCATCAAGTTCCTCTAATGACAAATTAGATTTGAAAGTAGATTCCATATTTTCAGGTTTATAATTATCAAAGTTAGATAGCTCAAAAGAGGTGATCCTACCTATTAGACCTTCAAGAATTAGAGTATTCCATGATATACATCTCAATTCTTATATTGCATAAATCTAATAGCATATTTTGCATCAATGTTCTCAAAAAATTTCTTAGTGTTGTATCATCATCTATTGTACCAAGAGCTCATGTTATTACATTAACAAAATCTTTTATTCTTGAGCAATATTAAGCAATATTTTCACATTCTTGCATTCTCATATCATTGAACTTACCTCTGAGACTCTCAACTTTGGCTCTTGGAACATTCTTGTCACCTCCATAGATAGTGTATAGAGCATCTTGCATTTTCTTTGCACTATCAAAAATTTTGATATCATCAAACTTAGCATAGCTTAGGGTAGAGACAATCCCTAACATTTCCTAGTTGTGTTCTTTCTTCTTTTTCAAATCTTCAATAGTTAGGGCTCTAACAGGATTAGTATGCTCAATAATAATAGTAGATTGTGCATGATCTCCTAGACCTTATAGGTGTAGCTTCATTAGACTTTTCCATGCAAGTAATTTATCTTTGGTAAGCTTGGGTACTTCTCTTTTTGACATCTTGATATTTGTGCTTCTAGCACCTTCAAACTAGCCCTCTTAAGTAGATGGCTTTGATAGCAATTTTTGGAATTCTTTAGAATAAATGAGAGAGGGGGGGGGGGGTGAGTTAGTTAGCCAAGGTCCAGATGTATAAGTAAAACTATTCACAACTTAGTGAACCCATATCCATAAAACAATTTCATCATGCATGCATCCATTAGATTATGCAATCACTCAAACTTGTGGGTTACTGTCAAATCAATTTGCAAAAATGTAAACATGAAACATAATAGATTCAATAACATATTTGACACAATAATTTAATGTGGAAACCCAATTTAGGAAAAAACACTAGTATGATGCTACTCATTATCACTCTTCTGAAGTGATGCCTTGTGAAAGGCCTACCCTGTTAAAGGTTAAAATGCACACTATTAAATGTGACTTGGTTAAAGGATTTTGATCACCCTACTAGGAGTGAGCCATGTTAGAGGACTTTAGATCATTCACTTGGAATGTCACTCAGTTTAAAGGATTTACAACTAACTATTAGGCCAACCTTAATCTAAAGGATTTACCCTAGATTGATGCAATGATTAGTAGGTAATAGCAAGAATTGATTTGATAACAACTTACAACTCCATTTTTAGATTATAGATCTCTATTTATTTTAGTCCCCCATTCTGCTTGGCTTTCACACTCTGATAGCTTTTTAATCCTTCAAGCATCCATACTCTTAAGCCTTCTTGCTTTTCTTACCAATATAATCTCTTCTCTTAGGTCACTAAATTAAGCAATACCCTAGACTCCTTGTCTTCCTTAGGTTCTCCCACATGACAACTCGTGCTTCTAACCAACCATCTTTGTAAATGGAAAGTTAAGATATTTTTTCATTCATCCATCATAATCTAATTTAGGGTTAGGTTACATTAGGTAGGATTCAATGAATCTACCCCTTATTTCATTTCATTCCCTTATAGAAACTTCTCCTTCATTTCTCTTTTGAATTTACCTCAAAATGGTTCATCTTGAATTTTACGCCACTGGCTCATCAATCTTATGGTTCACACAATCTAAGAAATCAAAATTGTCAGCTCAAATTTATTGAATTCTTGATCTTTTTCATATTGCTAACACTCAACATTAACTGGCTTCTAATGCTCAGCACATATTGCATTGCTTAGCATGCACTGTAAAATCACTCAGCACAAACTAAAGTTTACTGGTGCTCAACATGAACCAAACTTTACTTGACATCAATTGTTTCACTTGGCTTCCACTAAAATTGACTTTTCTTGGCTTCAACTGATTTTCTGCTCAGCTTGCACTAACTTTTCTCGACACCTACTATCCACTTAGTCAATCTTGGTAGACTAACTTTGTTTAACTTGTTCTTCTAAACTTGGTTAGTGTAACCAACCTTTGCAACCATAAGTAGATTACCAATGCACTATGATATCACTATCTTAGCTGATTCTTGTACTCCTTTTTCATATCATAACTCAACCTTTCCTCTAGGTGCTATTGTTACATCATTTTGATCAAATCCTCTTCATCAATCAAACAAATGATAGTAGTTAAATCATATAAGCAATTGTCTTACCAACAAATAGCCAGTTTGACATCAGTGGCAAAACAATGATTGAAACACATTTATCATACTTGTATCAATTTGTTTTCAACAATTTCACATTTTTAAGGTCCCATATAGATATACAGGTGTTCCGAGATAATATTTTTCTTAGTAAGAGTTTTCATGTATGAGATTTCAGGGACATCACAAATTATCTTCACTATGGAGACCATAACTTTCATGTCAGGACTTTAATTGACTCCATTAAAAATTTGTAGGATAACCATTTACAAGACCTAGGACATGATGGATCTTAAATAGTCCTAAGACCTAAAAAATTGGTTCACCACTCAAAAATACATAAAATATCAAAAGAAGATAGTCCTAGTTGCCAAGACATACAAAAAATGACTCACAAAAGCCCACAAAAGAGAAGATATATCCAACCAACCAAAGACATAAAATGAAAGATAATTAATGCATTCTAAATAAATATAACTTAATTTAAATGATTTAGTTAATTCAACCATATTTACGCACCTACAAAAAATGAAAATGAAAGATTTTCGAAGCAAAGCATCAAGAAAGTCACCCTTAAACATCATAGATTAAGTAAGAAATTAAGCTTGGAAAAATAAGTCAACTTTGACTATTTATCACTTTTAGCCTAGGAATCAAACCTTAGCATGTGATGTTTAAGTTGTTCACATTAATAGTCAATTTTCATAAAATAAGTACATGTCTTTTTGAATTTTCTTCAAGAATGACATTACACTTAAACATCCTTTATAAGTACATTTTAATTAACACTTTTACATAGTTTCACAAGCATACTATTATGTTCTCTCTAATATTATCCTTGTACATACTACAAGAGGTTCAAGTTGAACATGGTACAGTCATAACACAAGATTGCGAGTTAATAGAAAATATTCAGAATAGTCACCATGAACAAAAGAAAAACCTTGAATAGTAAAATTATCAATTCCAATAGTAACTGTTGAAAATGCACATAGTTCAATAATGAATCAAGGAGCCGATTGTCACAAGAGAAAGATTAAAGATTCTTGGTTGACTAGATGAAGAAATAAAATACCAGAACAATGCTATCCCAATTAACATGTGGAAAAATCTACTAGGAAAATAAAAACACATCAACTAAATCACATTACATGTGATGGTTGAGAATAATTAGCTAAGAGGGATTAACTACCACATGGTGCTAAGGAATACAACATCCTAGCACCATTACAGAACACACTCATGCACATAAACAATTTACTATCAATCACCTCATGCATATGGATCCTACAATATTCTCATGACTGAAAGAGTATGATTTATCAATAAATTTTTTTTGAATATTCATCAATTCAAATGTTCTGATGCAAAAGATTATTTCTTTTGTAACGATTTCACAATATACATTCATTTATCAATGAAAGGAAATATTTCATTACTATAATTAAATAACAATAAATTACAAATGAATTCTCTTTATTTTAATATCAATAGGATAACACCAAGAAAATAGCATATCATACTCCATAAAGATTAATAAAAGAAGCACTCAAGGCCAAAACATGTATACCAATTAGTGACTCTGTCTAAGGGTCACACATATAACTAACCATACTAAGGAACTTCTTTTCTAACCACATTACAAGGGTCAACAAAATGCATTATATTGTTGGAAATATAATAGGAGTAACTGAGAGGGGAGGGATGAATCAGTTACTACTAAAATAAATCTTACATCCCTTGGATGTTAAATAAAATTCAAACTGATAAAATTGATTACTGTTGATACTCGGTAAGCATACAAAAAATGTTGTAACTTGATAAATGTAGAGTGAGTATTACTTTAGTGGATCTTAACATGTTATCATTAATTTACTTGCAAGCATGAAAGAATGAACACATGAGACACTAGGATTTAATGTGGAAACCAAATTTGGCAAAAACCACCAAATGTAACTAGTTACTATTTTTCACTCTTTTGAACTGAGCCTTCTTAGGAGCCAACCCTGTTAAAGGTTACAAAACACATTGTTAGGTGTGACCCTATTAAAGGATTTAATCATCCTATTAGGAGTTTCCTTGCAAAGGGTCTTGAAACAATTCAATGGAATTTCCACCTTGTTAGAGATTAACAATGAAATGACCTGATTGTGATGCAACTAAATTGCTGATTATAGATCTTTGTTCTGGTTCATACTTGATCCTTCTTGATTGAATAACACTTTTCTACTCTACAAGGATACCTACTTATCCTTCAAGTTCACTTCCTCTCTTCTTATCTCTTTCAACTTATTCAATTAGCATCTCACACACTTTGAAATTACAACTTGACCTTTTACTTATACCTTCTAGATTGTCAAGTTGGCTCAAATACAAATTAGAATAACCAATATTCATCACCTCAGTTGGATAGAATCAATAGATAAAGTAATTAAGCTTTACATGCCAAAATAAGAAAGTCCTTTGGTAGTCGACCCAACTCAGTAGAAATTGTTTTTGAAGTGATTTCCTATGTTAATCAACAGAAGCTTGGTTAACACTACGAACTTACAAAATCCCTTTGGTAACCGAGTGAACTCAGTTAATACAAACTCAGTTCAACTTTCTCTTTGTTAATTGAGTGAGCTCGGTTAACACTCCTTTCTACATAAACTCAAGAATGCTCAGTAGACTAGGAAAACTATCTTCACTAACAAAGTGAGCTTGGTATGCACTGACTATCAAATGATATGACATTTGTGTAACATCAAAGACAACAAACAATTAATCAATTGTATCCAACAATCTCTATCTTTTGCATTGATGGCAACACAGCATGTCATAGAATAATGAAAATTTGAGAACAAAACTCCCTCTATCAGAAAGTTTATGCAAAAAACTTCTCGTAAAGTGTTCTCACTTTGTGAATGAACTACTTAACTTCTTCCTTCTACAAATTTTTAGAAAGCTCTGATAGTAAATTTCTCCCTCTTTAACAACACATGACAAATACAATTTTGATTAGTAGCAATGTGCCTTGGGTATAGATTCATCTGCAATATGTCCTTGTCAATACTACATCAACTGATTGATCTTCAACTTAGTTCCTATTGATGCACCACTAAACTTTACTTAGTGAGCTTTAGATAGTGGAATGACCCCTAGCTTACCTCTTAGATACAAAAATACATCCTTAGGTAATGGCTTGGTGAATATATCTACAATTTGTTCTTTTGTATGCCCATATTCTAGTTTAATTTCTTTGTCCTAAACTAATTCTCTTACAAAGTGATATTTTATAGCAATGTGCTTTGTGTTGGAATGCATCACTAGATTCTTTGATATGTTGATTACACTGGTGTTATCACAATACATCACTATTGGCTCTTTGATTTCAACCTTCATTCCTTCAAACAATTGTTTGAGCCAAACAATGTTAGAGAAATTCACTATTGTTGCTACATATTTTCCTTCTACTATGGATTGAGATGTGTAGTTTTGTTTCTTGCTTGTCCAAGATACTAGCCTTTTACTAGGAAAAAATGATTCATTACTAGTGTTTTTTCTGTCATCAAGATTTCCTACCCAATCAGTATCAATAAATACTTTTAAGTCAAGGTTGCCTCCAATTTTGTATCATAATCCATAGTCTTCATTACCTTTTAGATATCTCAAGATTCTTTTTATTTCCATCATGTGGTTTTCTATAGGTTTAGCTAAGAATCTTGCTACTATTCCAACTTCTAAGGTAATATTAGGCCTTGTATGTACCACTTACTATAATTTCCCAATCACTGATCTATATAAGGTCTGATCTACATCTTTGGCAAGCTTAATTCTAGTACACATGGGGGTTCCAACTAGTTTTGAATCTTTCATTCCAAATTTCTTGAGTATCTCTTTGATGTACTTAGATTGAGTGATATAGATACCATTTTTGTTCTATTGTATCTGCAATCCAATAAAGAATTTTATTTCACCAAACATGGACATTTCAAATTCTTTATTCATTTTTTCTAAAAATGCTTTGCATAAGTTATTATTTCCTATGAATAGAATATCATCCAAAAATATTTCTGCCAACACAATCTTCTTATCAGGTCCTTCCTTAATATATAGACTATTGTTATCATTTGTTCTTTGAAAACCAATTTGTATCAAATAGTAATGTAGTCTTTCATACTAGGCTCTAGGAGCTTGTTTTAGACCATATAGGTCTTTGTGTAATTTGTAGACCATGTCCCTTTTATCTGGATCAACAAAACCTTCTGGTTGTTCAATGTAGACTTCCTCATCAAGAATTCCATTAAAAAATGCTGATTTAACATCCATCTAATATAATTTGAATCCTCTATGAGCTGCATAAGCCAATAAAGTCCTAACACATCTTGCAACCAAGGAAAAAGTTTCACCATAATCAATACATTCTTCCTAAGAATAGCCTTTATATACCAAGCTTGCTTTATTTCTTGACACTTTTCCATCTTCATTTAGCTTATTTCTAAATACCCATTTTCTACGAATCATATTTTTATCTTTGGACCTAGGTACAAGAGTCTAGGTTTTATTCTTTTCTATCTATTCGACTTATTCATTCATAGCCTCAATCCAACTTTCATTTTCTATTGCATCTTTAACACCTCTAGGTTCAAATTCAGCAAGTAAAAATGTACCTTTTAGTCTGCTTCTTGTCATTGTTCCATCTAATTTGTCTCCAATGATCTGATCAGGTGCATCATACCATCTGACATATTTATCTAGTATAGGTTATTTGAATTTTGAATAAATTGAGCTATCTTCATTTTTAATCTCAACTTTAGACTCAGGCCCTTCTATCTATGGCTCAGGTTCTTCAGACTTAGTATGCACTAACTCGATAGCCTCCAAATGTGACTCGGGTCCCTGTGATTCAGTTTTCACTTCCTGCAACTCAGTAACTCATAGAGATTTGGAGAGCTTGGGAGATGAAGTCTCCTTTTTTACAAATGTGTTTGGCAATGTATCATGTTCATAGTAGACAAATCTTCTATAATCTTCTGGTTCCTTTTTTCTTTCTTCTTCAGTCATTTCTACAAACTCATCAATTCTCACATGTGCACTTTCTATGATTTTTTGAGTAGATAAATTTAGACATTTGTATGCTTCACTTCTGCAAGAATATCCTAGAAATATACCTTAATCACTTTTTACATCAAATTGGCCTTTTTTAGATTCTTTCAAGATATAACATGTTTTGCCAAATAATTTCAAGTAACTTACATTGGGTTTGTAGCCATACCATAGTTCATAGGGAGTTTTGTTTGAGTCCTTCTTTAACTAAACTTGGTTCAAAGTATGAACTACAGTGCTGATAGCTTCCTTCCAATATTTGATAGAAACATTCTTTTCAATCATTAATCTCCTTGCATAATCCATGATGGATCTATTTCTTCTTTCAACTATTCCATTCTACTCAGGAGTACTAGGGGATGATACTTGTCTTTTGATTCCTCTTTCAATGCAAAAATTATTTAATTCATTTGAGATGAATTCACTGCCTCTATCTAATCTCAAGCATTTCAACCTTTTTCTAGTTTCTTTTTCTACTCTAGCCAAATACCATTTGAATTTTTTGAAATCTTTTGATTTCTCTATGAGATACATAATAGTCATCACTCTAGAATAATCATCAACAAAAAGAATGAAAAAATTTTCTCCACTATAAGTTTCTATTCCAATCGGTCCACATAAATAAGTATACACAATTTCCAAGATGTCTTCTAATTGATAGTTTTTGCTTTAAAAACTAGTCTTTCCCATTTTGCCAATTTGGCAATTCTTGCATAATCCGACATCAGGTTTCTTCAAACTAGGAAGACCTCTTACCCTTTTGAGTTTTCTAATCTTGACCATATTATTAAAGTTTACATGACATAGTCTTCTATGCCATAGCAAACTTTCTTCTACTTTAGCAATAAAACATAAACAATCACCAAGATCAGGATAAAATAAGTTACCCTTTGTTTGCCTGCCTGATCCAATTAGATTTCCTTGGTTATCTTGTAGTCTTACCTTGCCATTAATGAATTCTACCTTGAATCCAATTTCTTTCAACTATGCCACACTTAGTAAATTATGTTTTAGTCCTTCAACCATATAAGCATTTTCACATACAAGTTCATTGGTTAATGAGATACAACCTTTTCCTTTTATGCAACAAGGTTCATTATTTTCAAACCTTACACTACCTCCATCATAGTGTTCAAAATGTTCAAACTTAGTTTTGTCTCCAGTCATATCGTGAGAACATCCACTATCTATGATCCATGTTTCTTTTTTGCTAACATGAGAGACAAGTGCCATCTTATCTCCTTCATCATTAGATTTATCTTTTGTAGCAATATACACTATTTCATCTTCACTATTATCAGAATCTTTAGCCATAAAACAAGTTTTCTTACCTTTGTTTTTGTAGGATTTGTGACCTTTGAATTACTTCTTGCTTTTGTACTTGTGGCTTTTCTTCTCTTCCTAGCCTTCTTTGTTTGGACACCTAGTAGTAATATGACCAATTTCTTCACAAGAGAAACATATTAAAGGGATTTTACCTTTGTACTTTCCTCTAATCCTGGAATATTTCTTTGCAAGTAGAGCTTCAACAATTTCAAGATCACTATCTAAAATTTCTTTGGTTTCTTCCTCACTTTCTTATTGATTTTATTTTATTTTCTTTCCTTTTTCTTTGAGTGAGAGTTTGGCTTCAAATGCAGACTCAATATTCTTAGAAGCAGGAACATAGTTGTCAAAGTTGTCTAGTTCAAAAGATGTCACTCTTCCTACTAGGGCATCCAAACCTATCTTGTTATTTGGATCACATCTCTTTTCTTGAATAGGATATACTCTAATTGCATAGATGGGAAGCAAATTTTTAAGTATTTTACTTACAATAGCTTCTTCTTCGATTTCTTCTCTAGATGCTCTGATTGCACTAACACTGGCCTTGATTCTTTCCACATATTTTGCAACATTTTCATCTTCTCTCATTCTCATTTGATCAAATTTTCCTCCAAGGCTTTATGATTTGGCTCTTCTCACATTGTCATCTCCCCCATAGATTTCTTTCAGGTTGTTCCACATATTAAAAGTAGTTTTACAGTTTTTGACCTCATCAAATTCAGCATAATTGAGAGCAGATGCAATGCCAATCATCATGATGTTATGGTTCTTTTTCTCAACAATATCTTCAATTGATAATGTTCTAGTGGGATTTTTATATTCTTCATCAAGATATTTGCATCCTGAATCACTGATGGTAGCCAGGTGAAGCCTCATAAGTGCTTTCCATGCTCCAAAGTTATCTTTGTTTAGCTTTGGAATATCTCTCTTGTAAGACATCCTAATCTTTAGATTAAGTCCTTGAAACCTTCTCTACAAGCACCAAAAGCTTTGATGCCAATTGTTGGAAATATAAGAGAAATTATTGAGAGGGGAGGGGTGAATCAATTACTACTAAAATAAATCCTAGTTTCTTAGATGTCAAATAAAATTTAGATTGATAAAACTAATTACTACTGATACTCGGTAAGCATACAAAAATTATTGTAACTCGGTAAATGTAGAGTGTGTATTACTTTAGCAAATCTTAAGATGTTATTAGTAATTTACTTGCAAGAATGAAAGAATGAACACATGATACACCAAGATTTAATGTGGAAATCCAATTTGGGAAACACCACCAAATGTAACTAGTTATTATTTTTCACTCTTCTGAAGTGAGCCCTATTAGGAACCAATCCTGTTAAAGGTTACAAAACACACTACTAGATGTGATCCTATTAAAGGATTTAATCACCCTGTTAGGAGTGGCCTTGCAAAAAGTCTTGAAATAATTCAATGAAATTTCCACCTTGTTAGAGGATTTACAAATGGTTGTTAAACCAACTCTGTTAAGAGATTTTAGATTACTGCTACAATGGTTAGAGAGTAACAATGAAATGACCTGATTGTGATGCAACTGAATTGCACTGATTACAGATTTTTTTCTGGTGCATACTTGATCCTTCTTGATCGAATAACACTTTTCTACTCCACAAGGATACTTTATTATCCTTCAAATTCTCTTCCTCTCTTCTTATCTCTTTCAACTTATTCAACTTGCATCTCACACACTTTGAAATCACAACTTGACCTTTTACTTATACCTTCCAGATTGTCAAGTCAGCTCAAATACAAATTAGAATAACCAATATTCATCACCTCAGTTAGTTGGAATCAATAGATAAATTAATTAATCTTTACATGCCAAAATAAGAAAGTCTTTTAGTAGCCAGCCTATCTTAATAGAAATTGATTCTGAAGTGATTTCCTATGTTAACCAACATAAGCTTGGTTAACACTGTGAACTTACAAAATCCATTTAGTAACTAAGTGAACTTGGTTAATACTAACTCAGTTCAACTTTCACTTCATGAACTGAGTGAGCTTGGTTAACACTCTTTTCTACATAACTTCCTTTGACGCCTGAGTGAGCTCAGTAGATATTGCCTTCTGTATAGAGTAAACTTAGGAATGCTTGGCAGACTAGGAAAACTATCTTCACTAACCAAGTGAGCTTGTTATTCACTAAATGTCAACTGATATGACATTTTCGTAACATCAAAGACAACACATAGTTAATATGCTAAACCAAGAAAGAAAAAATCCCAAGTTGCTAAAGTATCCAAACACCTTGACCATACAAGGGTCGCTAACTAGTCAAATTTATAAAAAAATATCATCCATCCTTAAAAGGTACATCAATCAAGAATATTTACATGCTTCTCCTCCCATTGCTTGATTCACATATACTTTATAACCAAGTTCATCCAAAGTAGTTATCCAAGAAATAAGATATTATGAGCTTGCAAAAAGATACTCATAGTCACAAAACAAAAATATCAACCATATTGGAAAAATATACAGATAGATCCCAATGTTTGAATATGGGCTCTGATACTAGATATCATGGCTTTCTCAGAGATCATTGGAAACAAGGATAAATATAGATTAACATTTGTTTTTAAAAATGCATGAATACACGCATAAAACAATCATAAGATCACAACAAAAGATTAAACATGAACAACACACTATTTTCCCTATGAAAAAATTTGATGAACCCTCATATGAACTATCATTAGCTCCCATACTTGAGGAAATTTTACAAACAAAAAAAATAGATGCAAGACTCATACAATATCACCAAAATCTTATACGAGACTATTCCCAACCATATGAGAGAGTGCACACGTCTCATATCAAGAAATACTGAGTTGTATGAGAGAATGCATTTGCATACAACATTAGCACAATAGCACTAATAAAATGCATAAAAGAAGCATAAAAAACATAAAACCTCCATAGTAGAGAGTATAAGATCCACATTAATTGAGCAATGATCACTTGAGAAAATAGAAGAAATATAACAACCTTAACATACCAATTTATAGATCACATACCACATATATCCATCTAAATAACATCCTCCTAATATAACATGTGCAAAGCCAACATCTCAACGAAGGGAAAATACAAGCATGAGATACACCCAAATTAAATAAACATTTCTCTCCTCCTCCCAACCTTAATGGAATCATGAAGCCTGCAAGATCCTTACAATACCCCTGGAAAGAAGTCTTGTTACACCAATAAGTTAATCATTTGTGTTGGCTTATGAGTTCTATCCTACCAATAATGTATCACATATCTTCATATAAAACCCGAGACATACAACATGGTAATCTATCAATATGATCACTAATCCATAGCATTCATAAGAAATATCAAATAAGCAATAAGATATAACATCATGGTAAAGGAACACATCAAGTAACATACTAAGAATCATCTAAAATATGATATTATTTCGTCCAAAGTTAAAAATAAATCACAATAAAAATAATCCAAATAAACCCAAGAATCTAAGTGAACATCAATACTAGCCTCAACTTGAACAAGATTGTCTATTTACACTCCCAATCAGTGGTATAGGTAGCTATGCCTCTCAACCACATGCTTTCCTCAGAACCATTCATAACATGCTGATGGAGATAGTGACCTAGCCAAAAACATAAAAGGAATTCACCCATGACTGAAATTCACACCAATCAAGAATATTATACCAACATCTATATGATCATGAAGACAATGGAGTACACCAGGTCACTAATCAAATCGACTATAGGATAAGTATCCATAGAACCTCATGGTGTGTAGGTTACTTAGCATAGGAAGCCCAAACTATATATAAAATGATAACTCAAATCCCTTAATAGGCCACATTCCTTACATGGTAACTAAACTCCAATAGGAGGCCATACATTGTGCCCTTGTATCCTATGGTAAGTCAACTCCCTTAGGAGACCACATACGATACATGTGTTCTCTTATCTTTTCATTAAGTTCAACTGTACCATTTAGTTATTTTGGTTATCATTTGTTTAAACCTCTACTCATTACCTTTTTGAGCACTTCTAGGCTAGTGTACACAAGAGAAGCCCGTCCACACATATACCCTACATAGCCATGCTCATCACATGATGAGTTCTCATAGGAAATACATGTTCCAAACCCAACCACCAAATGAATAATCTCTCAACCAGGCAATATCCAAGAGTTTAGCTTTCACACAATCCCATCATATATATGTACACATTCTCTTGTATGGGCATAAAAGACTTCCTGAATATAATCAAGAAATACCAATGCAAGGGTTGGATATGAGAAAAGAAACAAAATGATAAAATTATATGAAATCACTCAAATAGCCTATGTTGGGGAGTATGGATTTGACACAAATCCCAATGTCAATGGATTATAAGCATAATCTACAAGGAAACATGGAATACAATCCATTTTCACAATCAAGGAAGACATTGCCAAATCTAAAACACAATACATGAGACATGCAAAATAAGGCAATAGAAAAAGGCCAAAAATTTGTACTTCTCAAATTACAAAAAAACTAAAAACTCAACTCTAGAGTATCGTCATAAGACCAAGGATCCAATAAAATTAATAAAACATGCTTTGATTGAGAATATAAAAAAATTCGAAAGTCCAAAACATCCAATATAAAAACATGACTTCAAATCAAAAAATAAAATACTGAAAAATTCCCTATAACCATTATGATTCCACAATTCTAATCATCAAGAAAAGGGCTACAAGATTAAATCTCTAATTAAGTGAAATAGAGTTGAATGACACACTAAATAAAATAATTCCAAAACACCCAAATATCAGACATCAAATAAATTAATGAAATTAAAATGTGTTGGCCCAAATCCACCAAAAATGACACTTTTTCATTAAAATCTTGGATTTAGACCCTTCACAAAATCCTAGTAACATAATAGTACAAAAACTTATACTCCCACATGTTGAAAGCATTAAACACTCACACATATCCAACTGAGTGATGAAATTGTGTAAAAATGGAGGGGAATTCTAGTTCACCACTTTGTAACATTTATAAATCAAAAGAATTGATTAAAATGGAAAAAAAAAATATTAAATCTAGAAGCCCTACCTCACAGTCAAAAGGAAAAAATGAGAAATACCACTAAAAACTAATTGGGTCATTGAATCAGACAAAACCATTAAGGAAGTGGAGCAATCCCTACACAAATCCAACAAATTACCCATCCATGAATTTTCCAAAAAAATCGATGACAATGAGGAAATAAAGAAATTTCTCTAAGAGGATTTTTGGGGGAAATTCATCATTTTCCCAAAAAACATGAAATAGAAAATGTGACTATTAACTGGGTTTTGGCATAGTATACAAGCAAGTTTTCAAGTGACTTGTAAAATAAATTACTAACACACCTAATAATCTATTTTTCTCTTTCCCCAAATCAAATAAATCAATTCCAATTAAATGGAATCCAACTATAACAAATTAGCCATTAAATTAAATAAATAATATTAAACAAGTGAAACCCTTGCAACTATTAAATCAACATTTTAAATAATGTTTTCTATGAAAACTATAGAACCCTAAATGGACAAACATGCTTAGTGGTATAATCACATAATGTAATATGAATCTAGATTTACCAATTATTAGTGGGTTAAACTAATCAATATAAAGATGCATCTCCCATGTAAAGACAATATTGACTCTACATGAAAGGTAAAAATCACTAACTCCTTGTGTCATTGCAAAGGATATAAGTCATGCATAGTAAACACAAATAATCACATGTAGAAGCACAATGCATAATAGGTAAAGCAACAAGTATGCATAATCATGTAATGAAAACATCTAATTAAATTCAATTTTAAAGATCAATCTGTATTATTGTATAAATCTACTGTAGGAACTTGATATAATTTGTAGCCCATAAATTAATGAATCTAATATGGATAGCTCATTTCCAATTATTCTAAGCATTTAATAATGGAAAATAACAATAGAATACTCAATAGTATAAAATAGCAAAATATAACATATGATCTAAGGCAATCATCCAATAACAACATCATAATTATCCAATATAAAATACACCAAATAGCACATAATAAAACTACTTCTCACATCAAAAAGGTACTTATGAAAGTACATTGTGATTCCATAAAAAACTAGGTAACCACTAGCATAATCCTTAGTAAAACCATCTAAAACAATATTTAACATAAATCAAACACAAGCATTGTTATCTTACTAATACATTTAAATAATTATATTACCCAAATGGTGTAGACCATTCATAGGTCCTGACAAGACCACTCACAATGCAAGAGCATCTAAGTTGTATCCATTAGGATGACTTGTAGAAATCAAATGGGAGATGCACTACATATCACACTTCATTAAAAGAGCTTATCTCAAGTGGGCTTGAGATTCATTCATCTAGGGGGTATGGTGTATAGGCACCCACTAAAGACAAAGAAAAGGATAATGATAATTAGGACCCTAGGTTTATTCAAGATATTCAATTAATGCAAATGCTTTTTTTCTTTTTTTGAGTGGTAAGTCCTCACCTATAATGATATTTCCTTATTTTGGATGTCTATAAGCCAACTTGGGTAAGTTACCAAGCGAGGACATCAGATGTTAAATTTTGTTTAATTACATCTTTTTGAGTCCCTAAAAAGGTCTATGTATTTTTTAATGACTATATAATCTATTGAGCTCCAAAAATATTTTAATTAACGAATTTTATTAGCAATCTTGCAAAGTTGAAAAAATTCAACTTGTCAATTATTTGCAAGATTTTATAATTTTGAATTCTACTATTCATCATCACATGTAACTATTGGAGACAAAGAGACTAATTCTATAGAATATAGTAGAGGTTGAATGGAGTCAATGAACTGTCTTTCTGTACTCAGTTCATGAATGGAGATTGTTAGAGCAAAAAAAACTATTATTTTCCAATAAATTTTGTGTAACATAGCTATTACATGTGTGTGAACATATTAGTACAAGGTTTGAACCTAGTAGAAGATGTAAAGTAACTAGTTAGATTTCATTTTCACCATGTTTGAAGATTTCAAGTATTAGCATTAGTTAGATAGGTAGAATTTTTTGCTAATAGGTCTAGAACTATATCTATACCTAAGGTTTTAAGAAATAATCATAGATTAAGCTTTCCCAATGGGTATCAGTGGCCCTTACAAAATTTAAATATTTTTTAATGTCATTTAATATTTTAAATGCCTTTAACCAGTGTCCACAACAACATAGTAGAAAAATGACGCCCTTAGTGGACATCTTCATGTTCCCCCCTAATGGTCATAATTAGTAAGAACCATAACTTGTAATGGGCATTGAAGTAGAAGCTGAAAATTAGGATTTCAATTTTATTTATCATTAATGGGATGATCCAAGTGTTTTTTTAGGTAATTTTTATCTCTATATAGGAGTTTCTTTACAAAATTGACCTAAATAGGAATATTAGGTCTCCAAGTTAGTTGCATTTTGGTACTTTCTTTAAGTATTGGATTTTTATTCATTGGGGTTAAATAAATGTCTTAAATTGTATTTAGAAAACCTATTAGTTTCTTATATCATTTGGAAAATTTGAGAGCTAGGTGAGAAAATCAAGATAGTTTAGCTACATGGAAATGAGGCTATTTGTGAAATAAGTGTGACCCAACAAGTTTGAAAACCAAATCTCATGGATTGAACATGTTGTTATGATTTAATTATCACCTTTTCCTAGATTACAATGTATCATGATCACCCATGTGTATTTGGAGGCTTTGGAGGGAAAAATCCTATTTAAGGACACCTAGTGACTAAAGGGATGTCTTGGTGTTTAGTAGTCACCTTTTGATCTAATTCAAAGCCATGTGTGAACCCTAGTAAAAAAAAATAAGAATGGGTAAGTGAGATTTTTCAAAAGTATGTTCATTTATGTTTAAAGTATTTTTCTTAATCCCTTGAGTTAATGTTATCCCTTAAAGAGAGTACTAGAGGGCTTTGCATCATCAAGCATTGCCTCTGTAGGATCTACTGAATATGGAGTACCACCAAAAATGTCATCTTGATGTTAGTAAGGATATTTAGAATGGACTAACATGTATTACTATAGGCACGATAAAAAGAATTGCTATTTAGAAAATCTCTCAATCCCTAATTTTCCTGATCTATACCTACAAATTATTTTTTAGGTGGAATTAGTTGATCTACCATGATGTCTACAATAGTATAAAGAAATATTTGTACCTAAAATATTTAAATCAGGTTTTTAAATGAATGGTATGTATTTTTCCTAAATTTAAAAAATAATTAAACTACATCTAAGTACATTCTTCAACTACAATCAATTACTCTATCTAAATATTAAAAAAATTAATTAATACACTTAATTAATAAAAAAGTCCTACATGTGTATCCATTACACTTGTATACACACATGTGTAAATCTATGTATATATGGGTTTACATACATACATATCTATCTATCTATCTATATATCTATCTACACACACACACATGCACGCACGCACGCACGCACCCCCCCCTAGACACACACACACACACACACACACACACACATACACATATGTGTGTGTGTGTGTGTGTGTGTGTGTGTGTGTGTGTGTGTGTGTGTGTGTGTGTGTCTGTGTGTGTATGTATGTAAAATCATATATACATGCACATATAAGTACATTTATATAAAATATATGTATAAATGTGTATATGTGTATACAAACATAAGTGTATACACACACATATATATCTATATATATGTGTGTGTGTATATATATGAATATATGTACATATACTTCTGCATATATACATGTGTATATACACATCTATATTTATATGTATGTATAGATGTGCATGCACACACATCTATGTATGTGTATATATATATATATATATATATATAGATATATATATTTATATTTATATTTATACTTATACATGTATATATACACATATACATACATACATACATCCATGTGTGTGTGTTTTCCTGCATGTATGAGTGTGTGTGTGTGTGCACACACACACACACATGTATATATTTTGGTGCTCAACAAATATTCCCAACTTCAATTAGAACTCCCCATAGTCATAATATAAGTGATTGTGGTGTTTCAACAGTTTTACCACTATTCCCTAGCACTTTTAATTAGAACTATGTTTTGATCAATGTCTTTTATTTGTTTGCTAAAGTGTTAAAGTGACCTTCAATGGGAACCTACTTCTAATGAAACATCTACTAAATGAATACTTTTGATTGGAAATGAGTTACTTCTAATCAAAAGTTTCATGAGGTTTCTATTATATCTCATAGACAAAAAAAATTGGGTTGCATTTTTTTTTGGAGGAATTTGTTCCTCCAAAAAAGTGTAACCCACTATTTTGGGTTGACTCTTCAATTTTTTTAGTATTTTATGTTATATATATCTTCAAGTTCAAGAGTATTACCATAATAAGATCAATTTTAAATTGAGGAGCATGTGGTTCTCTAAAGTGTTCCCAAATAATGATCCAAATTGTAAAAGGGTATTGAGCAAATAGAATGTTCGATTTGGTATCATGGGAAAAACATAAACCACTACTCAAACTAATCAATCCTCTAATATGAGTATATTTATCATCCCAAACTAATTTCTTTCACTTTATCCTTAGCTTAGGTATGAATCTACAAAGATGGGGTAATAGATTAAGCAATCTATAATGTCTAATTTTTTATGACAACCTAAGATTAATAGTTGATTGACCTCATAATAGTCTTTAAAAGACAAGGGAAAATTGAACTATGCTTCCAATAATAATAGGTTCCCAAATTAGAGTATAGTACAATTCAATGAACAATGTAGAAGGTCTTGAAAAAGATCCGAACAATTATAATTTTTATAATAGGCCCAAAAAATACTAAATGATACAAGTGATATGTCTCATGAAAATCAATACAAACTAATAGAGAATCTAGAGAGTAGACAAAAAATGTCAAGTTTAGGAAAATAATGAAACTTGAAAATGTGTATGTATATGCTTCAAGAAAGATCCAAATCTTGCAAAATGAAAGATTAGATAGGTAGATTCATGCCAATCTATGAAAAAAAAATGTTACTGCCACCACTAGAAACTTTGAGAAATTATATGCCAAATCAATAAAACTTCTTGGGAAAAGGACTTTAATTAAGAAAGAGATGAGCCTCTAGAGTTGAACTACAAAATTGAAATCTATAATGCTTATGAGTAGAAACCTCAAATCATGTAGTGGTTCTAGGAAATTATTTGATTAAATTTAATTTTGATATACTCATTCTAGAAAATTAAATTCCTCTAGTTTTTCCATCTAGATGGCTATCAAAATTTATGTCATCAAAACCAAATCATAACAAAATGATTGGTGTAGCTATATTGATCTTCTTATTGGTTACTTCTTTTTGATGTGGATATATATATATATATATATACATACATATAGAAGCTGTGGTTTGAGGTAGCATTGTCGAACCATAGGTTACACTATATTGGGCTACAAGTGGAAGGCTTGATGGTAGCCCTTTGCATGTAGATAATCTCATTACTTGGGTGGCACCTTGGAGAAATTCTTGAGACCCACATGTGTAGGGTCAAAATTTTATACACTCTTGTAGGATGTCAACTAAGTTGATAATCAACCATGGATTTTGTGTAGAGAGAAACAAATCCATAATATTAAGGTGAAAATTTGGGAGTATCTTAGTTGATATTATCATTTATTTTGATTTGACCAGTCACCTCTTTGGATTTCACTTTGTGAAATGGTTGAGATAAAATTATATCAAAAAAATACATAAAAGGACCTAATCCCAAAATAATTTAAAAAGTGTACATACCTAATTTGACTCATGCAAATGTTTTTTTTAATGATTGGACAATATAGGAATAGATCGGTTCATCCAAATCAATCAGGTAAATATTTTTTCCTTGGATTTGAATTCTAAAGTAGTCTCCCAAATGAAATGGGGATCACTGAATAGTTTTATTCTACACCAACAATCAAAGTAAGCCAAAATCAAACTTCTTTGTAAAGTATTTGCACCTTCAAGGCAATGATACTATGTTAGATTTTTAGATGACTATTGAAGACCCTCTGAATCAAATAAAAAACCAAGATAAATCCCACTATTGGTCATGTTTTCACTCCATATTTTTCTGAGTTTGTTTAACAGTGAATGTTCACAATTTTTCTTGTGAAATTTAGGGTTTGATCCTTTTTAAATTTTGTTAACCCTAAGAAAACCCTAATTAATGTTTTGCAAAATTGTGCCCTAAGAAAGCCTTTTAGGTTGTTTATCTTTCCTTGTAACTGAGTGGAAAAATTATTTTTAAAACATACCCTTTTTCGAGAACCTTTTAATAGACTATTCATTTTGTTTCATAAAATTTCTGAAATAGCCTTTACCATCGTGTCTTCTTTCAAATCTACAATGATCGCCATGTCATTATAGGAATTTGTGTGCATTTTTTTGCTAGTAACATGGTGACCAAGCAATTAATGCATGTGGGACCTAGTTAGTGAATAAGTATGGTTTTAAAGTGAATCACACACACTGTTAGATCTCTTTAAGATCGATAGTGGTCATGTTGTCACTATGATAAGTCACAAGGTTTTTACCCTTAGCAACATTGTGACCACTGCAAAAGAAAAATATGGAAGGATCAACTCTAAAGATAGGTGCCATGATTTTAATTACTTTTAATAAGCCTTGTCAACATGATGGAATGTTAGACATGTTAGGTGCAATTAAAGATATATCATAACAAGAAAGTGTTGTTCATTCACGCTGTTAGATATCCTTGAAATAGATGGTTGTTTCCATGTCACCACCAAAAGTTGTAAGAGCTTTATTGATCATGACATGGTGATCTCTCACAAAAGAGAAATGTGATGGGAACTATTTTCAAAAGCAGCACCAAAAAGATTAACTTTCAATAAATATCAATTTCAGGAAGGTAGGATGGTATGATGTCATATGCCACCATGGATTCATACACAAGGAAATGTACTCTTTGATTTGTGTCCTCTGATCTCTCCCAAATTTACGGTGGTCACTATGTCATTATGGAAATTTTCTCAATGTTTATTGATAATGACATGGTGACCAAAGGAAAGATAAGAGGACCCACCACGCTTGAAATGAAATCATTAGGAAAAGTTCATCATTTGATCAAGGCAACACCAATGATGGTCAATATGTCACTATAAGAAGTTGCTCAATGTTTATGCTTAGTGACATAGTGAAAGCATTACATGTGTCTAAAAGTGCTAGTGGGTCTAGTGTAACTTGCTAGTAGTGAAAGGAAAGGTCAATTTGGAAAGATTTAATTGGGTTGACCACCAACAAAGAGGATTGAAACTAAGTCATTAATAATTATATTCCTTAATCGTCTAATTTTTAAAAAATCAATGACTTGTTTTTAAATCTAGAAGGTGGTGCCACCCTATTTTCCTTATGATCCATTTATGAACAATAAGTCTCCTTGTGTAAAGTAAAACCGGAAAATAGTGTAGGATTTAATGAATTCTTCTCTATGGAAAAAATTTTCAAATTTTTAGAGAGCTAAGAACTTGTCAAAAAATTGTCTCGCCTTGTTGAATTGCAAAAGAATTTTCTGTATCCATTGTTTGCTACAAAACTTCAAGAAAGATAAAAAAGAGCCAAGTAAATATCTTAATCCATCAAGTAGTTCAGAAAATTCTAGTATTTTGCATCATTATTAAACATGCCTCCAAAGAAGGGATTTTTGGGGAAGGTAGAATATGCAAGTATGAACATACATGATGACTTTCTTGAACAATTAACTGAGTCTACAAATGAATTGGCCCAAGTAAAAAAATAATTCCTAGGCTCAAGATTATAGATGACTTATATGATAAAGGGAATTGGGTTAGGGATGCTACTACTTCCAAAATAGGGCTCCATCATTTTAAGAAATGGCTTTGAAAAAGGAACTTGTTTGCCACCCATGGAAATATTTGGAATTTTGATTTAGGTAAATTAGTAGTCCTTGGGGTTTTCATGGTCTTAGATCTTCTTACAGCCATAGCCAATAATTATGACCTGATAACCAAGATAGTAAGAAGAGTAGATGGTGAAGCTTTGATAAGGATTAGCACTGAAGAAATCTGAGAGGTATTTGGTTTGAAGCCAGTATCAAATTATCATGAACCCATTGATTTTTAGGGTTTGGAGAAAGAATACTTGTCAAAAAAAGATCAGGTTAGGCAAGGTGCATTAAGAGAACACCTTGCCATAATTGGGAACTTGGCTTTTGTTTGAGCGTTGACTAAAGAACTCTTTAAGAAGGATTTTTTCACTAGTTGGGCAATAGATATATATATGACCCTGTGTAGGGTTTTTGGTGAGGATGAACAAAAGGTTATGCCAATAAAATTCATGTACATGATGACACAGATCCCTTCTTTTGGTGTGGATGTAATTTTTGATTTCGCATCTTATATAGTGCAAGAGATTCATATAGGATTAAATGGGATTGCAAAGAGCAAGGTGGAAAAGAAATTTGGTCATTATTCACTATTGATGCACATGTTCTTGTTTAAAGGGGTTACCTATTTTCAAAAAGAGATGGCTTTGATTAGAGAGTATGAAGGAGAGACTTTGTCAGTCTAGTTATGGAGTGCAGATATGACCTGAGATGCAGAAGAAGCTAGCTTTGTTAGATTTGATGATGAAATGCAATAGGATGAAGTACAAATAATTGATACATTAGTAAAAGTAGAAGAGGACAAAGGTGAGCAACCAATTGTAGTTATTGAAATAGGGCCCCAAAATGATAAATTGGCAATAGAACAACAAATGGTGACTATTAATCTATTTGTACAAGATGACATTGATGGGATACCTAAGATTCAACTTGTTGGGTGATGCGACGCGCTCCCCTGCCCACAGGTGGTTAATTATGTGGTGTTCTATGTTCACTAACAGTCATGGCTTTTGGTGCAACGGAAAATGGGCCCTACAATTGGTATCAGAGCCTGGTTTTGGCTTGGTCATGGGTTCAAATCTCCCCGGTGCCTTCCCGACCTGCGTAAGCACCTGGTATGCGCGTCGAGGGGGAGATTGTTGGGTGATGCGACGCGCTCCCCTGCCCACAGGTGGTTAATTATGTGGTGTTCCATGTTCACTAACAGTCATGGCTTTTGGTGTAACAGAAAATGGGCCCTACAATTTGTTGGGTGATGCAACGTGCTCCCCTGCCCACAGGTGGTTAATTATGTGGTGTTCCATGTTCACTAACAGTCATGGCTTTTGGTGTAATGGAAAATGGGCCCTACAATTGGTATCAGAGCCTAGTTTTTTCTCAGTTATCCTCTGCAGGAAAGTCTCATGGTTAAGTGGGAGTCTCACGGTTGAGTGGGAGCAATGGAAGATGATGGTAAGCTGAGGGTTGATAGGTTTAATGGACAGAACTTCTAGTTATGGAAGATGCAAATGGAAGAATATTTATATCAGAAGGATTTATGGAAGCCATTGGAAGGAAAAGCCAAGAATCAGGGAACTATGTTAGAGGCTAAATGGGATCTTTTGGACAGAAAGGCACTCGGAAGCATTCGGTTATGCTTGGCACCATCGGTGGCATTTAATATTACAAAAGCAAAGACGACAGAAGATTTGATGAAAACCCTAGTGACACTGTATGAAAAGCCCTCCGCTACAAATAAGGTATTTCTCATGAAGCGTTTATTTAATATGAAAATGGCAGAAGGTGGATCTGTTGCAGATCATTTAAATGAGTTTAATACTATTACTAGTCAATTATCTTCTATGGGTATCAATTTTGATGAAGAAATTAGGGCTCTCTTGATTTTGTGTTCTTTGCCTGAAAGCTGGAATGGCTTGGTAATGGCGGTGAGTAATTCTGTTCCTGGATCAAGTACCCTAAAATATGATGATGTGATCGGTGTTATTTTAAGTGAGGAAACTCGTAGAAAATCCTCAGGTGGATCTACATTAGGAAGTGCTTTAAATGCACAAAGCAGGGGCAGAACGACTGAAAGAGGAAGTAACTCTGGAAATCGTGGGAAATCAAGAGGAAAGTCAAAGGGGAGGAGGTCTCAATGGAGAGGACCAAATGATTGCTGGTACTGTGGGAAACCAGGGCACAAAAAGAAAGATTGCTGGACTCGAAAGAAAAATGAAGGAGATAAATCAGATGGAGACAAAGAGGCAAATGTGGTAAGTAATAAATCCGAAGAGGATGCTTTGCTTCTGTCTTTAGAGAGTGTTGATGATTCATGGGTTTTAGATTCTGGTGCTTCTTTTCATGCTACACCTCATAGAGGTTATTTCATTGATTATGTCCAAGGGGATTTTGGGCTTGTTTATTTGGGGGATAATGAACCCTGTCAGATTGTTGGAAAGGGAAAAATTAAGATTAAGTTGCAGAATGGGAATCATTGGCTACTACATGAGGTAAGACATGTTCCAAAGCTGAGTAGGAATTTAATTTCAGCAGGGCAACTCGGTGATGAGGGTTGTGTAATTACTTTTAATGATAAAAATTGGAAGGTTTCAAAAGGTTCCCTTGTAGTAGCAAAAGTTGTGAAAGTAGGCACCTTATATCTTTGTACAGGTCATATTGTTCCTTCTACTTTGATTGTTTCAGAGAAAAATGAATATTCAGGAACAATTACTGCAGTTGAGCAGGGAGAACAAATAGCTGCTGTAGATTCTGATACAGCGCTGTGGCATAATAGACTTGGGCACATGAGTGAGAAAGGTATGAAAGTACTTCATTCAAGGAAAGTTTTACCAGGTCTAAAATGTGTGAATATGGATTTTTGTGAAAGTTGTGTGTATGGAAAACAAAAGAGAGTGAGTTTTGTAAAGACAGGGAAGGAAAACAAAAAGGAGAAATTAGAGCTTGTGCATATAGATGTATGGGGACCGGCTCAGGTATCTTCCCTTGGTGGCTCTCATTATTATGTTACATTTATTGATGACGCAACTAGAAAAGTATGGGTTTATTTCCTTAGACAGAAATCTGATGTATTTCAAACTTTTAAGAAATGGAAATGCTTGGTTGAAAATGAGACTGGTAAGAAATTAAAATGTCTTAGATCTGATAATGGTGGTGAGTATTGCAGTCATGAATTTGAAGATTATTGCTCCACTAATGGTATTCATAGACAAAAAACTATTCCAAGGACTCCACAGGAAAATGGAGTTCATGGGTTCAAATCTCTCCGGTGCCTTCCCGACTCGTGTAAGCACTTGGTATGTGCATCGAGGGGGAGATTGTTGGGTGATGCGACGTGCTCCCCTACCCACAGGTGGTTAATTATGTGGTGTTCCATGTTCACTAACAGTCATGGCTTTTGGTGCAACAACAAATGGGCCCTACACAACTCAGCTTGCAAATACTACAACAAGACCCACCACATACAAAATTGACTATCACACATTTTGAGGAAGAACCACAACAACAAAGCCAATCATAAAATCGTCAACAAAAAAAGGTGTGATAGAAAGTGGTCCCCACTAAAGAATATTCATGATGAAAGACTTTCTATTGCACAATTTTTGTCTTTTATGATAGTTACAATGTAAATATTTTTCTATTGCTTTGATACCATCTATCATGACCCTCGGGAGCAAGTCATGTGGCACTGGCTACCCTAGCTCTAAATACAAGCCAAAATAGGGTTCTAGACTATGCCTAACTCCTAATGATGCCTTATGGAAGTGTTTTGTAGAGATACATGAACTAATTAACTCACAAGTGTGATAAGGATACCATGAAACAAAATGCTCATTCAATGATGCAAGAAAACACTTCAACAAGATATAAGTGGGGGTGATCGCCCAGATCTTCTTTTCTATAAATATACCCAATGTAAAATATACAAAGCTAGATCTTGTATTGAAAAATAAAGATCACCCCAAGTCACAATACTAATTGACCACCAAGGTCTTGTTACAAAGATTCCAAGCTTGGACTTGAGTCAAGAAGGCCTAACTAACACTATCTCTGACTTAGCTGCCTCTTCTACTTCATCCATTGCTCAAACCTTGTTCTTCTTACTTTGCTTCCTTGCAACTATTCTTGCTACTTCTACTTTGTATGACTTCACTTATCCTTTCTTGGTCACCACCTCTTGCCTTTCAAAATGGAGCACATAAACACCTTATAAGGGAGAACCTCGAGCAAAGAACTAGTCATTGTGCAAAATAGGTCTTGACCTATTTTACCCTTGTGCAAGGGCCACTTGGGTCGGCCACATTCCAATGTGGTATTGCCTAGGCTAAGTTAACTACCTAGTGCACCACCTGATGTAAGACTTCATCCCTTGCACTTATCTACCAAGACAAAGTCAACTCACCTAGCCAACCAAAGGATCAAACTAGCCCAACACTTGGATGATTTGACTGTCCAACCAAGGTCGCCTGGCTACACTCTTAGCATTGTTAAAATCATACCTTTGCCTTGTCAAAATTGTCAAAATTGCCTTGTTAATCCTTAAAATCATGCCTTATTCCAAGCCTGTTACATCCTTCCCCACTCAAATTGGACGTCACCCTTGACTTCCTTGTACACCTAGCCTTTAGATGTGCAAGAGGGAGTGTTATATCAGACCAAATTAATTTGACTAGGAAGGGTCCCTCTCATTGAGGGTACTAGAAAATTTATCCCTGTTTGCTTGATGATGTTCACTCACCACCAAGGCTTTTTTTCTGATCTCCAATCCTTCTCTGTCAAGATGTTGAGAACCATACCCAATTTGTGCTCATGCAATGTTGGAACAACACATAACTGCCCAAACTTCATTATCATGATGCAACTTAGGTGTGGTACAATCATCACCTTGACCTATCTCACGAAGTCTTGTCCTAAGATTAGTTCATACTTGTTGAGATCAATAGCAACCAAATTCACCTTGTCCTACCATTATCAACCTCACATGTCCACACCTTGAATTTTACCAACCACCTTCCACAGAGGCAATTCTACTGCTTTGTATGATGCCTCACTCAGATCTATCTATAAGCCAATCTGTCTAGCCCAATCTGCTAATATGTAGTTGTGTATTTCTATCAATGCATTGACTTCCTTCCTTCCAAAATCTCCCTTACAAAGTTCAACTTGTTCAAGCCTTTTGTGTTAGTACTATCTTCAAATTACCTACTTGTTGTAGTCTGTTGAGCATTTGCAAAGTTCTGATCTTGGTGGGCTTTGTATCTCCAACCACTACTCCAAAAGTAGATTTTTTTAGACACTCTCTTGAAAAATAACCTAGCTCACTGCAAATGAAACAATTTCATTTCTTCCTTTTGTCCATTTCACCAAGATTTGACTTGCCTTCATTTGAATTCACTTTCTTTCCCTTTGACTCACCATTGCATTGTGATCCATTTCATTTCTCTTCCTTGGGAGAGAATTGTTTGTTGCTTTGGTTAGATCTTTCATCTCTCTTAGAAACATGATCAATCAAACCATCCGCAACTAAGATTGCCTCAGCCAATGTCTATGCTTTTTGATGCCATAACTCTTCTTGTGCCTAGGGCTACAAGTCACTCATAAACAAGAACCACCTCTCAAAGTCATTCAACTTCTTACATTCTAGATCCAAGATCTTAAATGCACTACATACTCTCTCAAGGTGCCCATGTGTTTCAACTTATTGAAATGTTGGCACATCAACCAAACTAAGTTCCCAAGCCCGAATTGAGCATGCAAAGCCTCTTTCAGATTGGCACAATTTCATATGGGTGTTATTGGCTTGCTTGCCCTTTTATCAAATTGATGAGTACTCCACCACAATTTCAAACTTTCACTTAAACATGCTACAACCTTATTCAACATGATTTCTTTAGGTAGATTAGGGACTATGGCTAAGTACTCTTCCACATCCCAAATGAATTTGTTCAACATGGTGTCATCCTATTATCCATCATAGGACACAATCTCGACTGAATCTTTTCTCCCAAAGTTTCTACCTTGCAACAACACTTGAAAAAGAGGTTGTCCTTCTTTTATGATGTGCACTTCCTCACGAAGCATTCTCATCTGATCTTCCATATCAGACAACTCTTCCCTCAATTGTTCTTCAAGATTTGATTCCTCTAAGGAATTCAACCTTGTCTTATGCAAATGAAGCCAATCCTTATGCTTCAATGATGTACCCTTTTCCCGCCCAACTTCCTAATTTTGGGGTTGTTCTTCATCAAATTGACTATCCACATCTACCATAGTATCTGTTCACCCCAAACCAATTTACACTGATCTGACCTTCTCAAGATCTCACTCAACTCAAGATCATCAAGAGGGAGAAACTTTCTATCAGAGAATTTTTTTTTTTTCAAATTTCATTGTGCTATGACATGTTGTGTTGCCATCAATGCTGAAGAGGGAGATTGTTGGATACAATTTTCTAATTGTATGTTGTCTTTGATGTTACACAAATGTCATGTCAGTTGTCAGTTTGAAGCTATTAAGCCAATGCCTACTGAGTCTGAAGGACCCGAGCTGCAGACAGAACAACTCGAGCCAAAGTTTGGAATTCAAAATGAAGATAGAAGAATTCATTCAAAAGGAAAGGAACTTGTATTAGCCTAGTATGTTAGGAGGCATCATGCACCAAACTAGGTTATTGGAGATAAATTAGAAAGTACTATGACAAGAAGTAAGCTAAAAGGTACATGTTTACTTGCTAATTTTGAACCTAGAAATGTTAAAGATGCATTGGAAAATGAAGGTTGGATTGAGGCTATGAATGAAGAAATAGAGAAAATAGAGAAGAATAAAACTTGGACCGTTGTACCTAGGCCTAAAGATAAAAATGTGATTGGAACAAAATGAGTATTCAGGAATAAGTTGAATGAAGATGGTAAGGTATCAATAAATAAAGTTAGATTGGTATGTAAATGCTACTCTCAAGAAGAAGGAATTGATTATGGATAAAATTTTGCTCCTATTGCAAGATTGGTAGGTGTCAAGACCTTGCATATTCAAAACATAAAGGATTTTGGGTATATCAGATGGACATTAAATCTGCATTTCTCAATGGTATTCTTGATGAAGAAGTTTACATTAAACAACTAGAAGGTTTTGTTGATCTAGAGAGAAGGGACATGGTTTGTAAATTACACAAAGCATTGTATGGTAAAAAACAAGCTCCTAGAACATTGTATGAAAGGCTACACAACTACCTTATATAGATTGGTTTCCAGAGAACTAATGATAACAGTAGTTTGTACATCAAGGAAGGACTAGATAACAAGATTGTATTGGTAGAAATATTTGCGGATGATACTTTATTTATAGGAAATGATGATCTATGCAAAGAATTTTTAGAGAAAATGAACAAAGATTTTGAAATGTCTATGTTTGGTGAGATTAAATTTTTTGTTGGATTACAGATACATCAAAGCAGGAATGGTATCTACATCACTCAGTCTAAGTATATAAGGGAGATACTCAAGAAGTTTGGTAAGGAAGATTCAAAACTAGTTGGAACCTCCATGTGTACTAGATTAAAGCTTACCAAAGATGATGATTCAAAAGAGGTAGATCAGACCTTATATAGATCAATAATTGGAAAATTACAATATGTAGTTCATACAAGGCCTGATACTGCTCTTGTAGTTGGTATAGTGGCAAGATTCTCAGAAAAAACTAGAGAAAATAATATGATGGCAATCAAAAGAATCTTGAGATATTTGAAAGGCACTAAAGACTATGGTCTATGGTATAAACTTTGAGGAAATCTAGACCTAAAAGTTTTTACTGATGCTGATTAGGTTGGAAATTTGGATGAAAGAAAGAGTACAAGTGGTGGAGCATTCTTTCTTGGTAAAAGATTGGTATCTTAGACAAGCAAAAAGAAATATTGCACATCCCAATCCACAGCCAAAGCATAATATGTTGCAGCAGTAGTGAATTGTTCTAATATTGTTTGGTTTAAACAGTTGCTTGAAGGCATGAAGGTTGAGATCAAAGAACTAGTTGTCCTATTTTGTGATAATACAAGTGCAATTAACATATCTAAGAATCCAGTGATGCATTCCAAAACCAAGCATATTGCTATAAAATATCATTTTTTTAGAGAATTGGTACAAGACAAAGAAATCAAATTGGAATATGTCCATACAAAAATATAGATTACAAACATATTTACCAAGCCATTACCTAAGGATGAAATTTTGTATTTAAAAGGTAAGTTAGGGGTCATTCCCCTATCTAAAGCTCACTAAGTAAAGCTTTAGTGATGCATCAACGGGAACTAAATTGAAGATCAATCAGTTGATGTTGCATAATCAAGAGAACATTGCATATGAATTAGTACTCAAGGTACATTGATACTCATTTGGTACGTGTTGTCTTTGGCATGTGTTGTCAAAGAGGGAGAGTTTACTATCATATCTTTCCAAAAAAAAATTAAAGAAAGAAGCTATGTAATTCCTTCACAGAGAAATATTACTGCATAAAAGAGAAGCTTGCGGTATAAAAAACTTAAAGGGAGAAACTTTCTATCAGAGAAAATCTTGTTTTCAAATTTCATTGTGCTATGACATGTTGTGTTGCCATCAATGCTAAAGAGAGAGATTGTTGGAAACCATTGTCTAATTGTGTGTTGTCTTTGATGTTACAAAAATGTCATATCAGTTGTTAGTTTGTGCTTACCAAGCTCACTTGGTTAGCAAGACAAATTTTCTTATCTATCAAGCATTCCTGGAGATTACTTTGTGAAGACTGTGTCTACCGAGATCACTCGGGCATCAAAGGAGATTATGGCAAAAAGTAGTGTTAATCGAGTTCTCATGGTTAATGAAGGAAAGTTGGTCAGAGTTAGTGTTCATCGGGTTCACTTGATTGCCAAAGGATTTTATAAGTTTGCAGTGTTAACCAAGCATCTATTGGTCAACAAAGGAAATCATTTTAGGATTACTATTTATCAAGTTGGGTCAGCTATCAAAATATTTTGCTGATTTGGGATATGAAGTTTAATTATTTCAAGTATTGATTTTAGCCAACTATGGTAATAATTATTGGTCATTGTAATTTGTAATTGAGCCAACCTAATAATCTAGATGGTACATATGAAAGGTCAAGAGGAGATTCTAGTGTGTGTGCAATTATGCAAGTGTATTGATTGAAAAGGAAAGTTTTTTAGCAAATTTGAAGGATGGTCAGATATCCTTATGGAGCAACAAAGTAATATTTGATTAGGAAAAATCAAGCTTTTGTGAACAGAATAGAGATCTAGATTCAACAATTCAGTTGCATCTCAAATAGGTCATTTCATTGTTACTTTCTTACCATTGTAGCAGTGATCCAAAATCTCTTAACAGAGTTGGTTTAATAGCTAGTTGTAAATCCTCTAACAAGGTGATGGTTCCATTGAATTGTTTTAAGACCTCTTGCAAGGCCACTCCTAATAGGGTGATTAAATTCTCTAACAAGGTCACAACTAATAGTGTGTTTTGTAACCTTTAACTAGGTTGGCTCCTAATAGGGCTTATTTCAAAAGAGTGAAAATTAGTAACTAGTTACATTGGTGATTTTTCCCATATTGGGTTTCCACGTTAAATTCGATGTCTCTTGTGCTCATTTATTTTCTCTCATGTTTGCAATTCATTACTATTGATGTTAGATCTGCCAAAGTTAAACATACTCTACACTTACCAAGTTACAACATTTTTCAATATGTTTACAAAGTGACAGTAGTAGTTAGTTTTTTTCAAACATCTAAAGGATCCGTGAGAAATTTTTTTGTGCTAACTGATTCACACCCCTCGCCCCCTTCTTAGTTACTCCATCAATTAGCACAAAAAAATTTCTCATAGATCCTTTAGCACAATTGTGGGAAATGTAGGTGGAGTAACTAAGAGGGGAAGGGGGAAAGGGGGTGTTGAGGGGGGAGGGGGTGTTGTGGAATCAGTTAGCATGAAGACATTTCTCACAGATCCTTTAGATATCTGAAAAAAACTAACTACTCTACACTTACCAAGTTACAACATTTTTCAATATGTTTACAAAGTGACAGTAGTAGTTAGTTTTTTTCAAACATCTAAAGGATCCGTGAGAAATTTTTTTGTGCTAACTGATTCACACCCCCCCCCCCCTTCTTAGTTACTCCATCAATTAGCACAAAAAAATTTCTCATAGATCCTTTAGCACAATTGTTGGAAATGTAGGTGGAGTAACTAAGAGGGGAAGGGGGAAAGGGGGTGTTGAGGGTGGAGGGGGTGTTGTGGAATCAGTTAGCATGAAGACATTTCTCACAGATCCTTTAGATATCTGAAAAAAACTAACTACTGCTATCACTTGGTAAACATACTGAAAAATGTTATAACTCGGTAAGTGCAGAGTATGTTTAACTTTGGTAGATCTAACATCAATAGTAATGAATTGAAAACATGAGAGAAAAGAAATGAACACAAGAGACACCAAATTTAACGTGGAAACCCATTATGGGAAAAACCACCAACGTAACTAGTTATTGATTTTCACTCTTCTAAAGTGAGCCCTATTAGGAGCCAACCTGGTTGAAGGTTACAAAACAAACTGTTAGGTGTGACCTTATTAGAGAATTTAATCACCCTATTAGGAGTGGCCTTGCAAGAGGTCCTAAAATAATTCAATGGAACTATCACCTTGTTAGAGGATCTACAATTGGCTGTTAAACCAACTCTATTAAGAGATTTTGGATCACTACTACAATAGTAAGAAACTAACAATGAAATGACCTATTTTAGATGCAATTGAGTTATTGAATCTAGATCTCTATTCTATTCATGAAAGCTTGATCATTTTTGATTGAATATTACTTTGTTGCTCTACAAGGATATCTGACCATCTTTCAAATTTGCTCACACATTTTCCTTTTCAATCAATACACTTGCATACTCACACACACTTTAGAATCTCCTCTTGACCTTTCATATATACCATCTAGATTATCAAGTTGGCTCAATTACAACTTAAAATGACCAATAATTATTACCATAGTTAGCTGGAGTCAATACAAGAAATAATTAAACTTCATATCTCAAATCAAGAAAATCCTTTGATAACTGACCTAGCTTGGCAAACACTAATCTTGAAATGATTTCCTATGTTTACCAATAAATTACTTGGTTAATATTGTGAACTTGCAAAATCCTTTGGAAACTGAGTGAACTCAGTGAACACTAACTCTAACCAACTTTCCTTTGTTAACAATGAGAACTTGGTTAACACTACTTTTTGCCATAATCTCCTTCGATGACCGAGTGAGCTTGGTAGACACAATATTCATAAATTAATCTCTAAGAATGCTCAGTAGACAAGGAAAATTGTCTTGCTAACCAAGTAAGCTCGGTAAGCACATACTGATGATTGATATGACATTTGTGTAACATCAAAAAAAACACACAATTAGACAATTGTATCCAACAATCTCCATGTTTGGAATTGATGGAAACACAACATGTCATAGCACAATGAAATTTAAAAACAAGATTTTCTCTTATAGAAAGTTTCTCCTTCTATGATTTTTTTACTGCAAGCTTCTCTTTTATGTAGCAATCTCCCTTTGTGAAGGAATTACAGAGCTTCTTTCTTCAAACAAATTTCAAAAAGATATGATAGTAAACTCTCCCTCTTTGACAACACATACCAAATGAGTATCAATGTACCTTGAGTATTGATTCATATGCAATGTTCTCTTGATTATGCAACAACAATTGATTGATCTTCAATTTAGTTTTTGTTGATGCATCACTAAATCTTTACTTAGTGAGCTTCACATAGGGGAATGACCCCTAACGTAGCTCTTAGATAAAAAAATGCATCCTTAGGTAATGGCTTGGTAAATATGTCTGCAATCTTTTGTATGGACATATTCCAATCTAATTTCTTTGTCCTGCACCAATTCTTTGACAAAATGATATTTTATATCAAAATTCTTGGTTATTTGATCTTAGATGCATCACTAGATTCTTAGATATAATACAAAACATGACAACTGGTTATTTGATCTCAACCTTCATGCCTTCAAGCAACTCTTTAAACCAAAAAATATTAGAATAGTTCACTACTACTGTAACATATTCTACTTCTGTTGTGGATTGGGATGTGCAATTTTGCTTTTTTCTTGTCCAAGATACTAGCATTTTACCAAGAAATATTGCTCCTTCACTTGTGTTGGTGTTTGAAAATGCTGGAGGGTTTTCAATTATCCCACTAAGAAACTGACATATCTAGGGGCAGCTAACTTTGATTTTCAACATGCCATTTCTGACAATAGACCAACTATAAGGCATGACCCTTCTTCTACTTCAAGCTTTGCTAAACTTAGATGGGTAGATGTCATATTCAAATGATATTGTACTAGTGCAAAAATATATTCTTGAATCTATTAAGTGGATTTAACCCTTATTTCTCCTAATTACTCATGAAATAATATAGATCTACAGTAGCTAAATACAAATCTATGACATTCACAAGTTGAGTGAGGGTTAAACATTTAGGTCCTTCAACATGAAAGGGAAAGAACATTTGATTAATAATGTTGAATTCAGTAAAACCCCTAATATGCAGTAGCAAGAACTAAGTGACCCTGTAGTTGATGAGTGCCTTAACCATTGGGAAAATCCATGAATCAAATGCATACATATGGATATCTAATAATTATTTATATATTTAGACATATGATCTATCTATTTACCTTGTAAATAAACATTTGTGCTCAATCCAAACCTCATTCTTACATGATATCCTTCTCAATAAACTTGCAACCCTATTGATTCATTGAAGCATTTACATAACCCCTTGAGTTAAAAGAAATAGTAAGACAACATACAACCTTAAGGGGCTGCAACTATCACCTAGGCTCTTTGTTCAAAGATCGTAAAATATTGAAGCTCATTGAGATATGAGACAAGATTCAAGATGAAACTCAACCTGCTATTCTTTGTATTAATTTCTTTGAAACAATACAACCATATGCATGAGATGAAAAACATGAAACAACCTAATAGGTCTGAACTGTCTCTATATTCCTTCCTACTGCTGTTCACGTAAGAGAATTCTGTTGAAAAATATGGTGTCTCTGTATTTAGAATCCATCAAAAATAGAACTAGAATATGATCTCACAGTCATGTGCCAAATTTTTCCAAAGAACTGGAACCTACTGGTTTCATAGTGACAAAAATAGGAATGTGTACAATGAGAAAGAATGAGATTGATATAGTAGAAGAAAATCTTGGATTTGATCAGGAAATGACATCTATCCACATGAAATTCCCTCTCTTTTCCATGAAAAGAATCTTTCTAATCTCTCTCCTCAATTGCCTATAAGATCCCTTCACTTAGCCTTAGAGGTATAAAATATCTCAAAACATAATGATGCAAGGATGTAACTAATTTTCATGTAAAAATGAATTTAATGTAAAGAGTGTAAAATCAATTAACTGACTTCCAAAAAATAAGAAAACCTTTTTGAGTTGATTTTTTTCACCATCAAGCTCCAAAAAACTCTTATATCTGCCTCCTAACCACCTCTAATTATCAATGATGAATTTTGCCTGTTCTGCTACCAATGAGAAAAAATTCACAACCTAGCTTATAGACTAAACCACTAAATTCCTATGTAAAATCTAACTTCATATTCGGAAAATTCAGCTTGTTTCAATTTTGGTGGTATATTGGAACACCTATTTTGGATTTAAAATGCCTAGGTTATGCCCTTCTGAAGTTCAGACCTCTGTTCATAGCTTCCATGGCAATATTTCACAAATATTTAAATTTTTATAAAGTTTGGACTATATCAAAGTTTCAAACTTTATTTAAAACCTGACTGCATGTGATTCAAGAAGATATTCAAAATATCATTTAAAAAAAAATTTAATTTTTGACCCTTATCTTCCATTTTGGGTCAACTCTATTTGACCACTGGTGACACGTGGTACATTCTGATTGGTTTGGTCCTACACATCACTACCACATCATCCCCACCACATTAGCATTGCTACCTCGCTATGGCTAACTAGTGAGCATCTTCGCTTGGTGAGATAGCGACGATTGTCGAATCATCCACGTGGCACCATCTCGTAACCCAAACTCCACGTTAGGATCTCAATCACTGCACATTGTCCGATTGCCACTTGTCATTCAATAGTTCACTAACTGCAACTACATGCAGAACCCGTAGGCTTATTCAACTTTCATTGGATTTTGGAGATTTTTTGGCAACTCACTACCTCGCTAGCTAGATTTTTGAAATTTCCTAGCTAGCGAAGTAGTGAGGGGCTGAATTTCTGAGTTTTTTGGGAACCTCATATTTGCTGACATCACCAACTTTGACTGCATGTTTGTTTAAAATTTTGCTTGGACTGCGTTCATTTGTCATATCCAAGTCAACTACAGGGCCCACACAACGCAACTTAGCCTTCACAAAATGCATCTATCTTTAAGACACAAGTCATATTGCTTGTGGGAGTATTTAAACATTTTAAAACTCCTATTCCCTTCAAATGTGGGATAATTCATTTTCTTATTCCTCTCTGCCCTATTTTTGTGATGTCTGCGACTTCTGAATCCATGTTTGATAGCTGCTCTATTACTTGTAATGAAATGACATTCAATTTCCTTTCAGCACTGCTCTTGGTTGTGGCCATCTAGGTCTCCTGATCCACTGGCTTTCTTTGCTAATGTTGTTAATTTAGTGTCTAGGCTTGTGGCGGTTTAGAGGATTCACCTCTAGATGTACAAGGGCATTTGACTTGAACACCCTACATGCAGATCATACCTTGTACTAGCCTGCATTCACATGTTGACTACCCTTGCATCCTGTGCTAGCCTCTCTGCAATGTCTTCAAACAAATACTTGTCTGCTGATTGTGTGAGGCTTTCATTTTAGTTGTTTTCTATCATGGTGGTCTAATGCACATGTGGAGTGCTTGCAATGTGCAGCTACATCTATTTTTATAAAATCAACTACCCCCATGGTCTTTTATGCACAGGTCTACTCTAAAATGTGTGCTCCCTTGCCTTAAAACTCCATAGCGGCTTATAGCATGGTTGGCTTCTTTTTTGGCATCTTTTTCCTCATCATGTGGACATGAAATGACCAAGATGGTGCCTCCTATGTGGCCTTCTGATCTCTTCATTGCGTGGGCAGTTCTTTGTATTTTATGGTGTGAGTAGAGCTATTGGCATTGCTACTTCCTACTGCCCATTGCGTCTACTTAATAATCTACACTAGCTCCTCTGATGTGAAATGTCCCTTTTCTGATTTTTCATGATATTTCCAACCTCTAATCAGATCTTTAAAATCAAACAGCTAATATCCCAAAGATCCACCAAATTCCTCAAGAAACCCCAAATCGGGTATGTTGAAAATAGTGCTAAAAGCTTCACAACTTCACAAATTATTAATGAATCTGAAAATGGAAATTTTTACAGAACTTTCAGCAGCATAACAGCCTACAAATTGAAATTTCCAGATCCGTATAGCCTTTACACAACAGCTCAAAAATGTAAGACCAAAACTATGCTCATCGGGCTCCCGAAATAGCACAAAATATGCCCGGAAACACCACAAGAACACTAATAATCTATCTCAGAAGTTTAATCACATCCCAATATATATATTCAGCTCTATTTTAACAGCTTAAAGTATAAAATATAGCAGCAACCAAAACCGATATGAAATACTCAACTGGAAACACCAAACTCTTACAAAAATACACTTGGAAACTCACAAATCTGCACTGTTCAGCACAAAGGCAAACTCTGTATGAGCATGCACATGGAATGGCTTCAAACTCCTGTCCTTAGCCTTCTTGGAAACCTGCAAAATCTCATTCTTGGGTCTCCTTGGAAACCTGCAAACTCCCGTTCTTGGGTCTCCTTCTCCACAGGTTTGGCAGCCTCTGAAGAATAACAAAGAATGAGCAAAAAATCAAGTTCTGGAATCAGCCCAAAATGCCTCCAAAACCCCTTAAAAGAGGGCATAACTGTAACTCAAGTCCAAGAGAGGTTAATGAAACATATTTTAATAATAATTTTCATTTATTAGTCCAACGGTTTCCAAAGATTAACCCCCTTTTTCCGAAATTTCACTTTCTTGGGCCTGCCTGCCTTAGCAAAGATTATTTTATTTTAATTATTTGAAAAGGGGACATGACAAGTCCTCCCCTCCCAATCATTGCTTTTCCTCAAGAAATGGCTGAACAATAAACCAATCAATCCACCTGGATCCCAAATGTAGTCATGAGCTATACTACTACCAATTAACACAGGCTCCTGCAATATCCTCTGCAATATGACCAAGAGGAATCCATAATCAAACTGACAATTATAGCTCAACCAAAATCCAAAATCACCACTACCATAGTCAAAAACCCATGAGGCACAAACTCTTAGAACATCAGAACCCAAGCAAAGTGGACAAATCAAACTACCAACACAGTAAATACCATCAACGCATCCCACTGGCCTATACGGAATGCACAATCCAACTCTGCAACAATGGTGAATGCTCTAGAATGAAACTGTACCAAGTATGGAGAATCCACACACTGTACAACTCCTGTAGTCAACACAACTTTGCAAATCACCGGCCACTATCTCATAACCATAACTACCATGCACCCCTGATGGTGAAAAGCCATCACAAGATAAATAGCAAGAATTGGAACCCAAACCAAATCTTCCTGCCATCAACTCCTCAACACAAGGATCAAATGCTAACTGATGTACATACCTTGCAATATAATGTTGATAAAAAAAACCAACCTTAGTCAACAACTCACCATGAACAAGTGATACAACCCATTGTGATTGATCACCAGCTAAGTCAGGAGATGTCATAGCCAAAGGAGTAGAATCAATAACAACACCCGCTGAAGCATCACTCTGAAACTCCTGCTCTAAGTCATGTATTATCAAGCTTTCAACTGTAGAACCTATCGCCATGTCATGCCCATCACAACTCTCATCTTGAGGCATCAATTTTCCCCATAACTGATGATAAGCACTAGGAACCAAAGTACATCTCTGTATCATTATCTCATCAACATGGTCATCAAAGGTAGATAGATGAGCATACCTCACAGTGTAATGCCGATAGAATGCACCAATCTTAGTTAGTGGCTCAGACTGCAATCTAGATGTAACTAACTGCAATCGATCATTAACCAAGTTGGAACTAACTACTACCTCTGAAGACATTGCGAAGGGAGTAGTATTACTAGTAGGAACCATGCCAACTATCAGCTCACCAACGTCACACATGGTGTTTGATACAACATCTCTAGTCTTCGTGCCATTAGTACTAGAGGTCACCACCATGTCAGGCACACCACAAAAATCTGCTATAGCACCCAACTCAATTGAACCTGACTCTAGTGGGAATGAACCTGATATGCCAATGTTAGTATCAAGGATGGATGCATCCCCATCTCCACTGTCTCTAACAATCTCGGCCATGGACATCCTCGGATCACCAAACACCACAGCTTGTGACTGTATAGAATTAGGTAAAGACTGTAGTCGCTCTAACTCCATGGTCACCTTAGCCAAATGAAACTGTGACTCCTTGAGAGCCAACTGTGTACTCTCAAGAATCTCAGAAGTCACCTCAAGCTGCTCAGTAAGCTCACTCACCTCATCTTCCTTGGCCAACAATGCATCATATGCTGTACTGCCCCACTCCATAAGATAATCTCTGTCGGCTACCAACTGCATATAATTTTGTCTCAAAATCTGAATAGCCTCCCATAAAGAGTGGATCTCTGTCAAGGAAAGATAACTTCCTCCCTGCTCATCACTAGTAGGAGAACCCCATCCATAAACAGCTAACAACTGACGAGCAGCATCGAAATGTTGGCAAGTGATAGCAATGTCTTGGTCACTAACTCTCAACTGATTAGACACATGATGGCACTGGCTTGACTGTCTCCTACAAACCCCCTCTGATGCACTGTCTAAAGGAGTGCCCTCAAAGTTACTAGTCTCTAGAGTATTACCATCCATATCCTGTGAATCAAATCTAAAGCTCATAACAACATACAGAGTATCAAAAACATTAGCATTGCTGTCCAACTCCTCTATACCCAAGGAAACTAAGTCTTCAAAACTGCCCACTGCATCCTCCTGGATGTCATCAGTGCCAATATGATCCTGGGACTCATGTATACACACTGCCAAATATGAAATATCATCAACACATTCCAGCAAGTATGGTTGACTAGATATATGAACAAAGCCCAACACCGGTGTATAAAAACTAATACAAACATCGGATAAGCTCCTGGCACAAGAAAATACAACACCGTGCAATCTGCTAATCAAATCCATGGTAGCACCCAAACAATCACTGCTACCAAAAAGTGTTAATGATTTACAGTCAACTGAACTCCAAATGCCAATATAAGAATCTCGAGTCCATATCTGTAAACTAGAATTAGCTGGTAACTCAAGAAAAATCCTGACTTGAGTAATATGACCAATACCAACTAACTCCACATACCTGTCATGATGAGATAATGTAGTGACAATACTGTCTTCACACACCTTCAGCTGGTGGGATAAATCATGTGAAGTACTACTAGCCTCAACCTCATGTGACGAAGCATCTAACTGTGCCTGGTACTCTCTCTCAAAAAAGTCATGAATGCTCAATGTCTGCTCATCTACACCAGGTATCTCACCATCATGCACAACAACATCCTCATAATCATCATCCTTGAGGTCAAATCTATCTATCACTCTTTGACTAAAATCATCAAATGTAGTTACCTGATCATGACCTTGAGTAGTCATTCCATGATACCACCAATCATAGGCTGCATCTTCCAAGTGTAGACTTGCAATTTGAACAACATCACTCTCCTTCATGGGGTTAAGTGTGAAGAAGGTCTATAATTTTTGTAGCCATGCTCTAGCTGAAATTTTATTTGTTCCATCAAAAGTAGGTGCTATAAACTTGCTTATTTTATTTTTGAGCTCTCTTCCACTTATGTCATGCTCCCTTCTGTACTCTTTCTTGGGCATCAAAGTGTTCATCATATCCACATATTCTCTAAAAGGAACTGAACTACAAAAGTCATCATCTAAGCCATTATAAGTAGCTCTTAATGTAATCAAGTTACCTGTAACCTCTTCCATAGGATTAATGGCTGGATTTGGTACTGGTGGCTCATCTGCAGGCAAGAAAATAGTTTTGGTTGATTTAGATGGTGTGGATTTCAGATTTCTTGGCTCCTCTGAAGTGCTCCCTTTCTCATTAATAGATGCAACTCCTTGTAGTTTTTCTGTCAATATTCGCAAAGCCTCTCTAGTTTTTGCCAAACTATCCACTGTTTGCTTCTGAGTATTTTGGATGTCTTGGAAGAATTTCTTTGCCATCTTATCTAGATCAGCCATACTTTTCCCTTCCTTGGATTTTGTACTTTTACTTTCAACTGGAGGTTTGATCAAAATTTCTTTATTCTTTTCTCGCTGCAAATATCTTTTTTCTCTTTCACTTAGTTGCATGCAACCATAAATTTTGACATGCAACTGATTAGAAGCAACATGCAACCACCAAATTCACCAAGAACTAACATGCATATGATTAGAAGTAGAATGCAACCATAAATTTTGACATGCAAGATTTGGGTAGTTATCAAAACTAACATGCAAGATCTGGGTAGTTGTCAAAACTGACCTGCAACTTCTACAAACCCTCAGGCTGGCAAGATCATGGCTCTGATACCACTGAAATGTCCCTTTTCTGATTTTTCATGATATTTCCAACCTCTAATCAGATCTTTAAAATCAAACAGCTAATATCCCAAAGATCCACCAAATTCCTCAAGAAACCCCAAATCGGGTATGTTGAAAATAGTGCTAAAAGCTTCACAACTTCACAAATTATTAATGAATCTGAAAATGAAAATTTTTACAGAACTTTCAGCAGCATAACAGCCTACAAATTGACATTTCTAGATCCGTATAGCCTTTACACAACAGCTCGAAAATGTAGGACCAAAACTATGCTCATCGGGCTCCCGAAATAGCACAAAATATGCCTGGAAACACCACAAGAACACTAATAATCTATCTCAGAAGTTTAATCACATCCCAATATATATATTCAGCTCTATTTTAACAACTTAAAGCATAAAATACAGCAGCAACCAAAACTGATATGAAATACTCAACCGGAAACACCAAACTCTTACAAAAATACACCCGGAAACTCACAAATCTGCACTATTCAGCACAAAGGCAAACTCTGTATGAGCATGCACATGGAATGGCTTCAAACTCCCATCCTTAGCCTTCTTGGAAACCTGCAAACTCCCATTCTTGGGTCTCCCTGGAAACCTGCAAACTCCCGTTCTTGGGTCTCCTTCTCCACAGGTTTGGCAGCCTCTGAAGAATAACAAAGAATGAGCAAAAAATCAAGTTCTGGAATTAGCCCAAAATGCCTCCAAAACCCCTTAAAAGAGGGCATAACTGTAACTCACGTCCAAGAGAGGTTAATGAAACATATTTTAATAATAATTTTCATTTATTAGTCCAATGGTTTCCAAAGATTAACCCCCTTTTTTCGAAATTTCACTTTCTTGGGCCTGCCTGCCTTAGCAAAGATTATTTTATTTTAATTATTTGAAAAGGGGACATGACAGATGCCAAGCATCTTCATCTTTTAGTCATTGGTGACATCTTATCTATTGTCCTCCATTCAAAGCATGAGACTCTCTTTTACTTTTCTTTGCTTTTAATGTGGACAACTCTCAACAAAAAACATGGCTCCCTACATGGAGTACTTTGCTCCTTTTTTTTTAAACGTGGAGGTACCTTTTTTTTTTGGTTTTCAGCTACTTTATGGTATGCTGTTTCTATGGGCTGTGGCTTTGGCATGATTTTCATTTCAAGGGAAGCAATCAAACAAGCATAAAACTTGAAAAAAAAAAGTTTTTGCTGCCTTGGAACACCTCCTCTACTATGTAAGATTGCCTCTTTTAATTACTTGTCTTTGTTAAATTTAGTTGCCGTGGTCCCCTCTTGTTTTCTTGTTGAAACATGAGGATTGCTACTATGAATATGAGTCCCCTTTTTATTAAAAAAAACCTTTGCAATTCTCCCTTTTAAGACTAACTATGGACACCTATTCTTTTGAAAGCATTTCTGTGGTGATGGGCGGCTTTGCTTACGTGGTTTAGTTTTTTATAAAACTATCTTCAATCTTAGTTTTGTAAGGGAGATGTGTGTGTAGCTTCTTCGACATTAACAAATAAATTTTAACTCCTGAGATGTGTGCATTCCCCTTTTTTACTTCGATGTTTAGCATATGCTTAAGCTTCATCATATGAGTCTCCAATAAGAACTACAGTTGCTCCAAGACATTGAATTGATTTTCACTTGATCTCAAGAGTAGTACAAACATTGCAATCACTACATTACAACCAAGTCTTTCTACTACCATTGCAATTCCTTGAGCATGGTTACAAGTTGAGAGCTAGTAACTCCTCTTTCTTTAACAAAATCTTGACCCCTGTTTATGCATTGCTTGTAAAGACACAAGAACAATATCTCAAAGTTTCTCAATATTTGACATTTGCATTACAACTTGAAACACCTCTTCATTCCTTTTCCAGAATATAGATATGTTGATAAGAAGAAAGTGCACTCCAAGTTTCATATTTGACACCCCCTCAACTCGTGGTCTAGAGAAGTTTAGTTGGGCCCCAAAGTGGGTCCAGCTAAAAAATTTTCATTTTTGAACAACTAAGTTGGAAAATTGATCAACTAAACATCTAATACTGAGTCAAAACAAATTTGACCGCTAAATCATCATTTGAAACTCTAATTCACCTCTTTCTGCAACTTAACAATTTTGTGCTAGGAGGTCCATTGACTGGCCTTAAAAACTGACCCAAACACCTGACCAGGCCCTGAGAACTAGCACACTGAATCTCTACTTTGCATACTTGTACCATGTCAAATCTCATCTCATGAGGAATTCGGGGTCAAAGATATTTTCTATCAAAGTTGACCTCTTGGAAATTCCTGCAAGAAAACATGTCAGAAAATAATAAAGTAGGTTCGGATTTGGCTTCAAAAATTGGGCAAACTGACACTTGGGAAGACGAAAATGGAGGCATCAATTCTCTGTCATGAGGAGAGTATGGATTTGTGATTTGGGCTCATGATGAATAACTGGGTGTGAATGACAATCAATCAAAGTGGGCTACTTAGATTTTTCAAATTGAAAACATTGACAGAAAAGTAATTTTTGCAAATGGAATTGACCTAGAAATGCGTGCAAATGAACTCATCATGACCTGCAAACTGGCACACTTTAAGTATTTTTAGAGGACAACATAGTGGTACAATCCATTTAATCTCACCTATCATAGATTTCAAGATATCACATCATGAACAGGGGTTCTGACAAATCTGCAAATGCTGACACTAGTAAAAAGATAGAAATTGGGTTTGGAATTGCATTTGAAAACTGATCAAATGGATTTGTCAAAAGTTGAAACTTGAAACATAACAAGTTTTTGATGTCTACAATACAACGCAATAGGAATTTCAACATTTTGGTCAACTGGTCAAAAGTTATAACTAGTCAAATAGGGCCTCCCAAAATTATGTGCGAAGTCCAAATGCATGAGAATAGTAACTAACCAACTTTGAGGGATTCAAAACCTAGGCAAACGGACTCAAAATGACTCAAAATCTAAAACATAGGCTCTCTAGTGTGGACACTAAACACTCCCCAAGCAGCTAGTCATGAAACTTTTCTGGGTGCAAGAATTTTAGTTGTAAACATGGCCTCCTATCACTGTTTGACACTTAGGTAAAAATGTAGATTTGACAATTACTCAAAATGAGACTTCACAGAATGGCTCAGAATGTCAATTTAACATGATGGAACATGTGGACATGCTAAATGGAAGGTGTTAGAAACATTAATCAACTCACGAGACTCAAGGGTATAGCCGGGTACATAGGCATCAAAATGCATTTATAGGACTTGAATTTCTCAACGGTGCTCAAAATCAAGGCTACAATTTTGAGCACCAACAACCTGTACTCTTTTTCTCATCCAGATTTCTAGCCCAATAAGCATTAGTAAACACTTTTAGGTCTAGATTTCCTCCAAGTTTATAACATAGACCATAGTCTTTAGTACCTTTCAAATATCTCAAAATTCTTTTGATTTCCATCATATGATTTTCTCTAGGTTTAGCTGAGAATTTTGTCACTATGCCAATTGCAAGAGCAATATCAGGCCTTGTATGAACTACATACTATAATTTTCCAATCATTGATCTATATAAGGTCTAGTCTACCTGTTTAGAATCATCATCTTTGGTAAGCTTTAATCTAGTACACATAGGGGTTCCAATTGGTTTTTAATCTTCCATACCAAACTTCCTGAGTATCTCCTCGATATACTTAGACTGAGTGATGTAGATACCATTCCCGCTTTGTTGTATTTGTAATCAAACAAATTATTTAATCTCACCAAACATAGACATTTCAAACTCTTTGTTCATTTTCTCTAAAAATTCTTTGCATAGATCATCATTCCTTATAAAAAATGTATCATCCACAAATATTTTTGCCAATACAATCTTGTTATTTGGTCCTTCCTTGATGTACAAACTACTGTTATCATTAGTTCTCTAAAAACCAATCTATATAAGGTGGTTGTGCAACCTTTCATACCATGCTCTAGGAGCTTGTTTTAGACCATACAATGCATTGTGTAATTTGTAGACCATGTCCCTTCTGTCTGGATCAATAAAACTTTTGGTTGTTCAATGTTGACTTATTCATCAAGAATACCATTGAGAAATGCAGATTTAATGTCCATCTGATATACCTTAAACCCTTTATGTGTTGCATATGAAAATAAGGTCCCGACACCATCCAATCTTGCAATAGGAGAAAAAGTCTCATCATAATCAATGCCTTCTTCTTAAGAGTAGCCTTTACATACTAATCTAGCTATGTTTCTTGATACCTTACCATCTTCATTCAACTTATTCCTGAATACCTATTTTATTCCAATCACAGTTTTATCTTTTGGCCTAGGTACAAGAGTCCAGGTTTTATTCTTCTTTATTTTCTCTATTTCTTCATTCATAGCCTCAATCCAACTTTCATTTTCCAATGCATCTTTAACATTTTAAGGTTAAACACATACCTTTTAGCTTACTTCTTGTTATAGTACCTTCTAATTTATCTACAATAATCTGGTCTGGTGCATGATGCCTCTTGACATACTTGGCTAATACAGGTTCTTTACCTTTTGAATGAATTCTACTATCATCATTTTGAGTTTCAATTTCTAGATCTAGTTGTTTTTTTTGTGGCTCGGGTCTTTCAGACTCGGTAGGCATTGGCTCGGTAGCTTCAGATTGTGACTCGGGTCCTTGTGACTCAGTTTGAACTTCTTTCAACTTAGTGACAAGGAAGACTTGGAAGTAGAAGTATCCTTATTGACAGATGTGTCAGACAACATATCAAGTTTGATGTAAAAAAACCTCCTATAGTCTTATGGTTCCTTTTTGCTTTCTTCTTCAGTCATTTCTGCAAACTCATCAATTCTCACATGTGCACTTTCTATGATTTTATGGATAGACAAATTCAAACATTTATATGCCTTACTTCTGCAAGAATATCATGAGAATACACCTTCATCACCTTTTACATCAAACTTTCCTTTTCTAGATTCTTTCAAGATATAACATTTACTTCCAAATACTTTCAGGTAATACTTTTAGGTAACTTACATTGGGTTTGTAGCCATACCATAATTCATTAGGTGTTTTATATAAGTATTTCTTCAACTATACTTGGTTTAAGGTATGAATTGTAGTGTTGATAGCTTCCTTCTAGTATTTGATAGCAATGTTCTTTTCAATCATCAAAGTTCTTGCACAATCCATGATGGATCTGTTTCTCCTTTTAGCTATTATATTCTGCTTAGGAGTTCTAGGAGCTAATACCTATCTTTTGATTCCTTTTTCAATGCAAAAGTTATTGAATTCATTGGAAATGAATTCACCACCTTTGTCTGATCTTAAGCATTTTAGTCTTTTCCCTATTTCTTTCTCTATTCTTGCCAAATACCATTTGAATTTCTCAAATGCTTCTGACTTTTCTCTAATATACATAATAGTCATCAACAAAAAGAATAAAGAATTTTTCTCCACTATAGCTTTCTATTCTAATAGGTCCACATAAATCAGTATGCACAATTTCCAATATATCTTTAGATTGATAGTTTTTTTCTTTTAAAACTAGTCTTTCCCATTTTGCCAATCTGATAATTCTTACATAAACCAACATTTGGTTTCTTCAAACTAGAAATGCCTCTTACTTTCCAAAATTTTCTTATTTTCACCATGTTATTAAAATTTACATGACATAACCTTCTGTGCCATAACTAGCTTTCTTCAACTTGAGCAATAAAACATGATCAATCACCAAGATCAAGATAAAATAGGTTACCTTTTGTTTTTTTGCCTAATCCAATTAGTTTTAATTTGTCATCCAATAGTCCTACCTTTCCATGCATGAATTCTACCTTGAATCCAATGTTGATTAGTTGTGTCACACTTATCAGATTATGTTTTAGTCCTTCAACCCAATAGGCATTGTCACATACAAGTTATTTGGTTAATGAGATTCGACCTCCCCTTTTTTACAACAAGGTTCATTGTTTCCAAACCTTACACTACCACCATCATAGTCTTCAAAGTGTTCAAAATTTGTTTTGTCACTAGTCATATGATGTGAACATCCACTATCTATGGTGCACATATCATTTTTTCTTACATGAGAGATAAATGCCATCTTATCTTCTTCATCATCAAATTCATCTTTTACAGCAATGTAAACTATTTCATCTTCGCTAGTATCAGAATCCTTAGCCATAAAAAATGTTTTCTTACCTTTTTCCTTGAATGATTTACGACCTTTGAAATCCTTCTTGCCATTTTACTTGTGACTATTCTTTTCATCCTTATCTTTGTTTGGGCACCTGGCAGCAATATGGCCAAACTATTCACATTAAAAATAGATTAGGGGAACTTTACCTTTGTATTTTCCTCTACCTCTAGAATATTTTCTTGCAAGTAAAGCTTCAACAAGTTCAAGGTCACCATCAGAACTTTCCTCTGATTCTTCTTCACTTTCTGATTGATTATTCTTTATTTTCTTGCCTTTCTTCTTAAGTGAAATATTAGCTTCAAATGCAAATTCAATATTCTTGGAAGCTAGAACATAATTATCATAGTTGTCTAACTCAAAAGCTATCAATCTTCCTACTAAGGTATCCAAAGTTATCTTATGATTTGTCTCACACCTCCTTTCTTTATTAGTATATACTCTAATTGCATAGATAAGAAGCAATGTCCTAAGAACTTTACTTATAACAGTTTCTTCCTAGATTTATCCTCTAGATGCTTTGATTGCACTGACACTAGCTTTGATTCTTTCCACGTATTTGGCAACATTTTCATCTTCTCTCATTCTCATCTAATCAAACTATCCTGTAAGGCTTTCATCTTTGGCTCTCCTCACATTTTCATCACCACAATAGATGTTCTTTAGTTTATTCCACATTTCCAAGGTAGTTTTGTAGTCCTTGATATCATCAAATTCCTCATAGCTAAGAGCAGATGCAATATCTATCATCATGGTGTATAATTCTTCTTCTTAGCAATATCTCCAATAGATAATGTACTAGTAGGATTTGTGTATTCTTCATTAAGATATTTGCATCCTGAATTACCAATGGAAGCTAGATGAAGTCTCATAAGTCCCTGCCATGCTAAAAAGTTTTCTCTGCTAAGCTTTGGAATTTCTCTCTTGTAACATTTGAGATCTGTGTAGTTCTTGAGGATCTTAAGTTGAGTGAGATCTTGAGAAGGTCAGATCAACATGAATTGGTTTGGGATGAGTGAATACTATGGAAGATGTGGATAGTTAGTTTGATGAAGAACAACCCCAACATTAGGAAGTTGGGTGAGAAAAGCGTACATCATTGAAGCATAAGGATTGACTTCATTTGCATGAGATGAGGCTGAACACCTTAGAGGAATTAGATCTTGAAGAGCAATTGAGGGAAGAGTTGTCCAATATGGTAGATCATATGAGAATGCTTCATGAGGAACTACACATAATAAAAGAAGGATAGGCTCTTTGTCAAGAATTGTTGCAAGGTGGAAACTTTTGGCGAAAATATTTAGTCAAGATTGGGTCCTATAATGGAGAACAAGAGGATGTGGATGAGTACTTAGCCATAGTCCCCGATATACCTAAAACAATCAAGTTGAAGAAGGTTACAACATGTGTAACTAGAAGTGTGAAATTGTGGTGGAGGACTCATCAAGTTGATGAAAAAAAGGCAGGCAAGCTAGTAACACCCATATGGAATTGGGCCAATTCAAAAGAGGTGTTGCATTCTTAGTTTAGGTATGGGAACTCAAATTGGTTAATCTACCAGTGTTTTGATAAGTTGAAACACACAGACACCTTGAGAGAGTATGTGACTGCATTTAAGATCTTGGATCTAGAGTGTACAAAGTTGAATGACTTTGAGAAGTGGTACTTGTTTATGAGTAACTTGCAGCCCTTGGCACAAGAAGAGTTATGGCATCAAAAAACAAAAACATTGGTTGATGCAATCTCAGTTGTGGATGGTTTGATGGACTATGTTTGTGAGAGACATGAACAATCTGACCAAAGTGACAACTAATTCCATCCCAAGGAAGAGAAACAAAATGGATCATAGTGCAATGGTGAGTCAAAGGGAAAGAAAGTGAAGTCAAATGAAGGTGAGTCAAATCTTGGTTAAATGGACAAGAGGAAGAAACAGACTTGTTTCATTTGCAATGAGCTAGGTCATTTTGCAAGAGAATGTCCGAATAGATCTACTTTTGGAGTAGTGGTTGGAGATACAAAGCTTGCCAAGATCAAAACTTTGCAAATGCTCAACACACTACAACAAGTAGGAATTTTGAAGGCAACTACTAACACAAAAGGCCTACACAAACTAAATTTTGTTGAGGTAGCTTTTGGAAGGAAGGAATTCAATGCACTGATAGACTCGAGTGTATCACACAACTAAATTTTAGCAAATTAGGCTAGACAGATTAGCTTACTGATATATCTGAGTGAGGCATCATACAAAGTAGTAGAATTACCTTCAAACACTACTACATTCAACATCATTTTTTGACCAAAATTTTTGACCATCAACTAAATAAATTTAGGTTGGTCGAAATGTAAAGGGAAACATTTCATTTTTTTACATATAAGACCTGTGTTGGTCAAAATTTTGACCAACACAGGGCTTATACATCTACAAAGTTCAAAAAAATTTGCCCAATTACGTTTTTCGCGCCCGATTTCATTTGACATTTTTGGAGCATTTTCGCATGGTTTTCTCTAAGCCCAGTTTCATTTCAGGTTTTTTCCACCCACTTGATCAATGACACTTGCTAGCCCTAGGAATAATATGAAAGGGGGCCCTACATTTGCATCAATATGGGGGGGGGGGGGGGGGGGGGGTAGAATAGTAGTTCGAAACTCTCGATATTGTCTTTCTTTCATTCTTCTTGATGTGCTCGACTTCAAAAGTTTTCCCATTCATGACCTCCAATCACACCTGCATCTCTGGTGGTTGAGGAGAGGGATTTCTCTTCGAGCATATTTCCATAGGTACATGTGTATTTTTGTTGTAGGTTTTTATGATAATATTGAAGATGGAATTGAATACTATTACTATCATTATTATTTTTTATGCCAAAGTTCAGCCATTGTTGTGTAATATAAATGGGAGAGTCTCCGCTCAAGTGTTTTTTCTCAGTGATGTTTCGATGATAAGTGTTAAAAAGAGTCTAGTTGCAAAAAGAATGTAATGTACTTGTTGTTTCATTTTATTGAAAGTGTGTAGATGCATGTTTATCATTTGGAATGTTTGTCTATTGTAACAACTATTATACTTTTTGTTATAGTAATGAAAGAAAAGAGAGGAAATGTATATGCAGAAGCTGTAGTTGTAAAATCTTAGAAGAAATAATAATGACAAATTTTTTGTTTTATAAATATAGTTGTGTTGGTATCATATTTTTCTTTTATTTTTGTTTTAATAATACATAATTATATTGTATCATTTAGACAACAGTTTCATACTCAAAAAAAGAACAAAAAGAAAAAAAAAATGAGTGTGTTTCTCTCTTCAACTCTAGAACATTCAACTTAAACATCAACACATAAAGATCATAATTTGAAATCTGATGTGTTTAGTGCTTGGAGTTGTACCCTCAATACCTAGGCCATGTGGGCTATAAAACAAGATATTCATGTGATTCTATGTTAGATGATAATGATGATAATAAATAATCACCATCTACTACTAGCTCATGTAGTGATAAAAGGTCTTCAATGCACCTCTAACTACAAGTATGCCATAGAAAACTTGTGATGGAGATGACTCCTCAAACTAATAGACTATCATGGAAATTTTTTGATGAAGATGACACCTACAAATACTGGACTATCTTCAAAAACTTATGATGAAGATGGAACCTAAATTTACTAGACTATAATTGAATTGATGTACTTTGGATCCTTCATCAAAAGTCTCTTTCATTTTGTTAGAAGATGATTTATCTTCTAGTTCAACCAAAAGAATCTCTCTCCTATATTTCAACATTACATTTAATTGTTTCATTGCAATTAGGTCTTCCTACAAGGGTTTCCATTTGGATGAATAACAAACTTGTTGGTGTTTTAAAACTACTAAGAAACAAAATGCTTAATACCAAGATGACAATACTCACACAGTCTAAAGACTAGCCAATTCTTATTATCAATTGTATGTGCACACCATTTGGGCCAAACTTCTACAAAACCAATGATGATTTTCTACTCTTTTGGCTCTGCAAAACTAGGGTGGGTATACCCAGGGATGATACAAGTCTGAGAAAATTATATGAGAATTATCTTAGTTTCATTCTGATTCTCATCTCAAATTCTCCAATACATGTACAATTCTTGATACTTTAATAAAAACATCACATATAACAGATATGGCCAAAAATCTTCTATAGGTCTACAGATGTTCTCAGCAATAATGGCTAACTAAAGCTAAAACATTCCATGCAAACAAGTAGCGGCCAACTTTGAAGATCTACAAGAAATAAAAGTAAAGTTGATTATAATTTTGCATTTTGACAATCATGTGTGATACATTTCTCTTTTAGCTAGATTAAATTTGATTAGTGCTTAATCCATTGGGGTTCAGAGTCTACTACAAATCTCTAGATCTAATTTGTTGCCTTACAACAAATTTTATCAGCAATTCTTATCAGAAATCGTCATTCAAAATCCTTTCCACTACTACAACAACCTTATCAAATTCATCAAAGCTTTTAATTAATCCAATGAATTAATAGCCATGATAAACAGATATATAACCTAATTGAACTGCATTCAATTGCACAAGCCTTTACTTATACAACATCAAGATAACCAAGTAATCAAAAGGAAACAAAGTTCAGAAAGAACTAATATGGGGACAATTCATAATTTGTATTCATTTTCCTTGAAAATTGTATACAATTTACAATAGACTCAGAATGACCTTCAGAAAGAAACACAGATCATTCTATATTCATGTATTCTCAAGATCTGACAGAGAAAATAAATCACAAATTTTTGCTCAAAAATGGTGGACCAAAAACAGACTAAGTGTATCACTTAGCAAATAGAATTCGGACCTTTTCTCTTGCCATGGAATTTTACTTATATAGTGTGAAATGCAACAAGCTTCAGGCTAAGAGAAATTGAAAAGTGTCTTTTACAAGGAATATCTACATACACCTATCACAAAATGACAAAACTATGGGTAATAGAAGATATTGAAATCAAATCATTCCTTTTGGTGGCTCAACTTCTATTTTGTGTTCTGATGTTGTTGAGTTGGCTATTGATCTGATTCATCTTTATATGTAACTACTAAATTAGCCAATGATGAAGCTTGTTCTGACGAGGGCACATTAACCTCCACCTGCATGCTTCCACCACCTTCATTCTGCATGGTAAGGACAACTTCTACCTTTTCCTTTTCTTTAATTGTATTGGCATCTTGTGGTCTCAGTTCTATAACTGAAAGTGACAGGTTTTTCTTGTCTTCTTCTTCTGATTGGGTTTGAGTAGTGACGGTATCAATGATTTGGACTTCCTCACCCTACACCTCATTACTGCCAGTTTCATCTACATCAATCTATTCACTAGAAGGCATTTCTTCCATCCACCTGTCAAATAATGTGTCATCTGGCCAATTGAATTGCAAAATATCCTTCTATTTCTTTATTATATAATCAGCCTCATTATCAATATCAACAAATTCCTGTTTTAAAGAATCAAAGAATATTTTGGCTTTCACCATTTCTTCTGTTGTGGTGGCCCACCGTGCATGCCCTGTTTCATTTATGACTTGATTCATTCTTAAATAGAATAAATCATCAAGTTCCTTCGCCCATTCCTCTTTGCTTTTAAAACTATTTTTCTTATCTAGGGAATGAGAAAATAAATTGAATTTTTGGCTCTTATATTTGTCTAAGTAGCCTATTATTATCTTCTGTAAATGTATCCTTTTGCTATCAAAATCAGCAAGATCAGAAACAATGTCAAAGGTTTTATCAATCTGATCACAAGAATTATTTATAACAGATAGACACAATAAGGTTACTGCTTTCTCCCTTCTCACCCATTTTTTCACAATAGGCTTTAGAGCCTCATCATCTGCTTTTAACTCCTCCCAGATGTTAATCACCCTAGCCAATTGATCATGGATTAGTGGCCATTCAAGCTTGTCTCCTAGATATGTAAGAGTTGTTCTTAGTTTATCTTCATATTTAGATTCCAGCTCTACATGTAAGGCCCATAGTTTGCTCTTTTCTTCTTCAAAATCCTCAACAATGTAGTACTATGGTCCTTGGGGTGTGTCTGGTATTTCAATGAGGGGGGTAGATTTGAAAGGTTCAAAAGTGGGGCTAGGGTATGTTATTTTAGGCCTGGTGGATTTTCCCAGTAGCTTATTCTCAAGCTCAACTCTCTTTTTTACCTCTTTATTGTAGGCATCCACAACTGCCTCATATTTACTTTATAATTCAAACATTTTCTTTTCCTCCCTTTTAGTAGTAGCCAAGACAAATTGAGAATAATACACATTCATGTGGGCTGCCTGTACATGTGAGGTATCAGCAACTCTCCTCACAATAATATTCCCTATCAGTCCTGAACCATTAGGCTATGTTGATACAATCCTGGATCCTCTTCTTAATTTCCACATAACAAGAGCAGCTTGATCATCACTAAAAGAAATCCCTACAAATTCCTTTTTATTTGGGTCTTGTAACTCCAGTCTATTAGAAACAGAGTTGAGAATCAATGCATCTGCAATATCCCAATTAGGAAACAATAGTATGTTAGAAGTTTTTACCATTTGCCTTCCCTCCTCAAGGGTAATGTTATGGAATTCTTGCATCATTTTCTCCTTTATTTGGGTCCAATTCCCTTCCCTTAAAATCAGCTATAGTCAGCTCAAGGCTTGGCATAGGAGGTTCCCTTCATCAATCTCTACTTAAGTGACAAAAAATCCCCCTTGTGATCCAATTTGTTCAATTTGCTTAATAGTGAGCTACTCGTCCCTGGTTCTCAAAGGGGTCTGTGAAGGTGAATACTCCTCAACATGAGAATCCTCCTCTCTTATTATTTTCCTCCTCTTAGGGGAGGGCTTAATAGGTCTCTCTTCCAAAACCCTACTAGTGGACTCAATTATTTATTTTCCTTTGTCCACTGTATTCTTTTTATTTTTAACAATAGTATATTCCAGCCTTTTTTGGACAGTTAATTGACTTGCCCTTATATTAGGAGTAAAATCCAATCTTCCCATTACTTCCTTGGCCTTATCTAGGTAGAACCTAATAAAGAATTGCTTCTTTTCATTCATTGCCTCTATTATTTCAGAAAAATTATTCATAAGTTTTCTCATATTATCTACATTTCTAACTGCATCGTCCAAAGGACTATAATCTGGATCAAAACAATGAATGAAATCCAAAATTTTAGAAAAGACTTTCCACTTTTCTTTCCTAGTCTCTTGCTCCTGCAAGGAGTACTCATTCTTTATTAAGTCATCAGGAAAATAAAATTCATGCTCAATTTTACCAAGCTTAATTCTCTGCCTCAAAGCCAAATGATAAAATCCTTCAAAATCCCAAAAACGAGGATGGGCAGTGGCCATCTTATAAGGATTCAAAATCTTGTGCAAAGAAAGCCAACCTCCTTTTGTGATTACAAAATGATGAGCCACTGTGCAAGTAGGAAAAATTGACCCCTTTTGTCTTTTCAATAGAAGGGCTTCCTTCACTCCTCCCAACTGCCACAATATCTCAGCAACTCCTACCTTCAAAGGCACTTGGTAGGGTAGTACGTGAGGGCTTCCTTTAAAACCATATATTCTAAATACAGTAGAAACAGAATATAGAATGAAATCTCTCCAATTATGTGAGACTTTCAAACCACTTGGGTTGTCCATAGGCCTAATGAGATTCATTAATGCTTTGGGGATTCTAGGATTGTCCCTTAATAGGAGGCATCTTAGTTTTGAAGTGAAATACCTATCAAACCTGACAAAACTGGCATTCTCTGCATCCCAAGTCATATCTGCACTCCACAATTGAACTAGTAATGCTTCCCCACTCTCTTCGCTGTCTAATTCCATTTCTTTACTAAAATATGTTACTCCCTTGAATAAGAACATATGCATTAACAGAGAATAATGGCCAAAAGTTTTTTCTACCTTACCCTTAGCAATTCCAATAAGTCCAATGTGATTCTCCTCAACTAAGTAAGAAGAAAAATCAAAAATTATATCCACACCAAAAGAGGAAATCTGAGTAATCATATACATAAAATCCACAGGCATGAAATCTTCTTCATCTCTCCCAAAAACTTTACACAAGGACCTATATATTTCTATAGCCCTAGAATTGAAGTATGCCCTTTTGAAAGGCTCCCTGGAGGATGTTGTTATTGCTGGCAGTGTTCCAATTCTACCTATGTGTGCGCTCAATGCTCCTTGCCTAACTACATCTCTCTTAGACATATACTCATTTTCCAACCCTTTCAAATCAATGGGCACATGGTAATTAGTGACAAGCCCTAAATTGAAAACTTTCCTAATCTGCTCTATGCTGATTGTAATCAAGATTTCACCATCAGTTCTCCTCACTACCCTAAGGTCTTGGTCATAATTCTTAGCTACAACTTCCAAAAGATCATAATCCGTGAAAACATTGGGAACCACCATTTTCCCTAGACCAAAATTCCAAATGTTGGCATGTGGGGCAAAAAGATTCCTCTCTAAAAACTATTTTTTGAATAAAACAAGACCAGTCTATGAAGTTGTTGCATCCCTAACCCAGTTTCCTTTTTCATATAGCCCATCTACTATTTTCAGCCTAGGGTTGAATGAAGTTAGCCTCTTAACTTCTACAGTTTCAATGGTGGAAGAAGGGAGCAGTTCAAGAAAATCATCGTGGACATTCCTATCCAAATAGTTCTCTTGACCAGAAAAAACTTTCTGTTTTGGAGCCATTTTAATTAACTCTCGAAGGAATTGAAATAGTAGGAGGATTATAATGCAAGTACTTACTTTGAATTTTTCTCTAGTTCTCCTCAGTGTTACTACAATCTTTCTGCGAACAAATTGCTTCACAATCTTACTGAATCCAGCACGATCTTCTCAACAACTGTTTCTGCTTATAAATGCTCTAAATCTTTGTTTGAGTATGGTGGAATTAAGAAAATCTTCTGTGTTATACTCTTTTTTCTTCACACATGAAGCTTTCATCTCTCATAAATGCATAGGGTGGCATCACCTTCTATATTCAAATTTACACCATAGATTTACGAAAAATCCTACAATCTAGGGATGCAAGAAAAGATGATTCATGTTCCTCTTGACAAGCTAATAGTCAACCTAATGAAAATTTTCCATGTGTAACTTGCCTTAATTGTTGGCGCCTCTAAATTGGACCCACAGAACTCTGAGGACACGTGTCACTTAGGCGCTATCTCGCTATACATCAAGAGTGAGCACCTTGCCATAGCGAGATAGTGCCCGTCATTGATCCTAATTTGATCATGTAGATGACATTTGATGCATTTCTCAAAAGAAATATGGTGGGCCCCTTGTCACCATGTTTCTATTCATAACCTTCGTGCAACTCACCATAGCGAGATAGTAATGATCACGGATTTGAGATAGATCTGATGATCAATCTTTCATATATTTTGTGAATAGGGCGTGGGTCCACTCATTGATGACATGATGAAATCTTGGCTATATTAACTACTTCTTGGGGCCCATATTTATTTATTTCTTGATCGGGCGCTATGTCGCTAATGGCGAGAAGAACAAGTTCCCAATAACAACATAGCAAATCTCAATGTCTTTACTTTTCTTGACATATACGTGTAGCCCATTAGATGTCAGCGTGTTCCAAAGCTTTATGATTGATATCTGATGGAGTACTTTTTGGGACCCACTTACTCTAAAAAATTTCCGCAGTACTACTTTTCATCTGGGCGCTATGTCGCTAACGGTGAGAGACACCAATTCTCTGATAGCGACATAGAAATTTTTGGTGACTCATCAAAATTTAGGGTCAGAAAGGTAAAGGTGAGTGAAGTCATAACTACCCTCGTTAATGCATCTGACACATAATAAAATAGCACGTCCACCACGTAGCCTAAAAAAACTTATGATCATCAAAAAATTTAAAAGTGACTGCCAGCCATTATTTTTGGTGAAGGCATCATGTTGCTAATGGCGAAGTGCCCAATTTCTCTGATAGCGACAAAGTGACTAATCGAAAAAGGTAAGATTTCTGTTGATGCTTTTTGTACCTACATGTCTGTTGTAAACGTGATGAAATATCTCAGAAACAATACAATCTCCAGTCACCGTATTTCCACTTGATGGTATTGCTTTTCAACTTAGTGATGGTCGCTATGTTCCTAAGGGTAAGATACATGTATCTTTTCATAGCGAGATAGCGATTGCCGTAGATCTTTTAGGGATCGGGCAGTCATAAAAACAGAAGAAAAGATGTGACTCAAGGTGCGGAAAGTTTGAAAAGGATGGGAATCTTCGCATATTTTTTGTTTTGCACCCGAAAAATTTAAAAGAAAACAAGACCTAGGGTTTCGACCAAAAATTTCTTCAAAGACCTATAAAATATGACTTGGCTAGAAACCCTATTCACCATAGGTGGATCCCAATATGAATTTTTCTATACCTTGGACAAAGGAATTTGATTATGTAAAAATTCAGACCAACAAAACTATCATGGAAAAATTGTGACAAAGATGCCACCTACAACTATTAGACTATCATAGAAAAATTGTGATGAAGATGACATGAAAAACTATTGGACTATCATGTGTACAAGTCACAAAATGATTCCAACATATGAAATTAAGTGTACTACATAGGATAGTGATGACTGAATTTCCATGCCCTCCAAATTTGGTGGTTGTAACATTTATACCAATTTCATTTATGGGATACACACTCTTTAAATACTCCAGGAAATTCCTGAGTGCGGATGTTTCAATTCCTTAGTGTCAAAACTTGAATATATTTCATGCTTATCATTTCCTCTAGTAATTCTTACGTAAAACATCATTAAAATAATTGTTCTCTTTGACAGGGTCAAAGAGTGTATATATACAATATTTTTGAAGTTGTTTTGTGCTAAATGAACCTTTTTTGATCAAGTCTTGTAAATGTCTTTGTTGGTACAACTACAGATTTCTTACTAGCTTTGTACTAGTACCCAAGATTAACATTGATGACATTAGTAGAATTCCAAATTTTGCTCTTGTATTCCTATTAATTGTACTTGATTTTCTAATATGTTAAAGAAGAAACAAATGCAAGTTAATTTACAGACTGTAACTGACCTGAATTGCTTGATGTATTTTTTAAATGTTGAGATGCATATACTAAGAATTTTTTGTTGCTACAGGCCAAGCCACAACTGACAGACATGTCAAAGCTTCCAACTATTGTGGATATTGTGATTAAAGAGTTGCTGAACTTGAAATATCTTCAGCAAGTAAGTTGCATGCAAAATATTTCTTTTGAAGGGAATTAACATTATTTTTAAAAATACATTTAGTTTATACAATTTTACTCATATTTTGGTGGATAAAAACTTAACATTCTTCCACATTTCTTGCCCATTTTATTGCATATCTGAAATAAGACATAATCTTGCCATTTTCCAATAGCTAAATGTCTTTAACTGTGATTGGAATTTGGCATAAAATGTATTTTTTAGGTTAGATTGTCAGCTAGTTCTGGTTGATCACCATTTGAAAATTAGAGGTGCTAATCGTTTCATTGAAGATAAAATTTATAGTACACTACATATCATCACACTTACCCAAAAAAGTTGAGCCAAACATTTGATTATCTAGATTGAAAGTCATTGTCCACTTCATAATCTTAGCAAGAAGAACACCATAAGTGCTTGTGAACCAAGTATTTATGATGAAGCAAGAAGGAAAGAAAAATGAAAAAATGTGTTGAGTCGAGAGATATGCATTGGAAAGAAAGCTATTGATTATAAAAAGTATTAAGATCAAGTTTAAAAATAATGTTTTAATTGACAAGCACAAAGCAATATTAGTAGCTAAAGAGAAACAAATTTTCCTTGTACATCCGTGCACTATCTCCATGATTCCATGTTTGGTCCTTAGCCTCTTTGCAATAACTACATGATCGATGATTGCCAAATAGTGCCAACATACTATGTGGAAAGGCCCTTTCTAGATCATATTTCAATGCAACAATTTATCAAATGATGGCACTTTGAGGGGACAATGATCATCTTCAACCATGTAACTTTGGCTCATTGCTTCAAATTTTTTAGAGGATATAGAAACTTACTAACTGTAAACAACAGGTATGTTCTTAGGAAAAAAACCCATACTCATTGTAAACATCAAGTATGGACTTAATGCATATTTCATGAGTTGTGGTTCATAAAAACCCATACTCATCAGCTTGAATTGTTTGTTTAATACCCAATCCATTGAGGTTACGCTTACAATTTGAATTCATAACAACCATTTCTCATCAACTTAAATTATTTTTTTAGTACCCATTGCATTAACATGACACTTACAAGGTTGAAGTATTGCAACTTCCTAGAAGGTCTGCCTACTCAATTCCATGATGATCCAACTTTCCTTGATCCTTGGGAGAATGATGTGGGAGCATCAAGGTCAAGGTTGAATGCATGAGAAGACATTAAGATCTCAAGATAACCAACATGACCATGTTAGAAAAGTTGATGTAATAAGAACCTGTGAAGGTCCTTTTTGATATGTTTGTAATCATTTTAGTTACATTTGAAAACATTAATTAACAAAAATCATATGTGCAGATATAAACATTAATCACAACATATCCAATTTATTTGTAGGTATATTTTCCTATGAAGAAAGACTACGCCTGACAATATGAATCTAGAAGAAAATAATGAGACAATGGATGCATTGTGGGCTCAATCTTGAAGAAAACCTAATAAATGTTATTGTCCTTGCAAAAAGTGTATGGGTTTAAAGAATCGAAGAATTCTAATCACAACAGCCCAGAGTCATTGTAAGCAATATGGTCATGTTGAAGGGGGCCACAATTTTCATCCATTGCTGAATGTGGATTTCCTACTAGAGGAACATGGAGGTGTTAATATCCAAGCTGAGGATAATGCTCCCATGGAAGAAGATGATAATGTGCTAGAGGACATGATTGAAGAAGATGGTATTGGGGCAAGTGATGAAGAGGCTCACACCGATGGTACTAGAAAATCTGATAATAATGATGAAGATGGTCTTGATATACCTTTACTTGAGAAGGCACACGAGCCCTTATACCCAGGCTCCCAAACAACTCTACTATCGGCTATAGTGTTGTTGGTGAACTTAAAAGTTATGAATAGCATATCCAATGTAGCAATGTCACGTATGCTAAGGTATGCCATTTTTTTCATCTTCAAGGTTAGCATACAATTACTATTCATTATATTAACAATGCATATTTGTTGTTGTAGGTTGATTAGTGAGTTTTTGTTACCACCATCAAACATTTTGCCTTGTTTGTACCAAGAATTATCTAACATTATGGATTAGATTGGAATGAAGTATCAGACAATACATGCATGTCCCAATGATCACATGCTATATCATAAACAACATGAATTTGCAACAGAATTTCCTGATTGTCATGTTAGTAGATATTGGTCAAATCAAATAACGAAAAAAGTGCCTCACAAGGTTCTTCGGTACATTACCATTATTCCACGTCTGGAATGGTTATTCAAGTGTGCTAGCTTGGCACAATTTATGGATTACCATGCATGCAATAGAAGTCAGGATGACATTATGCAAATGCTTGACGATGGTTTTGCATTTAAAGAGATAGAAGAAACATAGTCACACTTTAAAGAAGAACCTCATAATTTGAAACTTTCATTGGCGACAGATGGTGTCAATCCATATGGAGATATGAGATTTGTTTACTCAGTATGGCCTATTTTTGTTATTAACAATAACATTCCTCCTTGGATGTCCATAAAGAGGGAGCACATAATGTTGTCAATGATTGTGCCAGGTATTTTTTTTTTATAGTTATTTAAATTAATTTATAAATAGTGCATGAAAATGGTTATAATAATTATGTAATTTTTATGTTCATTCAATTGCTAGGTAAATACCAAGTTAAAGATATGAACATGTATATTGAGCCCCTAATTGATGAGTTGTTGAAGTTATGGAATGTCATCACTATATATGACATCTCTAGACCGATAAGACATCAACAATTTCAATTCCATGCAATGCTTGTATGGACAATACATGATGCCCCTGGGTTAACTCATTTTTGTGGTATGTTATATTGTTAAGATCACATATTTTTGGTCTGTTATAGTGCTTACACATTACTATCAAATGCTTAAGTTATGCATGATAATTTTACATGATCCAATTATACATGATCTTTTAGGTCTTCAAACAAAGGGAAAATTTGCATGTCCAATTTGTGGTCCAAAGATGAAATGTCATCATTCGAGAAGTTTAGGAAAGTAGGTGTTGTAGACACCTAAATTTGATTACATCGCTTTAGTAATCCTATTTAGTTATCTAAAAAGGCATTATTAATTAAATTTCTATTTAATTAATCCTTTGTCATCCCCTAGTTGATTAATTTAATTAATCATCTATAGTCCTAATTGATAAATCAAATAATCTATTATTTATCAATTAAATCCTATTCTTCTATCTAATTCCAAAAATCCCCATTTATTAAATAAATCTATTTGATAAATGAAATCCTCAAATTCAAAAACCCCTAACCTATCTCTAATCCTCCATTTAGCCTAATCCACCCCATCCACCCATACTAACCAAGCTTAGCCACTAACTCACCCACCCTCATTAATGCCATCCACTTGCACATCTCTAACATCCCTAATCTAATCCTAAACCCAAGCCTAATCCACCCCCTAATGTTGTCACATTCCTTAAACAAGTTTAAGACTTTCCTAATCCAAACCAAAGTCTCCCCTCAAAAAAACCCAACCACTAAGTCATGAGTGCTCTTACAAAACATAAAGACTCTTACAAGCCCACTCATGACTCTTACATCCATCTTACACACTCTTCCCTCTTCCACACTCATTCCTCTTACATCCCTCTTACATACTCAACCCCACTCATCATGACTTTAACCAACCCTTAACCCTACCCTCTCACACTCCTCCTCCTTGTGACAAGTGTCACCTTCCCATTGGTGCTAAACAAGCACAATCCATGTGCTCCCCTTTGAGTGCATCTTAGCCCTCCTTAAGCCTTCATCCATCCTTGCATCTAAGCCCTCCATCCCTCTACCCCTTAGCCTATAAATTGAATCCCATCCCAAGCCATTTCATCAACAATATTTGAGCTAAAGTTACCATGCTATTTTGAGAACCAAAGCCATCAACCATACCCTTATAATGCCAAATTGAGAGCTCACAAAGCTACCAATTTGCCATTACCCATCTCCATTGAAGCAGCTTTTGAGCATCTTGAGCATACATCCACAGCAAAAGGACACATCTATAGAATCAAAAAAGCATGGAGTGTTTTCTCTTGTGAGGTTTGCACTTCTTATTTTCTTTCTTAGTCTAAGCATATATGTGAATTTAGTTTTTGGTTTGTGAATGTTTACTTCATTTGTTAATGTTCTTTGCATACTGATTCTGGTTCTACATTTTGGCACGCCCGGTGGGACCCCACTATGGGTCATTTAATCATCTATTTTCATCTATATGTCATTTTTCTAACCATCTAATGTTTGCTGTTGTTTGAGTGTGTTGTGAGGGTGTTTTGCTTGTTTTTGCAGGTTAAAGAACGCACGTAGGAAGAGGAAATACCATCTAAAAAAAAAAAAAAAAATTCGCATTTTCAGCTTTTTTTTGGCGCAGTTTTGGCGTCTGCAACCTGTTCTGTCTGTGAAAATCGACTTCTGCGAAAATCCGCGTCTGCGAAAATCGACATCTGCGAAAATCTGCGTCTGCGCAAATCGACATCTACGAAAATTCGCGTCTGCGAAAATCGACGTCTGTGAAAATCCGCATTTGCGAAAATCGACATCTCTATTTTGTCCTCTTCGTATTTTGGCACCTCTGTAGTTCAGTGTCTTTGTATTTTGGCAGACTGTGTTCTCTGCTTGCTTATGTTCCATTTCTGCTATATTATTTCTGCACTTTGTAGCTAAAAAAAAAAAAAAAAAAAAAAAAAAGAGTATAAATCAAAATTTGACTTTTGGTGGTTCCGTAGGATTTAGACCATTTTAAGCATTTTTACGCGTAGAAAAAACAACAAAAAAAGTTAAAATTTTTTTTCCCATAGTTAAGCTCTCATTTTTGAAGATTTTGGCTAGCTAACTAAATTGCTTTTTTTTGTCTCATTGCAGGTTGGAGCACATATGGAACCACTAACCATGTTTCTTGCAGGTTTTCATGTTGCTAAAAAATGAACTTGAATGTTTAACGATTTGTCTTTGAATGCATGTTGCTAAAAAAAAAAATGAACTTGAATGGTTAAACACATTTTTCATTGAATGAATGTTGCTCAAAAACACACTCTTGAATGTCATGGATTAAAATCAACTTTCTTTGGAATGCATGCTTAAAACAAAAAAAATCCAATCTTGAATGCCAAGGAATCAATTAACCATTACAAATCTCTTTTTCACATGCAATCTAGGTAAAGTTGGATTTTTGGACATTTAAGAAACTTTGTTAAGTTAAAATACAAATTTACAAAAATCAATTTGAGTAGTTCCTTGGACTCACCTCTTTTCTAATCACCCATCAAACATTAACCATTGGTTGCAATCTCAGCACCATTTATGGGGATGGGTCTACTTGAAAAAGGTGTTAAATGTTCCACAATCTAACTCACTCACTTGGTCTTTGAACGTTTGCTTTAACTTTATCAAAATTCTTAAATGGTCAAAACTCTAGATTAAATCGATCACACTTTGAGTTTGGGCACTAAAATTGAACAACAACTGACGTGGAGAGCCTCCGGGCGCGCGCTTGAAATCGAATCTCACACACTTTTGCTTTGGGCTTAAAACAAACTCACACTCAATCTTGAATGCCTTAAAGAAAATTAATCGATACTTGACGTGGAGGGCCTCCGGGCGCGCGAGTTTGCTTTTGTTGACCCTAACTCTTCTTATTGTGTGCATTCTTCGATCAATTTACTTTTGTTGGCGCTTCAAGTTGGAATTGAACATTGTCTCTTAAACATGAGTGCTTGCAAAGTCTAGATTAGCACACATAAGAGTCAGTTGGTAAAAGAACAAGCGTATTTTTTAGCCCAAGGTCATCCGAGTCTTCTCTCCCCTTGTTGTCTTTCGAGGCCATCTTGGGTGCATAAGATTAGGATCCAAAACCTTGTTTCTTTTTTAGGAGGCCTGCTTGGGGATTTCATCACCCCTTGGACGACCTCAACTCCAGCGTTCCGGCGGAGTATAAGAATCGGGAGGTGAATCGAAAGACACCTCTCTTGGGATCAAGATTTTGTCATTCGGGCTAAGCCTCAAGGAACTTTATACCCTTGAGAAGTGAAAGAGGAGAAGTGGGTTACCGCTCCTCTCGGCTGTGTGACATCCTTTTGGTCTCATCTACGGATTTGGGCCTCACGTACCTTGCGTATATCGAGGACTCCCTAGCTAAACCAATTGTCTGCTTTGCAGAAAACCATCTAGGATGTTAATATGTTTGGAGTGACTGATCGAAACATTTGTAGAACATACACACTCCTTGGCGCAAGTACCACATTCTGAGAACCACAAACTTCTATCTGGGTGTTCCTATCTATTGCTTGTTTTTATTTTACTTGTTGAATGAATGTTTGCCAAACTTGGTCAATCCTAGCCTAGGGCACACTTAGCATAGTCACTGCCTATTTTGGAAGTTGAACAAGTTGAAGCAAAACAACTGAGATTTTTCCCAAAGCCAAGCAGATTCAGGAATTTATGTCGGAACAACCCAAACCCAAACAGAAGTTTCACAAGGTCAAACTCAAGCCATCTCTAGCATACCAAGAACTTTCAGCCAAGAGAAAAGAAATAACACCAAGCCCATGAATTTCCAAACTCCACAAAGCAGAGGACAAAGCTACCGACGAAGCACTTCAAGAGGCCTGGTTAGAGCGCACCATCAAATTTAGCCAACGTCCAGGAGTTAATCCTGCTTATGCCTTACCAACTAGGCATGATTTCTATGATTAGACACCCTTGTTTCTCCACATCTTCTTGGATAAGCTTCACTTTAGAGTCATCTTTGTAGAAAAGCCAGCCATCTTAGCTTATCCCCTTAAGCATTATTAGCTCATCCATCTCATTTAGAATCATACCATCTAGCTAGTAATCAAAAATCTGCACATCTAAACTTTCAAAATTGTTGTCACCTTGCTAAAAGTTTGCCATTCCTAAAATCTTCCAAATCCACCAATCTCACCAAGGTTATCCCTTTGACATAGCTTTGTCTAGGGTAATCTATCTTTGTCACTTGTTATTCCTCATCACCTTGAGCTAAAGGTTGGGATTCACAAGTGGTCAATCTCGTGTTCTTCCTAAAGGATCATCAGTCTATCCTTAAGTTGACACAATCACCACCAAGCTTCCACATAGGAAAGCAGACCTTTTGTACTTTGACAACATATCTTTGAAGTTAGAATCCCCAACCCAATCCTCCTTAGGTTTTGTCATATAGCTTTGCCTCAACCTAGGAAATCATTTGCATAGAAAAGCCTTCCCCCTTTTGCATCCATCAGCATTATTGCATCTCATCCCTAGGAGCATTTTTTCATGCCACCCGTCACTCGCTTAGCCAAGAAGAAAGAAACAATGGAGCCCTATCATTTAGATCAAACAGCCTCACCCTCCTTGAGCACTCAGCCATCCTTCAGCCCAGAGCCAGCTATGCCATCACCTACTGACATTGAAGCTTTCATGAACCAACCAGGAAATGCAGTATTGGTAAACGCCATTATAGACAAAAACAAAGAGACAATCATGGCTAATTTTTGAAGGGACAATGTAGGAACCTTTGACTTTGGAAGACCCCCTCCATTATCAGATCCATCTCACCCATTGTTTGGGCAGCTGCCACCACCCATAGGCTCTTATGATCCAAATTATCCTCAATTTATTCCAAAAGAAGAGCCTCCAGCCAATCCATATGACCCAACAGACCCAAACATACCATCATCCACCCAAGTTGAAATCTCCATGCCGCAAGCCAACCCAGCCACCACCACTCCATCCTTGGTTCATACCTCTCCGCTCCAAACCCCCTTTACCCAAAACACCTCACCATTCACCCCCTTCACTATTGCTGCTGCTCCCCAACCTAGCCTTCCCAATCCACCCATCTCCCAAATCAGTGCTAGCATCTTTGGCCAACCTCAGCAATATGCAATAGGGATGCCACCCATGGGGCCAAGTAATCAACCTTTCATCGCCCCCAACTTGTTCACCACAAGCCAAAGCACAATCCCATCATTTCCATTAGGTCTTGGGAGCCCAATACCACCAGCCACAAATCCACAAGCTACTACCTTCACTCCACAAAGCTATCAAAACCCACAAGCTACTGCCAATCTTCCACCAAGCTCCCAAGTGACCCTAGCTCCCACCACCACTCTACCAAGCTTCCAAATCCAGCCACAAAGCTATCAAACCCCATCAGTTCCATTCCCAAGTTTTCAATTCCCACCACCTCCACCACCAACTAATCCATTACCTCCAATTACCAACTACTTTTCAATGCCACTTCTAGGAGGTAATCCACCACCCCAGCCAACCACCAATTATTTGCAGATGCCATCCCAAATGGGGGCACAACCCACATATATTGGTCAAACCCCATAAGCCCTCCGATCCTTTCCCCAAGCCTCACAACCATCTTATACCTTACCTCCACAAAGTAATCCATTTATCCCACAGCCAGCTTATGTTCCTCAATCCCAACCTCAAATCCCATATCAACAGCAAGCCTCGCAGCACATGCAGCAATATGCGCCACCTCCCCCTCAACAACCCATCATCCACCATGCAGCTGCCCAAAAAATGTACAATCCCTATCAGCAAATCCCTCATAACCATCCATATTCAATGGCCCCATCTAGCACATACCTACCTCAAGGCACTCCTACATTGGGGGCACCCCAACCATCACCTATCAATTCAGAGTGGGAGCAAATGAAGACAGCCTTGAAAGCCATCCAAGAAGGGAATGATCCAAAGACATTCAAGTTTGAGAATGTGTGTCCTTACCCATTTGACAGAGCCATTACCACAACACCATTTCCCAAACACTTTGAGGTACCTAAATTTGACAAATTCAGAGGAAAAGGAGACCCTGTCACACATATAAAAGAATTTTACATGCATTGCCAGGACGTGGCATACAATGATGTCTTCCTCTTGCGCCTTTTTCCCAAAAGCTTGGCTGGACCAGCTCTTGAATGGTTTTATAGAATCCCCTATGGCACAATTAAAAACTTTGCTGAATTATCTGAGGCATTTGTAGCCCAATATGCCCATCTTGTTGAAACAGAGCTATCAATAGTTGATCTTGTCCACACCAAGCAAAAAGGTGGAGAAAGCCTTGCCGAATACCTGCAAAGATGGCAAACCCTTACCACCCGCATATCCTGCACCTTGCCAGAACGCCATGTGGTGAAAATTTTTATTGATAATGCACATCCCAGCTTGGCTCACCACATGACCATGAACTGTTTGCAGACCTATAAGGATATCAAAGAGAAAGGAATGATCCTTGAGCAAGGACTCATCAAAGATGGTGTGGTAAAGATCTACAAAGAGGCCAACCAAAATCAATCACATTCCAATGACAAGTCTAGGTATTGGAACAAAAACAAGCATGTTGCAACAGATGGGGTTACTGACACAAGACATGTGAATATCATTGGTCCTTCTCGAAACCAGTCTAACCCACCATATCAAACAAACAACCAACAAGCTACCAATTACCAACAACGAAATAACCAAAGCTATCAAAACCACAATACAAGACCCAACTTTCAAGGGTCTAACAATCAAGCTAATGCCATCAATGTAGCTGCAGGGCAAAAGCCCAGATTCCAACCTGCACCTAGAAACTATACACCCCTTGGTGAGCCATTGGATGTTATTTTTGAGAAATTGGCTAAGGAAAACCTCATCAAATTTCCTCCTACCCAGAAAATTGATCCAAGCCAATCCAAAGCTGCATGGTACAAGGACAATGAGTATTGCAAATTCCATAGGGTAAACGGTCACACCACCCTCAGATGCATGAAACTGAAAGACTATGTGCAAGACCTCATTGATCAAAAGGAAATCACTATTGGTGCCCAAAACTCTCCCAATGTAGGCTTACAAATTTATCAAAATGCTTTTCCTCCACACAACAACCAAAATCTTGGAAAAGCACCTATCCAAAACAACACCAACAACCGCCAGCCAAACCAACAACATGGGAAGAACAATGACCACACTTCATCCTATATAGACTATGGTAGCCTTATAGGTTGTATATCTGAGAAAGAGCCTTCAGTCAATGTTATCAATATCCGAGGACCAGACAATGAGTGTGCGGTCACCACTCGAAGAGCGCGATTTAACATCGCAGGCCCACCAATTTCATCAACACCATCAGCTCCATCAAAAAGCCGGTACAATATTTTGGAACACCTTGGGAACATGCCAGCCCAAATATCCATTTTAGACCTTCTCCGCACTAGTCCTGTGTACAAAGACATCCTTGACAGTGCTCTCATAGAATCCCGTGTCCCTTCTGATATCAATGCTACTGATTTTCGTAATCTTGTTGGACACCTTTCATCCTCATGTGCCCTATCTTTCAAACCCACCGACATACCCGCAGTTGAGCCAGATCACACCCTTCCACTTCGCATAGCCATCATGGTATCCAATTTTGCCGTGAAAAGAGTAATGATAGATAATGGATCAGCCTTGAACATTTGCACCCTAAAATTCATAAAACAAGCTGGGTATACTGAGGCAGATATGATCAGTGAGGTTATCACCATCAAAGCTTATGACAACTTGGAAAGGACCACAGAAGGGAATATTTTGCTACCAATCAAGGTTGGGCCAGTCATTCAAGAGACAGTTTGCCATGTTGTTGATCTAAACCTACCATTTAACATCCTCCTCGGTCGCCCATGGATTCATGCTATGAAGGCCGTTCCATCCACCTACCATCAGTGCATCAAATTTCTGCATCAAGGCACTGAGGTAACCATCCATGCCGATCCAGAACCCTTTGCTTATTGCAATGCAGTTGAAGCTTCATATACAAACCATTGCCCTGGAATAGACATCGGCACAGCCATCGCCAGCTCATCCCACACTTGTAATGACGCAGAAACCATCCTTGCCTCTACCCTATCTACTGTAAAGATCAACAACAAAGGATGTGGAGAATATAGTCTATCAAATGCATTTGCTGTCGGAGCAATCCCACTTGATCCACATACCCATGGACGGCCAACATATCACAAAGCTAAGGAGATTCCACCTCCTCAATACAAACAGTTTGGCCCAACCACCTTTGTGTCCTCAAAAACCCCTCTTCATGAGGAGCTCACTCCAGATATCAACAATTGGCTACATAAGGATGCACCTCCAAGAAATCAAGCACGCCTTGATCACTTTAGCCAAAAGTATCCCCAACAACATAAGCTCATCACTGAAAAATGGAACTATCAAGGAGGTGGACTAGGACCAGAAGAAAGGGGCATGCAATGTCCCATCAAAGCACATGATTGGGAAGTAAAGTTAGGTCTTGGCTTTGGCATACCCACAACTAGGGGCACCAACGAGAACGGTCACGCTTTTTCGAAAATCCACCGCGACCTTGTCGAAATTGAAGAAATTCCTGAGGAAGTTGAAAAGAGAGCCTACGACGATATCCTAGACCAAATCTTCCTAGGAGACTCTGTTCTCCGAGAACTATCCATCCATCTCATTGACCTACCACTTGCTCATCCACAACTCATAGATTGGGACCAACCAAGTGTCATACATATTGATGAGTTTGCATCAGAGGAAGCACTTCTAAGATTCATGGGAGCCGAAACTCCTCATAAGAAGACAAAGCCAGATTCTGCCTACATCTACAAGCTAGATCCCAAGGGGTATTTTGGAGGAAATCCCCAACCTAGTTTCGATACACCCAAAACTGGAACTAAGGTAAATCTGGGACTAGCTAAGGCAGTGAAGAGAACCCCTCAGCAAGAAAATCCAGAGCCACAAGCAGAACATGAGGATTTAGTATTGCCTCCTCAAGATAATCGACCAGATGTGTCTTCTATTCTAATAGAGGATACTAGAGAAGTCAACATTGGTTCTTCAGAGATCCCTAGAATTGTTCACATTACTGCATCCCTATCACAAGACCAAGCTGACCTCCTCTTTGAGGTTTTACGAGAGAACATTGGCCGATTTGCATGGTCATATCAGGACATGCCAGGATTTGATCCAAAGCTTGTAGTTCATCATCTTGCAGTCGATCCAAAGATCAAGCCCGTCAGACAAAAGCTTAGAAAAATGCACCCCAAGGTGGCATTACTAGTTAAAGCTGAACTAGAAAGAATGTTAGCTGCTAAGGTTATCCGGCCTATTGACTACTCAGAATGGATCTCCAACATGGTCCCTGTCACTAAGCCTTCCGGTGACATCAGAATCTGCACTGATTTTAGAGATCTTAACAAAGCTTGTCCAAAGGATGATTTTCCCTTGCCCAACATAGATATGATTGTAGATCTTATAGCTGGACATGAAATTTTGTCCCTTATGGATGGATTTTCTGGGTATAATCAGAACAAGATTGCAGAAGAGGACCAGCATAAGACAGCATTCACTACCCCTTGGGGAACCTTTTGCTACACCATGATGCCTTTTGGCCTAAAGAATGCTGGGGCTACCTATCAAAGAGCTATGACAACCATCTTCCATGATCTTATCCATAGTATTTTGGAGGATTATGTGGACGATATCCTAGTCAAATCTCACACCTTCATGGATCATCTTGCTGACCTGGAGAAAGTCTTTGATAGGTTGGCCCAATATTATCTCATGCTAAATCCCAAGAAGTGTGTCTTTGGGGTCACATCTGGCAAGCTTCTAGGCTTCATAGTTTCTAAACGGGGTATAGAGATCGACCCTAAAAAGGTCAAGGCTATCTTAGACATGCCTCCTCCCCAGACACTGCGACAGCTTCGCTCTCTTCAGGGAAAACTTCAATCTGTCCGGCGCTTCATCTCCCAACTTGCAGATAAGTGTACACCATTTTCACACTTACTAAAGAAGAATGAGAACTTCAAGTGGGATCTTTTATGTCAGCGCAGCTTCGATCAGCTCAAGCAGTATCTCACCAATCCCCCTATCTTGGTTCCACCAGTTCCTGGTCGTCCCTTGATCTTGTATATATCAGCAACACCTACTGCTCTAGGGGCACTTCTAGCACAACATGATGATTATAGCAGAGAGAGAGCCATCTACTATATCAGTAGAACCCTAGTTGGTTATGAAATCAATTACACTCCTATGGAAAAAGCTTCTTTGGCTGTTGTTTTCTCAACTCAAAAGCTTCGCCACTACATGCTAAGTCATACCATCCAACTAGTCTCCAAGATTGACCCTCTCAAGTATATGCTCTCCAGAACAACACTTACAGGCCGTTTGGCCAAATGGGTTATGCTACTAAGTGAGTTTGACATCCAGTATGTGGACAGAAAGGCAATCAAAGGGCAAGCTATAGCAGATCACCTAGCTGATGCACCTCTAGTAGATGCATATCCTTTGCTCACAGAATTTCCAGATGAGCATATCTGCTTAATTGAAGAACAGCCCCCATGGAAGCTTTATTTTGATGGCTCATACACCTCTCATGGATCAGGGGCAGGAATATTATTAGTTACACCTCAAGGAGATTATATTCCAAAAGCCTTCAAGCTACAATTCCCTAGCACCAACAATATAGCAGAATATGAAGCTCTTCTAGCAGGATTAAAGATAGCTGTAGAATGGAATATCACTGAGTTACAAGTCTTTGGTGATTCCCAACTCATCATCAAACAATTCTTAAATGAATATCAAACCAAAGATGAAAAGCTATTACCCTACAAAGAGCTAGTTGATCAGCTGACCCAGCATTTTACAAAGCTTCAGTTTACACAAGTGCCTCGAATGCAGAACAAGGCAGCAGATGCCATGGCCACTATCGGCTCGCTCTTGGAAATTCCCCAAGAAGCTACACAGTATGAGTTTTTAGTTGAGCAGCTCCTCACACCTGCCTATGCGAATGAGGATTCAAACCGTGTTTGTATCTTGGTTGGTCCCCAATCCCCTTGGTACCATGAAATTCATGCTTACCTTAACAATGGTATCATATCCCCTCACCTCACACGTACCCAACGCCAGAACCTCATCCGAAAATCATCCCGCTATGTTATCATAGCCAATACCCTATATCGTCGGGGTTATCACGATACTCTCTCTCGATGTTTAGATGAAAATGAGGCCACGATGGCATTAAAAGAAGTACATTCCGGACTTTGTGGTGCCCACACGAGTGGTATTGTCCTAGCACGACAAATCCTTAGAGCAGGCTACTATTGGCCTACCATTGAAGAAGACTCTTGTGACTTTGTCAGAAAGTGTCTCCCATGTCAGCAGCATGCAAATCTTGTGCACGCTCCAGCACAGGATCTACAACCTATTGCACCACCTTGGCCTTTTGCTTGTTGGGGCCTTGATCTAGTTGGAACTATCACACCTCTCTCATCTGATGGACATAAATGGATAATAACAGCTACAGACTATTTCACTAAGTGGGTGGAAGCAGTCCCCCTAGTCTCAGCTACAGGAGTTCAAGTCTCCAAGTTCATCTTGTACCACATTGTTTGCCGCTTTGGCATCCCATCCACCATCTTCACTGACAACGGAGGTAACTTTGAAAATCTCAACATGGAAGAATTATGCACTTCCCTCCGCATCCATCACCGCTTTTCTAGCCCATATTTCCCACAAGGTAATGGCCAGGCAGAGGCAACTAATAAAACCCTCCTCAAAATCCTAAAGAAAGTTGTCAATGATTCCGGCCGTGATTGGCACCTTCAAATAAATCCGGCTCTATGGGCCTATCGAACTTCCTTCCGTACATCCACAGGCACAACTCCATACTCCCTAGTCTATGGTGCCGAAGCGGTATTACCTATAGAAGTTGAACTTCCCTCACTACGCATATCTTTGCGAGGGCAAATCTCAGATGAAGAATACAGAGTAGCTCGACTCACCCAGCTAGATCTCTTAGACGAGAAGAGACAACAAGCCTATGACCATCTCACAGTCTATCAAACTCGTCTCAAAAGGAATTTTGACAAGAAGGTGCTCCCACGACACTTTCAGCCAGGTGACATGGTCCTCAAAGAAAATATGAAAGTCCAAGCAGATCAAGAAAAGAAAGGCAAGTTTGAACCTACATGGCTTGGTCCCTATGTGGTTACCGCCTCCTTTGGCTCTGGAGCCTATCAATTATCTACACCAGAAGGAGAACTCTTGAATGATCCCACTAACATCATTCATCTCAAGAAGTTCTATGCTTGAAGATCCTTGGTATACCCAGCTTTTGAAAAATACAAGAAAAAAAATAGTAAAGAGAAATAAGCGTCCAATGGTGAAAACTTGGCAATTCAAGCGCCTTGGATAGGTACCTTGGTGAAAACCTGGTAATTCAGGCGCCTTGTGTGCTAAAGACTAATCCATTATCTATCACTATCCTATCCCTCATACATCCACCCACCATCCCATAAAACACCTGTTTGTTCCCTTGGTGTTCCAATCAAATATCCAAAATTTGATGGAGCTTGTCAATACCTCCTGTACAGCTTGTAAATCTTGTACCAAAGCTGGTATTATACCTTGTAAATCTTGTACCATACCTTGTATATATTCGAATCTTGTCCAAAGCTTGTACCATATTCCATCTTGTAAATGATCTTGTATCCTAGCTTGTATCCTATCACATGCACACACAGAATCCCATTTTCCTTAAACTTTTCACAAACCATCTACCTATCCACCTATCAACTATTATAGACACCCCATCCTTCACAAACATTTCCATCTCACAAAAAACCAAAACATGAACAAACTTGTACATTTGTAACATATTTTGGTCTGTTAGCTTGTACATCCTCTTTAGCTTAGTATCATTGTATCTATCCGGCTTTCGTGTTAGTTCATCCTTGGTCAACATCTTGCACACATCGCACACCTTGGTTAGATATTCCAATGCATCCTTTAGCTAGATCTCCTATCACCAAAGTGTTATCCTTCTTAGTTCAGCTTGCCAGACGCATCACTCATCCAGATCCATCAGCTTAGGTGCTCTCTGATAGATTTTTGCAGGATATAGCTTTCCTCATGTCTGATCTTGGTCCGTTAGTACCTCGTCCTACCCATCTCGTTGGCAAACAGTTCTCTTTTGGATTTTCACTTTCTTTTGATTTGGGATCTTCCCTTTTGGGTCTTGAAATATCTTTTCCAAGCAATCTCCTTGTTCCCTCCTCAAGGTTGCCATGATCTTCCATATCATGGTATGTTGCGAATGGGGCAATTAGAGCGTAAGGTCTTGATCAGGTCTTTTGCTTGTTTTCTTTTTCTGCTTGTGGGTTACCTAGTGTCGTTTCCACACTACTTCCTCTGGGATTAATGTGTGATACTGGGGCAATCCTTGTGTGTTTGTTTTGAGTCAGTTCGTCAGTCCTCTGGACGGTTGGTGAAAAGGCCTTGATGTTCTTGGTAACCTTGGCAATTAACCAATAGTCCTATAGCAAATCTAGTGCTCAACTACATGGTGGTACTTCTCTTTGAAGTATCCCCCCGCTCAAAAAGCTTCAATGGATTCCTTTTATAGCGCTCCGCTCCTCCATCTGCCCCCCCCCAATCTTGGAAAGTCTTAAGCTTGTTGTACTATTGTGCCTCTGATTTCCCTTTATCATTCTCCCGTAGTGAGAGTTTGAGCTAATTCAGCCCCTTCTCTTTGCCAACCTGTGTCTTAGCTCATCTCAATTTCTTGTACTTTTCAAGAAGTCGTCGAGCCTCATTTCTCTCCCCGCCGCCTTCTTGAGGGGGCATCATCTAAGTCTAGTCTCTCCTCTTCTTATCTGAGACTGGGGCAACCTCGTTGCTAAAACATCTTCCTCGTGTCGTCTTCATTCAAACTTCTTTAAAATAGTGTTGTCTCAACACTATGTCAAAGAGGGGCAAAATGTAGACACCTAAATTTGATTACATCGCTTTAGTAATCCTATTTAGTTATCTAAAAAGGCATTATTAATTAAATTTCTATTTAATTAATCCTTTGTCATCCCCTAGTTGATTAATTTAATTAATCATCTATAGTCCTAATTGATAAATCAAATAATCTATTATTTATCAATTAAATCCTATTCTTCTATCTAATTCCAAAAATCCCCATTTATTAAATAAATCTATTTGATAAATGAAATCCTCAAATTCAAAAACCCCTAACCTATCTCTAATCCTCCATTTAGCCTAATCCACCCCATCCACCCATACTAACCAAGCTTAGCCACTAACTCACCCACCCTCATTAATGCCATCCACTTGCACATCTCTAACATCCCTAATCTAATCCTAAACCCAAGCCTAATCCACCCCCTAATGTTGTCACATTCCTTAAACAAGTTTAAGACTTTCCTAATCCAAACCAAAGTCTCCCCTCAAAAAAACCCAACCACTAAGTCATGAGTGCTCTTACAAAACATAAAGACTCTTACAAGCCCACTCATGACTCTTACATCCATCTTACACACTCTTCCCTCTTCCACACTCATTCCTCTTACATCCCTCTTACATACTGAACCCCACTCATCATGACTTTAACCAACCCTTAACCCTACCCTCTCACACTCCTCCTCCTTGTGACAAGTGTCACCTTCCCATTGGTGCTAAACAAGCACAATCCATGTGCTCCCCTTTGAGTGCATCTTAGCCCTCCTTAAGCCTTCATCCATCCTTGCATCTAAGCCCTCCATCCCTCTACCCCTTAGCCTATAAATTGAATCCCATCCCAAGCCATTTCATCAACAATATTTGAGCTAAAGTTACCATGCTATTTTGAGAACCAAAGCCATCAACCATACCCTTATAATGCCAAATTGAGAGCTCACAAAGCTACCAATTTGCCATTACCCATCTCCATTGAAGTAGCTTTTGAGCATCTTGAGCATACATCCACAGCAAAAGGACACATCTACAGAATCAAAAAAGCATGGAGTGTTTTCTCTTGTGAGGTTTGCACTTCTTATTTTCTTTCTTAGTCTAAGCATATATGTGAATTTAGTTTTTGGTTTGTGAATGTTTACTTCATTTGTTAATGTTCTTTGCATACTGATTCTGGTTCTACAGGTGTTTGATGAGTTTAGACACTTTCTCCACAATAATCATAGGTGTTGAATTGTTGAAAAACATATTTTCAATGGGAAAGAAGAGACATCATCAAGGCCATGAAGAATGACACCTCGTTTATGGAAGTTGGAATACGATCGACTAAATCATCGAGGTAATGTCCAATTTGTCATCCAAAGTTTACAATTTATATTTCGCTATTGTCTTATATTTACTAATGCTGTAACTGATGCTCATGAAGGTCATCAAGGCATCAATGACCAAATTCCTAGAGGAATGAAAAGTTATCCTACTCAATTTAGTAGGTTACCATACTACAAGGATCTCTCAATCGTGCATTTGGTTGATGCTATGCATATTGAAAAGAATGTAATAGAGACACTATGGAAAATGTTGGATGGAAGGCATGATAGAGATCAAATTGCTAAAATTTGTACTGACATTCATGAATCTAATCATGCACTAAAAGTTTTCATTGAATCAAATAGGAATGGAGATCGCATAAATACAAGTGGCCTTCCTTGGTTATTAACGAAGCAACAAAGTGATGCATTAAAAGAAGTCATTAAAAAAAACAAAATTTCCAATAGGATTTGCTACAAATATAAGCACTCTTATATCAAAGAAAGGTTATTTTGGGCCACGGTTGAAGACACATGATTGGCATACCTTCCTCAAGGTAAGTCATGTTTTCTATTTACAGTATATTTGTAAGATCGAATGTAGTCCCAGTTGCATTATTTAATAATATATTGAAATGATAATTTTTTAATGATTGCAGTTCATCCTACCTCTATCCCTTCCACAATAGTATTAATAAAGTTATATATGATCTTGGAAAATACATGAGGTTAGAAGAGTGTTTTTTCTTAGATTTGTAGCTTTTTATTTGCAATCTATTGTATAATTTTATTTGAAATCTCTTCTATGTGTTTTTGCGTGTTGAATCTCATTTAGGTGGTTATCATCTAAAGTAATTGATAAAAAAGATATAAAATATTGGAAGAGAAAAATTCCACAGCTTATGTGTGAAATGCAAAAGTGTTTACCTCCAATGTTTTTCAATGCTCAAGAACACTACCTCATACATCAAGTTGAGGAGATTGAATTGTGTGGACCTATACAAGCTAGATCAATGTGGATGGTTGAGAGGCATTTGAAATTTATGAAAGGCTTGGTTCGACAAAGAGCACGTCCTGAGGGTTCTATGATAGAGGGATATATGATATACCAGACCATGGTGTATATCAGTGAATATCTTTCAAATTTTGCAATAGGTATCCATCTAGATCGTATTTGGGATCCCAATTGTAATGACAAATTCAAAGGGGAGTACCTTACAGGGAAAGGTAGATTGAGGAGGGTGAGAGGTAATTATAAGTTTTTTTTTGTAATTTAACAATTCTTATCCATCATCAATATATATAAGTTGTTTCTAACTGGTGTAATTTTCTTCTTTATAGTTGGTCGTGAGTGGGATGCACTACACTTGTATATTGCAAACAGTCTTGATTGGATGATAGTGTGGATTGAACAGTCTCAAGAAAATGGTTGCTCATTAACATGGGATGGTGTTGCATTGTTGGTTAAAGAAGCTCATCATAATGGAGATCCCAATGTTATGCCAATGGTACTTGATCTAATATATGGCTTAAGAGATACAAAGGTATGCATAAGATTACTAATAATGAGAAATAAGTTTAATATCAATTCACAAATCAATGAGAAGATTCTTGACATGTTTGAATAACTGTAGGTCAAATAGCACAAAGCTATGTACTACCATGGCTATAAATTCCACACAAAAAAGTTAGATGAAATGAAGAAAACGTGTGATTCCAAGATAAGTGGTGCCTTTGCGGTCACCAATATTTCATCTAGAACTGACATACATCATCAACAATCTGAAAATTGATAATATGGCCTTTTGGATGATATACTTGAGTGTGACTTTAATTCATTCAAAATAGTTCTATTTTTTATCAAATGGTTTAGGTTACGACTAAATCAAAATGATCCCGATAGGACTGTTATTGAACATGATAGTGGATTTACTATGATTAATACAAGGTTATTTGAGCCAGTCTAAGATGAGCCCTATGTTCTTCCAAGTCAATGCAAGCAAGTGTTTTACTTTGGTGTTGCAGAAAAACTAGGTTGGTCTTTTGTTGTTAGACATGACCCAAGAGGAAGGCCAGTAAAGTATAATGTGATCAAAGAAGAAGATATTGAAGAAGCACAAGAGGAAGTAAATGATTATTAGGAACAATAGTTACCCAGTGATGAAGAAGAAGAAGATGGTGATGATTTTGGTCATGCTAATGATAATGGTGATAATGATGATGATGATGCTGATGATCATCATGATCATGGTGATGAAGATGGTGATGATCATGGCGATGATGGTCATGATTATGATAGTGATCAAGAGGATGATGATGGTGATGAAGATGGTGGTGGTGACGACGATGATCAAAGTGACAAGTAAAATGATGGTGATGATTATGATGATGATGATGATGACATGGATGATGATCATGATGATCAATAACATCTTCAGGTATGATCAATGTCAACTATGATGGGGTCTTGTATGACCAAATATTTCTTTCCAAACCATATGTGCACATATAAACATTAAGTAGAACATGGCAAATATTTTTTTAGATATAAACATTAGTTACGCAAAATTTTTAACTTAAGACAAATGATTTGCATATAAAATCTACTTTATTATTAATATTTTTTTTGGTAAGTCTATTACTTTAATTTTGCTGCTGATTTCTAAGACTTACTAATTTTTTCACAAGGCGATATGGATGCACCATGTCAGACACCTTCAGTAGAGGTAAACATTTATTATTGTAAATTTTAATGTTAATATAGAAAAAAAATTCCTATTATTATGTTCTTTTCTTTATGGCTTTGGAGTTATTTTGATGAAATTATACAAATATTTGATGTCACAACTGATAGGAAAAAGCTACAATGATCGTTGATCAAATGCAATCGGAAATATGGGCATCATATCTACATGAAATTGGCCTTAGTACTGACCCTATATTCATCACCCAAAAAATTACACAAACATACACTGATGAGATTGTTCAAATTATCATCAAGGGTGACAGAAGTGAGGAGAAAGAGGCACTGAGAATAGAATTGGACTGTAGAATCCAATCTTTGAAAGTAAGAAGCAATTCAACTAAAGTAGTAATAGAAGTTCAATAGATATTAATATTTTACAATATCTTATTTTATGTGTTCTTGTATAGACATATGTGCGAGTTGCGACATCACATGCTAAACATGGCCAGGGTTGTTTCACAGTACCTTCGTGTAAGTAACACTTTGTTTGTTTTGATCAACATTATAACACTTACCTTTTTTTTGTTGACATTTCTCACTAGTATCCCATTTGATCTTTATCCATTGCAAATGTCTTTGCTAAAAATATTGTATTCTTCAGCTCATGATGAAGTGCGGACTCCTCCTTTGGTTAGCGGTCCACTATTGTCTGTTGCATTGTCGGCAAAAAGGACCATGCAAACATCATCATCTATGCCTAGTAGAACTGGTAAAACCTTGTTTTTCTATATTTTGTAATGTGCTATATTTTGTAATGTCTTTCTACAAGTTGATGAACAACGAAGTAGCATAGTAGTTCTTAAATGATGTCTACAGAAGCTTTCATACACACAAACACATGCATGCACACAAACACATGCATACACACACCACACATACATACATACATACATACATATCTATATAGCCACACATAGAGAGACATGGACATAGGCAGGGAGGTAGACCAACAAAGAGCAGTACTAAAATTGTCATTTAATTGTTATGATGTTTCACTTGATAGAGCAACAGAGAGCAGACTACTGAAGTTGATCCATTTCCTGGAGTAGTTCATGTGATTAGTACCAGTTTGTATGAAGGGACATTGTTGCTGAATAAGAAAACTATGTTTCCATTAAGAGAACAAAAGCTTCCAGGTGCTTTAAAATTGATATTTTTTAAAGTGTAAATTTAGTTTACTTTTACATTACTCATTTTGGACTGATAAATCCTTTATGCTTTTGTAGGTAATAATGCTTTCTTTGAATATCTTTTTCATATGACATTGAGACTGTTTGGACCCACCATACGTAACAGGTACGTAGTTTCATATCATTGCTACATAATTTTTATTTTCTTCTATTTATTGTAATATATTAAAGTTATTGATCTAACATTCTATTTGTTTTTAAAAAGGTGGAATTTACAAGCTGGGGAATTAAAAAATTAGCTGATTGCATCCATTGAGGAGAAATTTGGGAAAAACATTTTTGACACTGGCCTACTTCTAAAAAGAGTAGCAAAGCATATAAAGACTATGAGGGATCAATATAGAAGGGGTCTTAAGGATAACCCAAAGTATGACCATCCTCCTATGATTCCACCAATGGAGTGGAATGAAATAATAGAAGATGCAAAGGAGAAAAGGCTATGTGAAGTAGAGATAATGAAGCAGCACAGGGAAAAAAGAGGTATGTCATTATAGTATTAGGTACATTGTAATCATGCAGTAACTATTGATATTTGTAAATATATAATCTAAGATGTTTGAAATTGTTCATAGATTGCAGGACACATTCGTGGCTACAAAAGCGAGAATAGAAAAGGTTGGCCAACACAAACTTGGCTCTGGTGGCTAAATGAATCTGCAGTCTCGACTTGTAAGTAAAGCAATGAATTTTGTTTTTTTTTTAAATATAATATTGCAAACAGTTTTGTTTAATGAAACCATACATGGAAAACTGACGTTATCAAGCAAAAACCATAGGGCACATATTTCAATGTGGAGTTCATAGATGAAGATAGAAAAATTGCCTTGAAGGAAGGCTATAAAGTTGTGGTTGCATGCCTATGTGAAGAATTTGTAACCCTTTACCAAGAATCCAGTGCACCAAATGATATCTCATAGGTAAATTGGTCAGATGAAAAGTAAATGAAATTAAATAGTTGAGAAGATTCTTTTTTGGTATTAGTTTTAAACGTAAATTGACTACATAACAATGTGCATAACATTTTATTGCAGCCTTCATATCCTACCACAAAACCTGCTCCTGACGAAGGCCATGATGTGCATTATACTAGTGGAGGTATTAATTTGCTATTGGAAATTAATTATGCAATTATGAATACAATTTAACATCTTCAATTGGAATTTGACATGTATCCTTTTTTTGAATATTTCAAAGCATGTTGAACATCATGCTGAAGGATTGGACCATGTTCCAAGTGTTCAACATGTTGACGCGGTGGCAGATCAAAATGTTAATGTACATGATGTGGCATTTTCAGGTAAGAAAAATGCATTTTATGTTGTACTCGTACTTAATTACAAACTTGTAATAGTTAGAAAAAGAAAAAGAGTATGCCAATTTATTGCATTCACTTGTTCTTGAAACAGAGCCCCCTTTAGTGCAGCAACCTCTTGCTCCTCCAAAGAGAAGGAGCCATCATAATTTGACATTACACATGCTAGAAGAGGAGGAGAATGAAGCAAATATGGATATCCCTCTGAGTGCTTTTCTTAAGAGAGCTCAGAAAAACAAAAAAAAGAAATGATGTTTTAAAAATCTTCTTGGATAAACCTTGTTGAATAATGAAAAAACTTTGTTTTAAGTAATTATGTATGAATGATGTGTATTAATACAGATTTTTATTTTATTTTAATGAATATTGTTATGTGTTAATGAAGTTTTGATTAGTATTGTGTATTAATGATTTTTATATCATATTAATGAATGTTATGTGATTGTATTGATTGAATGTTATAGTTCATAAATGGATGAATGAATGAATGAAGTATGTAATTAGATGATAATGGGTACTTTAGATTGATGTTAGGGGGAGGGAGGTGAGGCCATATGAGCTTCCACCTTCACGTGGTTGGTCTTGTTAAGTAGAGAATATTATAGTATTCTTGAAACCAAGTGAAGCTCAAATTTGTTAAGTCTTCAAACACACATCCCAATTCTCTTTAACGAGACTGAAGTTTTTTCTCTTGGAATAGTCTCATTGCAGTCATCTTTTGGTTCCTTGAACATATAGTTCTTGTTTAGTTTATATCCCAATTATTAGATATTTGTCCACATTGGAGTTAGTTTGGCATAGAAATCTGCATATTGTATTATATATATTTAGTCAACTGAACGCAATGTAGAAAGCATTCACATAGTTGATGTCTAACAAAAGAAGACAAGATGCATATACTATTTGGCATGGAAATCCTTAGTAGGTGAATTGTGTGTGTATGTACACACACACAGAGACATATATGTATGTATGTATATAACTTCAAACAAATGTGTAGACTCAATTAGCAAGAGACACCAACCTCAAATCCTGCAATGCAGAAGGAACTGACCTTTGAAATGCAAAGTGTTTATAATGTAGGTAGATTTGCCTTAGATCTCCTTTGAGGTCTCCAAAAAATATTCCTTGTACTTATGAATAATCCACCAAGATTGGAAATATTGTTTTTCAATAAATGCTCTAAACTTGGAATATACCTTCATAAAAATTCTGCCTTAGATCTGCTCATCATATTCAAAATAATCCTTCACATGTCTGTTCACTTAGGTCTGATTTAGGTCTTCCACAAATTTGGCTTATAATTATGCTCTTGAATCTCTTAAAATCTTCTTTGTATTCAAATGATATTTAATGAATTGATTGATACAAATTTCCTCATACTTGAATCCAAATATCATTGTCATTGTCAAACATAACATAGACATAAAATCATTTTGGTTATTCACTTGTTATACAAGTTAGTCTTATCTTTTTGGTTTTCACAAGTCATGCACTTATGCATCTTTGGGATATCCACAAGCTATTAGAGATGTTTGGATGGTTCATGTCCTTTTTTTTTGCGTTGTTTGTAGGGTTTTTGCCATGAAGTCTAAGGACAAACATGTTGGATGTTTGTGATAGACATGTCCACCTATAAGAAAAGTATCAAATGTAGAAAAAATGCAAAGAAAAGCTTGTAAGGGTTTTAGGTGTCTTTGGAAGGGTTAATTAAGTTATAAAACCTTTGAAAATGTTAGTGAAATATATTAAAGGCATATATGATTGTAAGTTGTTGAAGTTGACACTTTGTGTCAACTAGACAACAAATTTCAGTTTATAACTAATTGGTAATAGTCAGATAGTTAGAAAGCAATGGTTGTTTACTATTGTTTGGTTATTTAGAAGGGATTTGTCGAGTGTTTTGGAGAGAAGTAGAGTTGGGGTGGTGAGACAAGGCATTTTGAAAAAATTATAATGAATAAAATAATCTTGTTTTCGGTAATTCAGTCTCTGTCCCATGGAACAGTGAGTTCCTATGATGTATCAAATGCATTTTGACTAATATTTAATGTGAGAAAATTTTATCATTTTTTTAATCTTGTCCATGCATTCTTTTAATTTTCATTGCGGGTTGAGTAAGGAATAATAGACTGGTGCATTCAAACCAGTAACTGGTTAGGCACAGTCAGCTGTACTTATTCTAAAGTTTCCACTGTAGATTCTCTCCTACCACCTGTAGTCATTGTTATTGGTGGGAGATAATAAGGTTGTGATAATTTATTTGTACTATATTAACCAAATGCATGAGAGTGGGAAAACTTGGTGCAAGTGCAATGTTGGATGGTAATTGCTGATGGAGGTTTAACCTAGATTAGACACTAGTCTAATAGACAGTGGATCATTTCATGTTTGAAGATGTTTGGGGGGTGAATCCTTCATGTTTGGGGGGTGTCTCTATTAACAAAAATGAGACAGTAGAGCATTTCTAGTGTTATGATGGGCAAAATATGTCTTTCATTGTGATAGACTATTTCTAAGTCATCTGTGTTGTTTCTTGCTATTGTCAAGTAGTCATTGTTTTCCTTGAGACCATGAAAAAAATTATCTACCATTTTTGCTAATGATAAAATTTTGACTTGAACAATGATAAAGTTTATTAGTAATCATTATAGTGGAACAACTTTTGACTTGTTCAAAAATTATAGTCGAAGGTGTTTGAATTGATAGTGAACCCCAAGCTCCTAGAAATCACCTGCAACCAAAATGCATGTTACATCTGTGTCTGAGAGAGAATATGATCCAAAAAGCATGCCTACTTTGGTGATTTTGCTATTATTGGAGCACTACAAAGTGTCTTATAGTGTTTCTCATTTTCTTAAATAATAGGCAATTATTTCATATTTTCATCATATCTTATAGTGGAAACACTCAATAATGTGGGCTAAGCGGTGGGCACAAAGAGGAACAAGAAAGGATTTGTACAAGTGCATGGTGTAGTAGAATTCAAAAATGAAATTATCTTAGTTTCATTATGATTCTCCTCTGTTACCCTCACATACATACACAACTCACTTAAATTCTTCAATGCTCTCAAACTTATACACATCCCTCATCAGCAGATTTGGTCATAATTCTCCTAAAATTTACAAATATTCCTAGAAATAGAAGCTACCTAAGACTCGGGAATTAGATATAAATGAGTTGAGACCGGCATTTATAATTCTTGAATAGGATTGAAAATAATTTTGATTTTGTAAGATGATTTGATATTGAGTAGCAGAATTCATCCTTGTTTACTTTTGATTTATAGGAGCAGTGCCTTATCCATTGGGCAAGAAATTGACTATTAGCAGGAGATCTAATTCAAATGACTTGTATAAGAATTAATGAACTACAGTCACCCATCTCCATTCTTATGCAATTTCCCTTTTATGAACTCATAAACCCTATTGATTTATTGAAGTACTTATATAATTGCTTGAATTAAAAGCAACAATAAAACCAACATACAACCCATCCAAACTGCATTCAGCCAAATGAACCTTATTTAAATGACTTCAAAGTAAACAAACCCATAAAATGGAGACAGAAATTGATGATCCATAGATATAGTGTAAATACCCCTTTGTATTATCCTTTTCATATGACTAATACAATAACCAATAGAAAACCAATTGAATGCCCAGAATAGATTGACATTTCTGTCATTTCAATTTGCTTATCAAAAAGTATAATGAAAGCAAACTCAAAATCTCTGCATACTATTGGATTGACTGAATATGTACTCTTCTTGAAAGAAACAAGTCTCAGACCATCACAATGCCTTGAAAACTCATTTAAATATAGCATGATTTGCAACAAGCAAAGGGTAATTGTGATCTGACAAGTGTCCAAGGAATAAAGCATCATACAAAAGACAAAAACAATCACAATAGAATGCCAAGCATATCAAATATTCCTTTAGGTAGGCCCATTCTAGTTTCTATTGTGAATCATCAACTTCTGATTTGTCTCTCATTATTTTAGCTCCTTAGAATATGTGGCTACCAAGCTGGCCAAAGAAGGATGATCTTGTGATACCTCCAAATTGGTTTTCTCCTATGGCTTTTCACTACTTTCACCCTGAGCAGGCATTATTACCTTTTCCCCTTCTTCTTTTTTCAGTTCTAGTGTAGAGGTGTCAATAACCTACACCTCGCCTTCTAGTTTCTCATCATCATCTGAACTGTCCTCCTCTAATTGCTTGTCCAATAGAAGATCTTCCATCCAAGTGTCAAATTGTATATCATCTGACCAGTTGAACTGTAGGATATCATTTTGCTTTTTTAAAATATAACCAGCCTCCTTTTCAAAACCAACAAATTCTTGCTTCAAAGAATTAAAAAATAATTGGACTTTAACCAATTCCTCTATTGTGGTGGCCCACCAGGCATGCCCCTTTTCATTAATAACTTTATTTATCCTTGTGCAGAAAAGGTCATCCAATTCTTTACTCCACTCTTCCTTATTTTTCAATTTCTTCTTTCTATCCAAGGCACAAGGAAATAGATCAAATTTTTGATTCTTGTACTTATTCAAATAAGAAACAATTTCTAGTTGTAGAGCAACTCTCCTTTTATCAAAATCTAATAGATCATTAGCAATATCATACAATTTTTCAACATGGTCATGGGAAGACTTTATAACTAAATAACATAGAAGGGTGATTTCCTTTTCCCTTCTTCCCCATTTATTAAAAATAGTCTTTAGGGTATCATCATGAGTTTTCAATTCCTCCCATATATCTATTACTTTTACCAACTGATCAAAGAATAAGGGCCACTCAATTTTGTCCGCTAAATACATTAGAGCCTTTCTAAGCTTATACTCATACTGCATATTTAACTCTACATGTAAGGCCCATACTTTTCTCTTCTGTTCTTCAAATTCCTCAACTGTACAATATTCAGGCCTTTGAGGTGTGTCTGGTATCTCTACAAGGGGGTGGATTTAAAACGTTCCACTGGAGGATGGGGGTATGTTATTCTTGGCCTTGTGGATTTCCCCATTGCCTTATTTTCAAGTTCAATTCTCCTTTTTACCTCCCTATTATAGGCCTCAAGAAGTGTTTCATATTTATTTTGTAACTCAGACATAACCCATTCCTCCTTCTTAGCAGCGGCCAACACAAACTTAGAAGAATCCACATTCCAATATGCTGCCTATACATGTGAAGTGTCAGCAACCCTTCTTACAAGTATATTTCCCATCAACCCAGACTCATCTGATTGTGATGGTGTGGCTCTAGATCCCTTTCTCAATGACCAACTAAGCAATGCAGCTTGATCTTTAATGAATGAAGTGCCTTGGAAGTCTCTTCTATTTGGGTCTTGCAACTCCAATCTACTTGAAATAGAATTGAAAATTAATGCATCTGTAATATCCCAATCGGGAAATAATAAAATGTTAGATGCCTATTATCATTTTCCTCCCCTCCTTAGGGCTTATATTTTGTGCATGGAAGTTTCATCCATTTTTGGATGCTCTATTTTCATCTTTTTACATTTCTCCTCGAAAACGTTCATGTTTGTCCTCCATGCAAACTGTTAAAAAGCCCTTGATTTCACAAAACTGTCATCAGTCAAAAATTGATAACTTGCCTGCTCTAATATAGGGTCCAACTCCCTACCTCTATAATCAGCTATTGTTAGATCCAAACTTGGGAGAGGAAGTTCTAAAGGGTTACCCTCATCTAATTCTACTTGAGTAATAAAAATATCTCCCTGTGATCTAATTTTTTCAACTTGTTTACCAGTGAGCTTCTCTTCTCCAATCATTAAAGGGGACTGGGTGGGTGAATATTCCTCATCTTGAGGCCTTTCTTCTATCATTACCTTTTGCCTCTTAGGACTAGGCTCTTTAGGTCTCTCCTCTTGGGCTATACTGGTAGATCCTATTATTTGTTAGCCCTTTTCTATAGGAACCCTCTTATTCTGAATTATAGTATATCTGGGCCTCTTTTGTACAATTATTTTATCAGTTCTCACATTTGGAGTGAAACCAACCTCCTCATGACCTCTCTGCCCTTATCAGGATATGAATCAATAAAAAAATGTTTCTTTTCATTCATGACCTCCATTATTTTAGGGAAGGTATTCATGAGCTAACTTATTTTGTCAACCTCTGTAATAGCATTATCCAAAGGATCACATTTATTATCAAAACAATGAATGAATTCTAAGACTCAGGAATAAACTCTCCATTTTTCCTTTTTAGTTTTCTACTCCTACAATGAGAATTCATTCCTTATAATATCCTCTGGATAATAGGAATCGTGCTTGACTAGTCCCAACTTGATTCTATACCTCAACATCTGATTGAAAAATCCCTCATAATCACAAAAATGGGATGAGAGACAACCATCATATACTACTCCAAAATTTTATGCAAAAAGATCCATCCCCCTTTTGTAATCACAAATTTATGGGCCACTTTGTAGGTAGGGAAAATTGACCCTAATTTCCTTTTCAACAAAAACATTTCTTCCACTCCCCCTAACTACCATAAAACTTCAGCCATTCCCACCTTCAAAGGAACTTGGTAAGGCAAAACATGATGGTTCCCCTTGAACCATAGATTCTAAAAATAGTAGAAACAGGGTAGGGGATGACATCTCCCCAATTATGTGAAACTTTCAAGTCATGGGGGTTATCCATAGGCCTGATGAGACTCATTAGTACCCTAGGGATTCTGGGATTGTTACTCAGTATGAGGCATCTCAATTTAGCAGCAAAATATCTATCAAATCTGACAAAACTAGCATTACTTGCATCCTAGGTCATATCTACACTCCACAACTAGACTTGCAATATTTCCCCATTCTCCTCTCTTTTTAGTTCCATCTCATTACCAAAATATGTCACTCCTTTGAACAAAAACATATGCATTAATAGAGAGTAGTGACCAAAATTTTTTTCCACCTTGCCCTTCGCAATCCCAACTAAACCAATGTGAATTTCTTCAGCCAAAAAGGAAGAAAAATCAAAAATAACATCTACCCCAAAGGAATAAATTTGAGCCATCATGTACATGAAACCAATGGGCATAAATTCTTGCTCATCTTCACCAAAAACTCAGCATAAGGTCCTATATATCTCTATAGCCCAGGAAGTGAAAAGACTCTTCTTAAAAGGCTCTCTAGAGGTTGTAGTAATTACTAGCAAAGTTCCTATTGTACCAATATGTGCCCTTGGTGCACCTCCCCTAATTACATCCTTCTTTTCTTTATATTCATTCTCTAATTCTAGCAGACTGATTTTCACATGGTAGTCTAATAATGGTTCCAGCTGAAAAACCTCTCTAATTTCTTCAAGAGTAATTGAGACCAGAGGCACACCATTCTTTCTTCTTACCACCCTAATGGCTTGGTCATAATTCTTAGCAATGGCTTCAAGAAAATCATAATCCATGAAAACACTTGGGACTACTAACTTTCCCAAATCAAAATTCCAAACATTAGCATGCAGGGCAAACAACTTTCTTTCTGAAAACCACTTTTTAAACAAGATAAGGCATGTTTGAGTAGTTGTTGCATCCCTAACCCAGTTCCCCTTGTCATATAGGCCATCACCAATTTTAAGCCTAGGGTTTAAGGAAATTAACTTTTTAACTTGTGCAAGCTGTACAATAGATTCTGGGAGTAATTCTAATAAATCATCATGAACATTCCTATCCACATAATTAATTTTCCCAGAGAATGATTTCTTAGGAGGCATTTTGACAGTATTGAGAGAATTGGAATTCCATAGAGGTTATAGTATGAATAATTAATTGACTTGCTGAACTTGTTCTTCTCTAAACTTCTAAAATTTCTCTTGAACGACAAAAGAATAGTTTCATGTCTTTACTAGGCTTAACACGACACAATCAATCAGGCTCTTGTGCTCAGAAAATTTGCAATCTCTATTTGCATGGGACTGGAATTAATGAAAATCTCTATGTTATACTCTGTTTCTTCCACACACAAAGCTTTCACTTATCATAAATGCACTAAACAGGAAAGCAGAGTGGCGTTGCACTTTCTTTTTTGAACTTGTGCCATTGATCCTTGAAAAATCCTATGATTTGGGAATGACAACTAAGTTGACTCAGCTTTCTTCTTAACACATTATTAGTCTAGCCAATAAAACACCTCCACCTCTACCTTTCCTTCAAGGCTGGCACTTCAAACCAAGCCCATGCATGACTACGCACACATGTCATCAACTCACTAACTCGTTATACATAATTCTTGAGCACCTTTCCATAGTGAGCTAGCGATGATCATTGATCTTACTTTAATTGTGTGGTAGACAATTGAAACAACCTTTAAGAACACGATGGTGGGTCCATTGCTCGTTAACTCACTATACCTAATTTTTACACATCTCTTTAGAGAAATTCAATGAGCGTCGTTGATCTAGACTTGATCTTGTAGACAACAATTTTACTTCAACAGTAGTGGGCCACACTCGCTAACTCACTATACTTAACTTTCAAGCACTTCTTTATAGTGAGTCAATGCCACCCTTTGATCTTAGCTCGATCTCACAATCAGAAATCTTTTTACCTAGTACATGGGACATGGGTCCATGATATCGATGTCCATGATATGGGCCCTATAGATTTCTACCAAGCATTGGTCGAAAGTTCAACCAATGGATGGCAGAAAATGCACTGACAATGCCAACATTTTGTGACCACCATATTTGTCAAAATTTTGACCAACCTACTAGATGGTCAAATTTTTGACCAAATATTTTTCAACCAATGCCATCTAGTTTTCTACCATGCATTGGTTGAAATTTTGACCAATGCACAGATTTCTACCAAGCATTGGTCAAAAGTTTGACCAATGAATGGCAGAAAATGGCTCAACAACCTGGATATTTTTCGACCAATGTATTGGTCAAAATTTTGACCATCTAGTAGGTTCATCAAATTTTTGATTGGAAAATTATCGACCAATTTGTTGGTCAAATTTGGTCGAAGATTGGTCAAAAAATGGGTCAAAATTTTGACCAATAAAGGTCAAAAAATGAGCCCAAATGTACTAGTGAAAGAAGGTGGTTGGTGAAATTTGAGGTGTGGACATGCAAGTTGGATCATGGTAGGACAAGGTGAATTTGGTTGCTATTGATCTTGACAAGTATGAACTAATCTTAGGACAAGAATTCTTGAGATAGGTTGAGGTGATGATTACACCAAACCTAAGTTGTGTCATGATAATGAAGGTTGGGTAGTTATGTCTCATTCCAACATTTCCTAAGAAAAAATTGGGTATGGTTCTCAACATCTTGATAGAGAAGGATTGGAGATCAAAAAAAAAAGCCTTGGTGATGAGGGAACAACATCGAGTGAACTATGATAAGTTTTTGGGTACCCTCAATGGGAGGGACCCTTCCCAATTGAATTAATCTGGGCTGATATAACACTCCCTCTTTCGTATCTAAAGGATGGATGTGCAAGGATGTTGAGGGTGACATCCAATTTGAGTGGGGGAGGATGTAACTAGCCTGGACTAAGTCATAGTTTTAAGGTGTCATTTTAAGGGTAAACAAGGCAATCTAGATAGTTTTGGCAAGGAAAAGGGATGATTTTGACAACACTAAGAGAGAGCATCTAGGCAACCTTAGTTGGGCAGTCAAATCATGCAAGTGTTAGCTTGGACATATCAGGCCACTTTTGATCCTTTGGTTGGCTAGGCGAGTTGACCTTGTCTTGGTAGATGAGCGCAAGGGATAAAATCTTACATTAGGCAGTGCACCAGATAGTTAACTTGCCTATGGATTACCACATTAGAATGTGGTTGACCCAAGTGATTGTTGCACAAGGGTAAAATAGGCCAAGACCAATTTTGCACAATAGCTAGATCTTTGCCTGAGGTGCTCCTTTATAAGGAGGCTAAGAACTCCATTTTAGGGGGTAGCAAGTGGTTAGAAAGAAATGATAAGTGAATTCATATAGAGTAGAAGTAGCAAGAAGAGTTGTGAGGAAATGAAGTGTGACGAATAGGGTTTGAGTAGTGGATGAAGTAGAAGAGGCAGTTATGTGAGAGACAATGTTAGTTAGGCCTTCTTGACTTGAGTCTGAGCTTGGAATCTTTTTAACAAGACCTTGATGGTCAATTGGTATTGTAACTTGGGGTGATCTATATTTTTGAATACAAGATCTGGCTTTGTATATTGTACATTGAGTATATTTATAGAAAAGAAGATTTGGGTGATCAACCCCACTTATATCTTATTAATTTGCATTCTTGCATCATTGAATGAGCATTTTGTTTCATGGTATCCTTATCACACTTTGGAGTTAATTAGTTCATGTATGTTTAAAATAACTTCCACAAGGCATCATTAGGAGATAGACGTAGTCTGGAACCCTATTTTCGCTTGTATTTTGAGACAAGGTAGCCAATGCCACACAACTTGCTCCCGGCAACCATGACAAATGGTATCATTGTTGGCATTAAGTCAAATTTGTTACTAGTGACAACACTTATTCAAATTATATATGGTTACCAAGCTCTTTGATGAATCTCTAGTGTTTTCCAAGCAGTTCAGTGGTTAGAAGGCTTCATTGTGTCTACCGAGCCATTAGTTCTTGTGAAGCAAAGTTAGTGTTAACTGAGTGATGAGATGATTAGTGTTTACTAAGTGTAGGTATAGTAAACATTGAATTTAGTTTCTACCAAGTGACACTATATCTACTGAGTCACCAGTGTATACTGAGTTTGAAACTATGTTGAAGTGATTACTATGGACCAAGCCTCTACTTCTGCTGAGTGCATGATGATGCTAAGTAATAATAGTGGATACTATGTATCAAAAATTCACCAATTCAGTTTTTAGAACCCAAGTACCAACATTTGGGTCAACTTTGTAATATTGGTGTTAACATGTGTAATGGTTGACCTTGTAATTATATGAATTGGATTGGTATATATGTAATGTATTATATCATATCCAAGTTTGTAAGGTTTTTGATATGAGATAATGCAAACAAAATGCAAGCATGCGAATGTGAATTAGCAATAGAAGAAAGTGTATTGCAAGGCCATATCAGGAGTAGCAAAGTTACATTTCTCACATAGAGGTGATTAATACTTCAAGGATCTTAATCAGAAATATAGTTTAAGTCAGAAATCTACTATTTTATCCCAACAGGTGAATCAACTTCAAATCCTTTAATAGGGTAGACTTAATAGTCTTTTCTTTAAATCTCTTTACCAAGTGCATACTTCATTGTATGTTTGTAAAACCTCTAACAAGGTGGACCTAGTAGTCCTAATTGCTCCTAATAGGGTAGATCATCAGAAGTGATCATTGTAAGCCTTAATAGGCCAACTTTGTGCTACAGTATTGAAGTTTTGTGGGTATCATCCCCACCCCAATTTTACTTTCTATTTGGAAGGTTTCTGGGTCACCAAATATTATGTTTAAAATTTTTTATGCTTTCAGTTTCTCATGCATGCAGTAGATTAGATCTATTAATTGTAATTGGATTATTCTATTAAGGTCTAAATTTGTTAAAAAAATTTGAGGTTATTGTTTCACCCCTCCCCTCTCAGTAACCTAGCTAGTCTTGAATATTTTCAATAATTGGTATCAGAGCTCTGTGGTCCTCAGGATAAAGTTTGATAGCTTGAGAAATGATCAAGGACAATGGAGATATTTAGACTTGACAAATCTATTGATAATGAAAAGTTAGACCTAGAGATGGCCATAGCTCAACTTAAGAAAGCAAAAGAGCATCTTTCCCAAACCCTAAAAGGAAGGAAGGAACTTGCAAATTAGATGAATGACCACTAGTATGTTGAAGAGAAGATTGAAAATTTTCTCCCCTCAAGTAGTTCAGGTGAAGCAAATGATGCAATCAAAAAACTTTTAGAAAAGATTGGCTCCTTGCAAGAAGAAGTAAAAAAATTGAAAAGAGAACAAGAAATTCAGTCAATAAGGTTGTGTGAAATCTCAGAACAAAGAAATAAGGAAAAAGAAGACTTGGAGGTAAGGAACAATGAAATTCAAAATCAATCCCTTCAGTAAGAAAATCTTATTAATCAGCTCTCCAATGCGAATGAAGAAATCATGAGTCTAAGATTTGAAAATGAAAGGTTAAGGAATGACTTAAACTTTGAAAGGAAAATCAATGAAAGGATGAAAATTGATCTAAATTCTAAAAAGCAACTCAATGAAAGAATAATGAAATCCCAAGTAGACATGGATCAATTGAATCAAAAAAGTGAGCAAAATCTTTATCAGCAAAAGGGTAAGGCAACACTTGGATACAAAGAAGAAGGTGAATCCTCCAAACAAGGTGGTCAAAGGAATCAAAGACCTACTTGTAATTACTATGGTAAGATAGGTCATACATCAAATAAATTTTGGAGTAATGGAAAGGAAAAATTCAATGGAAAATGCTACAATTGCAGTTAGCATGGTCATAAGGCTAATGAATGCAAAGAAAGACCAAAGTTTGAGGGCACGTGTCACAAATGCAAGAAACAAGGTAACAAGGCATCTAAATGTAGATCTAAGTTATTCAATCGGACTGAGAAATTTGTGAAAGAAATATTTGGTTGGGACTACAACACTTGGTGTAGATGTCATTACTATGGAGAATATGGAAACATTGGTATGAATTGTGTTAGACATAACATGAGAAGAAATGATACCACCATAAGATGTTACACATGTACTAAACTTGGTCATCTAGCTAAGAATTGCATGAATATAGGTAGATTTGAAGATGAAAAGAAAGCAAAAGAAAATAACATCAAGAAGGATATGAGATAGCAGTGGATTCCCAAATCTATCGAGCAAGCTAGTTCAAGCGATGATAGTCATGTCACTCAAGAAGTGGGTAACTCCACCATTTCCAATTAAGTTCTTAAGGAAGAACTAGAACTATGTTTTCAAGGTCACATCTTAAAAAGTTATAATTGAGAGGAAGTAAAGATTCATATTTGTATTCAAGATACAGAAGAATCATTAGCAAGATCGGTAATAGTTATGACTAGATTGATTTCTCTACCAAGCAAGGTTGGGTCATGGACTCTACTGAGCAAAGTCAAGAGTAACTTGGTTATGTTTGGTTGCTAAGTTACAATCTCTCATTGAGAAATCTATATAGATAGTGGATGATAGGCTATCATGCATAATGGCTCTCATTTTACCAAGCACTAATGGGAAGTTTTATCAAAAGGGCAGGAAATCAACTTGATTCTCACTATGAATTCAATATATTGCGAACTGAGTGATTTGCAGAGCATCCCAATGACCTTGATTAGAATTTGCAAGAATTTTTTTTCGAAGAATTTTCTTACATTACTAAGTTATCATGGCATCCAGCAGCAACAACAAGGTGAAGAAAGGATCTAAAATGTTGGTGTGAGGTGTTGAATGGAAAGCCCCTAACTTCAAACTTGTGCTAGCTATCACCGAAACCCTCGACTTGAATGGAGCTCAATCATAGATACCACCTCAGGTACTTCTCATAAATGATGTTCAAACTCATTTTAAATGTGTAGTTTAGGAGATAGGAACCCTTGAAATGGATAATGCCCTAAGTGAACTCTATGTGAATGGAATTCTCAAACTTGAGCACAAACATTTGGAAGATAAAGGTTTAACCCATATTCCTCACCTACCTCAAAAATTTCAAATCAAATGGATTTGGTATATCCTAAATTGAGTTTGTAACGGTCAACTATGGTTAGAGAAACCAATTTTAATTACCAAGAAAATGATACATCGCTGGTCTCCCCATGCTTACCAAAGCTAAAATCACTAAAACCCTAGGTCAAAATGAGTTACAAAAGAAAACCCTAGCCAAGTGGGATGAAAGAGGAATGAAAATAACTAATGTAACTAACACAAAACTAAAATTTGGCATCCATGTGATAGCACACAAGATCTATAGTTCAAGCCAACTCAATAGTGTGTCATGTGAAGCAGTTGACTAAGCATATAAGGTTGTAAAGAAGAATTTGTCATATGACATAGCAGATTTTTTGTTGAAGTAGCTGAACAAAAATATGGAAAGCATTAGAACCTCAAAGAATAACCCATGCAAATTTGGTTCATTGTTGACATGTTTATTTTTCTATGTTCAAAAGTTTTTTAACATAATTGGGACAAGACCTCAACTCTTATTCTTAAGGTACATTATGAATTTCTCTCACATTTTTGTGTCTCCATATAAGTAGATTGTGTATAAATATTTTGCATTATTGTCAAAAAGGGAGAGAGACATGTACATAATTAAGGAGGAGAGATATTTGTAAATATCATGAGAGAAAGATACCATACCAAAAAATGCACTTAGTATGACACTATATGTATATTGTATGGGGGAGATATATGCAAAAAAAAAGTATACATAAGAAAGCTACAAAAACCAATTTTGAAAAAAAATCTCCAAAAAGAAGAAGAAAAAAACAATATTCTAGTACCAAGCTGGTATCACACTGTATATAAGTTTTGGCTGATAAGTGTTTTTGTCACTAATGCCAAAGGGGGAGATTGTTGGCTTTAAGTCAAGTTTGTTATTAGTGACAACACTTATTCAGATTCTATATGGTTACCAAGCTCTTTGATTAGTCTGTAGTGTTTGCCAAGCAGTTTAGTGGTTACCAAGCTTCATAGTGTCTACCGAGTCATTAGTTCTTATGAAGTGAAGTTAGTTTTAACCAAGTGATGAGATGATTAGTGTTTACCAAGTGTAGGTATGGTAAATGTTGAATTCAGTTTCTACCGAGTGACATCGTATCTACTGAGTCACCAGTGTATACTGAGTTCAAAACTATGTTGAAGTGATTAGTATGGACTGAGCCTTTACTTCTACTAAGTGCATGATGATGCTGAGTAATGACAATGGATGTCGTGTATCAAAAATTCACCAAGTCAGTTTTTAGAACATGAGTACCTACATTTGGGCTGACTTTGTAATATTGGTATGACCTTGTAATTATGTGAATTGGATTGGTATATATGTATTGTATTATACCATATCCAAATGTGTAATGTTTTTTATATGAGATAATGTGAATGTGAATCAGGAGCAGTAGAGTTACAACTATCACATAGAGGTGATCAGTACTTCATGGATCTCAATTAGCAATTCAATTGTAAGTCAAAAATCTACTATTTCATCTTAATAGGTGAATCAGCTTCGAATCCTTTAATAGATTAGACTTAACAATCTTTTCTTTAAATCTCCTTACCAAGTGCATACTTCATTGTATATTTGTAAAACCTCTAACAAGGTGGACCTAGCAATACTAATTGCTCCTAATAGGGCAGATCATCAGAAGTGATCATTGTAAGCCTTAACAAGCCAACTTTGTGTTCCACTATTGAAGTTTTGTGGGTATCATCCCCACCCTAGTTTTACTTTCTATTTGTAAGGTTTCTAGGTCACCAAATATTGTGTTCAAAATTTTTTATGCTTTCGATTTCACATACATATAGTAGATTAGATCTATTAATGGTAATTGGATTATGCTATTAAGGTCTAAATTTTTTAAGAAGTTTTGAGGTTACTGATTCACCCCTCCCCTCTCAGTAACCTAGCTAGTCTTGAATATTTCCAATAGTCAATATCTTCTTTGCCTAAAGCTTGTTTCATCTCATAGTATATAAGTGAGATTCTCGGGGTAGAAGAGGGGCCTGAGTCATTATACAATTTTTAATTTTTACCAAGCTTTGTTTGGTTTAGTATTTGATGCTTATTTTATGATGTATTTTCTTTGCAATAATCTAAGAACATATTAATGTTACAAGATTTTTAATGTCTTACCTTGAGTTCTTTTGAGTTCTACTTTAGTTGTTATACAATTTTAAAAGATAATTAATACAAAGATGAACTATCCCCATGTATTTTCTTTTTGTATCTTGTCTCCATTTTTGTTACCTAGTTATCTTGAGATTGTATGAGCAAAGCTTGTTCGATTAAAGAAAATAGGATAAATTATATGTCATTTCATTGTTTCTTTTAATTCAATCAATTAGGTAAATTCTTTAGTGCATATGATAAGATCTCCAGGTAGTGGGAAGGATATATGTAAGAATGAGTTTTAGTGAGGACTATTAATAACATTGATTGTAATGCAATCAATTAGGTCAAGAAATTAGATAGATTCTGAATCCCAATAGATGATGTACTGATCAACTAAGTTTAGTCTATGATTGGAGAAACCACATGAATAAGCATCAAGCTTGAAATTAAATAAATTTTACTTTAATGTTTCAAGAATGTCAAAGCTGGTCAACACTTGTTTACATTTAATCTCTGAGTCTTAATTAGCTACTATTGCCCATAATTATTTGTAGATCTAAGAAGAATTGTGACCAATGTGGATTTAGGGGCCAATTATTGTTGTAAATTTTATAGAATGAATGAATTATGAATATAATATTAGGTTATGAATATTTTATCCCTCAGTTGCACCCACCTTGGTTTTGCAGAGCCAAAAGAGTAGAAAATCTTTCCAAATTTTATTGTAGTTGGATCTAGATTTGAAGAACATATAGTTGTTTATAGGAAGTAGCTAATCCTTAGGGTATTTTTGATATTCATCATCTTGGTTCTAAGTATTTTTTCACTTAGTAGTTTGAAAACATCAACAAAATGCTGACTCTATTGGGGAGTTGTACAACACATGTTTGTGTGACATTTACTACAATTTCTTTGGTTATGTTAGTGTATATTTTTTTCATATTCCTTAGAAATTACTCATGGTTATATTGGATTTTTCTAGTGACAAACCTTGAGAATTTAAAATGGAAAGAGAAAATCCTAAGCACCACATGTGTACACTAACGTATACAGTCCTTACAAAGTGTCTTATCTATTAAGCAAGAGTTTGCAGTCCCATATTTATTATGATTGATTTATTTATGAATGTCAAATTCATTCATATTGTCTTGTGATATTTTCCATTAGTTAACAAGTTATTGCATTATATATTTTCCCTAAAATAGGGTGGTGACTCAGTCAAGGTTTTGAAGCTAGTGATTACTGACAAATAACTCCCATAGATGGAGGACAAAAGGAAAAGTACACGAGCTTATACAAGAGCCAATCCTAATGTACCATTGTATGCTAATTTTCCCTAGCGTGGTAGAAAAAACCAAAACAAGAAGAAAGTAGATACTGATCCTACTTGTAAGCCTATAGGTAGTGTATCAGTAAACTCCCAATACTAGCTAGTTGTAGGGACATAATCTTCCTCATTAAGTTTTGAATCAGAGACCACAAGGCTCTTAGGAGGAATATCTAGTACCCCATTGCAAGATGAATAGGCCTACCATGACAAGAATGTTTCTTCAATGGGAGATGCACTGCACAAACAAGATGTGATAGGATAAATGAATCACAAGATATAAGAATGTCACAGAGGATTCTTTTAATCCTAGAGAAATTTCATATATGGAAACAAATATTATAGATCTAGATGATCTTGTTGATTCAGAATAAACTTTTGTGGATCCAAAAGAGGTATACTTGGAAATAGGACTCTTAAAGAAATGGGTTGTAGAAGAGGAAGCCAAACATGATCATTTGATGAAGGAAAGAGAACTAGGTACAATGAATGCTCTCATTTAGAGAGACAATTTTCTCAGAAGGATGGCTACCTTAAAGGATCAGAATAAGAAATTGGAGGAAACAACTTATGTACTTCATGCTAATGTTTTTGGGGATATAGATTCTTTGATAGCTAAGGTTCAAGAACAAGAGAAACTCATAAGCCAAAGGCAAGAACATGTCATATCTCAAGTTCAATCCTACAAGCTTGTCCAGATAGACCATGTACAACCTATTGTGAAACCCATAGATAAAGGAAAAGGTAAGGTTGTAGGAATCCAAATTAATGAACTTCAAATTATACCAAGTAAATCTATAAACCCTCCCATGTCCAAACTAGATCTAGACATAGAAAAAGCCAGAAAAGAGGAGGATCTTGCAAAAGAACTTGAGAAGATTCAGAATGAAGCTCAAGTAGTGGAAACTAGGAGAAAGATTCAATTTATCAAGTCCAACTCTACCTTAGCTTCATGGCTTAATAGTTCCACCCAACCTACAACTTCTCTACCTGCTTGTGGACCAGTAGTTTCCAACCTGACTATGTTTGAATCTTCCCTGCTTCATCATCTACCACTAGTACCCAGATTCCTATTGTTCAAATACAATAATCTCAAAATCTTGTCCATAATTAGGCCAATATAGCAAGCAGATCCAATGCTATTATTTTTCAAAAGAAGCCCATATGCATGGAAAAATATAGACAAATGTCATTCTCAGGCATCCCATGTTTTCCACATCCAATATCATTTGATCTAAGAGACAAAGTTGTCAAGTTTTCTAGAAGCAATGTTGTTACTCCTGAGGAACACTTGAGAATATTTATAGAATATTTATAGATATGAAGAATGATTTTGAAGTTAAACATGAGGATGTGGAGATGAAATTATTTATACCCTTATTAAATCAAGATGTAAGGGATTGGTTTAGGCGACTACCAGATGATAGTAATAGTTCATGGAGTGATTTAGAGATATTGTTCAAAGAGAAATATGGAGATAATACTAATGCTGGTTTTATGTTGAATGACTTCAACAATATCAAAAAGAGCCCTAATGAATCTACATTTGATTTTAATGTAAGGTTTCAAAAGGGAATGTACAAATTGTTTCAAGTTATGAGATTGAATGAGGATGTGTGCCTTACAACATATTTTAATTCTTTTGATAGTAAAATGACTTATTAGTTGAGAGATAAAGAACTCAAAACCTTGAGGGATGCTTACAAGATGGCAATGAATATTGAAAACCATAGAAAAGCATCTGTTAAGCTAGGAAGGAGAGATGATCCAAAGTTGTTCAATCCTAAGAACAATAAAAAGGAAAATGATAAATCTCCTATAAATAAGAATCTTGAGGAAGCCATCATATGCCAAGTATTGTATTTATTGAAGAAGATGAACCCACCAACTTTCAATACACACAAACAAAATTTTGGTGAAAAGTCCTCAATGAGAAATAACCATTTCAATAGACAACCAAGAATGAAAAGCTATTCTTATACTACCCAATGGAAATATGGTAAACCAATTCCTAATTAGACCCAAAATGTGAATGAAAAGGGTATCCTTGATCCTCTACAAAAGAATTCTATTAATATGAATGATGATGTGCCATGGTGCATCACATGCCAATCACCTCACTCATTAGATTACTATGTGGTTGCTCAATCATTTGCTATAGACTATAATGGACATAATGAGGAGGAAGAAGGAGAAATGCACAATGACAATGTAAGCTATAATATAGTTAGTATGTTTGATGATTATGAAGATTTTGACCTAGAAGAACATGGAAATGACATTTCTAGTTAGAGAGATGTTTATCAATTACATCATCAACAAATATTCTTAGATGATGAAAATTATGATGAAGATAAGGTATGTGTTACATCCTCAACTGTTGATGATGTAAATTTGAGAATACCTTCTGTAAGAAATTGCCTAAGGGAAAAATTCACCCAGGAACTAAGAACTCAAACACAAGCACACAATAGATCAAAGAGAGAGAGTATGATCAGAATAACAATGTATTCAATAACTAGTTCCTCATAGTACACTAGGAGTGCCTGAAAATTAAAGGCCTCAAGAGAGCTTCTAGAATGCATAGAAGTTAGCATCATGATGTGTCATAAAACCAAGCACATGTCCACTAGATATGGATTATCCTCCATTAAGCACAGAAGTAAGCACGGTGATGAGAGGATAAGCCTACAAGTGTGGGACATGCAAAATAGTGTTGTAGACACCATGTGCTCAAATAGAGTTGTGTACTCCTGTGTTGTCTACATGACAACTCAAAAGGTGTGCAAACTCCTAAGTGTCTCACAAATAAAAATAATAAAATAATGCAAAATAATTAACTAATGCATTAACTTAAGTAAACTTAAGTAAGTGTAAATAGTAAAGTATGTATTCACACCAACACCCCCCCTTAAGTGCAACTTAGGGGAATGTCCTTAAGCTTATGAACTAGGATGAAGATGCATAATGGGTCCTGGCTACTAGGCCATAATAGGTACCCATGTACATAATGAAATTCAAATCTCCCATAAAGCGGGTAAAGAGGGAAAACCTCATGGAAAAAACCCTCCCCCAAAAAGAGAGATAAAAGGGATGCATGGATGGATGGAGTAATCAAGACCCCCCCATTATGAAATACATCCAGTATATACATAAGAGAATGAAAGAAGGAAGAGAGATAGAATAGGCTCCCCCCCAAAAGAAGAATGCCAACAAGTGAAAGTTACGTCGATGGAGAAGCTAGTCCATGAATGCAGAATGGTGTTCCTCCCCTTAGGAAGAAACAAAGGCAAAGGTACACTCTTGAAGATGTATGGGGGCCTTGAAATCTACTCAAGTATCTATGTACTGATGTTGAAGTTCACCCCTTCTAACTATGTTGAAAAGAATGGATGCAGATCTGGCAAGGATGTCTGTTGAACATGTTCCACTGAACCATTTGTCTCCTCAATTGACAAAGAGACCTCCACTAATTGTTGTTCATAAGGATCCACAATCATGCCAACCCGTGAAGATTGATCATGTAGAGAATGGACATGAGGGTCAGAGTGATCCCTCGTAACAACTGTAGAAGAATCATCATCAATGAGAAGATGTAAGTCCTCAAGTCTATCTCCCAAGTCAACTGAACCTAGAGTTGGAAGATGAGATGTACCATGCTACGATGGACCTTTCACTATGGCAATATAAGTATGCAGATTGGACTAACGTGACTTCCCACCGCAACTGTCGATAGAACCCCACGTGTCTGAACTTGTTGAAGTGCTATCGCTGGTGTCACTATCAGTTTCCACAATGTATGATGTGTGGAGAGGAGTAGAGGGTAAGCTGGGATAACTTTCCTCAAAGTGAACATCCTTCTCCAGAAAAATATCATGAGTCTCTAGATCGATAAGTCTGTAAGCCTTCACATTGTCTTCATAACAAATAAAGGTACAAGGCCTAGGTGTTGGTGCCTTGCAACTCTTGGAAGATAGGTTTGCCCATGCTAGACAACTAAAGACTCTAAGGTGACACACAACTAGTTTTCTGCCACACCATGCCTCAAAAGGAGTCTTGCCATCTAAGGCTGGATGAGGAGACCTGTTAAGTATGTGAGTAGCACTGCTAATGGCTTCAACTTCAAGTGTAGGATCAAGAGACTTGGCCTTAATCATGCAACTTGCCATGGTCTTGAGAGTCCTAATCCTCATAGCTACAACATCTATCTTGTGCAGACTGAATGCTGGTGAGTTCTAAAGATCAATCCCCTCAATTCTGCAAAAGTTCTTAAGTCTCTTGTCAACATATCTATTCTGATTGTTCACTCTTAATAATTTGATGGCTTTCCTTGACTTGTGTTCAACATGAGCCTTGAAGTCTTGAAGCTTCTAAACTAATTCATTCTTATGATGAAGGAAGAAGACCCAAGTGAATCTTGAAAAGTCATCAACAAATGTGAGTATGTAGCAACCTTGGCTAACTGAAGTCACTACAAAGGGTCTTGCTAATACCATGTGAACTAGCTGAAGAACAACTAGAGCTTGAGAAGACTTCCCTTTATCATACTTCTCCTTGAGATTCATATCCATTGAACAAGATGAACATTCTCCCTTAGAAAAGCTAATAGTAGGTAGACCTTTAACCATGCATTTTGAGTAAAGTTGTTGAAGAGAGCGAAAGTCCAGGTGACCAAATCGCTCATGCCTTAAGTTGTTTGAAGTAGTAGAGTGAGTTAACAAGGCTTGAGAAGGACTCTTAGGCACAAAGTGGGAGAAGGAGTATAACCTCTTGTCATCATTTACTTTCCCCACTGCTACCAAGGAATCATCTTTTAGACTTCGCACCATCATTGAATCTGGAAGGAACTCAACCTTATGACCATCTCCAAGGTGAGTGATTTGGTAAACTGATAGGAGATTGGAGCTTAGATTTGGAATATAGAGAACATCTTTAAATTCACCATCTTCCATTTCTACATGTCCTTTCCCTTCAACTTCCATATTAGCATCATCTCCCATGAAGATGTGTGGTACCTTTGACTGCTTCAATGAAGAAAAGTCTTGATTTGAAGAATGCATGTGGTAGGAGGCACCTGAGTCAAGTATCCATTCTGAAGAAGAACATGTGTTGGCGATACGTGCTTGACCTTTACCCTTTGAAGAGTTAGGATTAGAATCCTTGGAAGTACCTAGCACTTGAATCTTATTCTTGTTGAATATATTTTCTAACTCATCAATTCTTTTTTTCTTGCAATGATGCTCGTCATGATTTGGCTTTTCGTAGTATGCACAAAAGAGTTTGACCTTCTTTTCATTACTTGCTTTCTTGTTTGAAGAAGAACCTCCTTGTTGAGAGGACTCATGTTGTGTCTCAGATTGTGTTTTTTGCTTCCACTGCTTCTTCTTCTTGTCTCCTTTGCCCCCTTGACTAGTTTTGGAATCATCATTAGCCACTAAGGCTTTGGTCTTAGATGACTTGAGAAGGCCAAAATGCACCAAGTGAGATTGTTCAATAATCAACATGTTTGTAAATCCATCAAAAGAAGGCTTGTGGTAAGCAGATCCCATGGTTAACCTGTGAGTATTAAAACTTGAAACAAAGTTGGCATACTCAGAAGGTAGCTTCTTCAGGATGTGATGAATTAACCTGCCATTCTTAATGGGATTTCCAAAATCTTTGAGAAGTGCTCTATACTCATTGACTTTGATGATATAATCCTAAATTGTATCATAATTCTTAGGATCCAAGAGAAGTAGATCATCTTCAATCTGAAATCCCTTTTCTTCATCCACTTTACCATACAACTATTCAAGTTTATCCCAAGCTTCCTTAGATTCTAAACAATTTTTAATCTGAAAGAGAAGATCCCCATGTACACAACTCCTGATAACACCTAAAGCTTGTCGACCTTGTCTTTTCCATTCAATGAGTTCCTTAGCATCAGTAGGTTTGGTAATTGTACCATCAACATAAAGACTATATCCTTTTTCCATTAATCTACTCCATGTAATATCTTTCCATGTAGAATAGTTGCGTGAAGTTAGAGGAGGACATTTAAAACCCATGATGCAAAAATAAAGAGCACAATAGAGACACAAAAACATAGTACACACCCCCCTTTTTCACTCAATCAAAAGACCCCCCCAAAAAAGATGCTTTGGCACTTTATAAATAGTGCATTTACAATGGGCCACTTTTCAAAATGAACAAAGTGGACTTTCTAATTTTACTTTTACAACTACCTTATTAGGCTGAAATTTGTCACTTAAGAACTGTAGCTTAGTTTTACAACAATTTTGAAAAAGAATCAAAGCTATACAATGCTGGAAAAGGCCTAATTCTAAAAGTGAGAAATTGGTCCACACAACCCTAGAATCTGAATTTAGATCTGGAAAGTAGATTAAAAAAATGTACTTTCAAGAAAAGAAAAACCTGGAAAAGTGACCAGATGTACCCGTAAGGAGCTTCTAAAGTTGCAAAATGTAGGATTATGCAAGTATAGTCACCAAAAAATGCAATTTCTACAAAATCTGTGCACCAAAACTAGAAAACAACACCACCACTAGAAAATTCAAGAAATTCTACCTGATTCCAAAAAAAATTACACCTAAATTAGAGTCTGGATGTCTAAGTTATGAGCTTGCAAAGTCAGGCTACCAAACTGAAAAGCAATCTGAAGAGGGGTCTGGAGGAGAAACTACAAGTCTAAATTTGATGGTCAAATGGCCTTCAACATAGTTAAAAAATGCCCTAGAATGATGTCCAGATGGGCATCAAATTTAAGATAGTGTTCTGTTGATTTCAGCAAAAAAATCACGCCTAGGAGTGACTTGGTAAGCTGAGTCAAATTTTTGTACTATACGAAAATGACACGTGTTATCAGCCATACTACTGACATGGCAAAGGTGCGAGACCAATTTCCATGGGATGATGTAGCAATACCGGAGCAGTTACATGTCACTGCTGAGTGGTGATGGGGTTGTCCACTGTGGCTAGTTGTGGGCGTGAATTAGTGACACAACAGGCAGCCAAAAAATCTTGCAGGGAACTGAATCACGACTACCAAAACCTTCTTCTGATGCCAAAAACTCTGATGTCACCACTGAAAATTTGAAACAGCAACAAGATTTTGCACATACATTAGAAAATGTGCAGTTGCTTCCTGAAAAAGCTACGGATGCCGGAATGTAACTAAGTACTCTATGACCAAGATTCTCCAATGCAGGTGCATGGAGTTAGATCACAGCAGGATGCTAGAGCTAAAGAAGGGGAAATCAACGCCAATAAATATGTGAAATAGTCATCGGATCTGTCGAGTGGTGCCGAAAAGTGCACAGTCCGAGCCAGAAAAACATGCAAACTACAAATCGTGAGCAGAATATGACGTCAAGTTCACAACGAAAGATCCCACCTTGACCCTGTGGGGTATATAGGTGTTTTCTTTTAAATAAGAAAGCTATGGATGGAAAAAAAAGCAATGGCCAGGGTCTATGGGAATGAGATGACAGTTCTATGTGTGGCCTTGGGCCACCAGAATGTGCCAACCAAAAATAGTATAGTGCCCACAATGATTAATAATAAGCGTAGAAAATATAATATTCTATAGTGTGACTTGATTAATGAAACCCTGTGCAAAATAATATAACTCCAAAAATGGCAGATCCCGGGTGTAAATACCCGAGAATGTCAAAAAAAAATTTCTCCAAATTTTTGTAAATATTTATGATGGAAAATATAAAATAGCAGAGAAAAATAAAATGTGCAGATCTGAATTAAATCAAATGAATCTATGAAAAATGATCATACCCATACCAAAAATCTGGGCCTCCGGGTTTCGATTTGCAAAAAAAGTGTTGCCTCACGGTCAACTTTGTGCCAAGGTAGGTGTGCTTATAGTCGATTTTCATTGGTTCAACATTCTAGATGCAATGGAGAGGTTAGATCTAGTGTTGGATGCTCCCAATTTTTGCAGCACTCTAGATTTAGGTTGAGGTGATGAAGCAAGCAAGAGGTCTCGAATGAATTGTGATGAGAAAATCTCTATGCTCTGATACCATGTAAGAATTTTCCTAAGGGAAAAATTCACCCAGGAACTAAGAACTCAAACACAAGCACACAATAGATCAAAGAGAGAGAGTATGATCAGAATAATGTAATGTATTCAATAACTAGTTCTTTATAGTACACTAGGAGTGCCTGAATATAAAGGCCTCGGGAGAGCTTCTATAATGCATAGAAGTTAGCATCATGATGTGTCATACAACCAAGCACATGTCTAACAGATATGAATTATCCTCCATTAAGCACGGAAGTAAGTGTGACGATGAGAGGATAAGCCTACAAGGGTGGGACACACAAAATAGTGTTGTAGACACCATGTGCTCAAATAGAGTTGTGTACTCCTATGTTGTCTACATGACAACTCAAAAGGTGTGCAAACTCCTAAGTGTCTCACAAATAAAAATAATAAAATAATATAAAATAATTAACTAATGCATTAACCTAAGTAAACTTAAGTAAGTGTAAATAGTAAAGTATGTATTTACACCACCACCTTCTAAAGAGGAGATTGACAGAATTAATGTAGAGATAATTTCCCAAGTTCATAGTAATTATAGTTTGAGAAATAGAATAATGAACAATGATGTTGTTAAACCTTATGGTATCTTTATTAAAGATATTACACATAAGATGAAGAATGATAGTAAGAAAGATAATTTAGAAATTTAACAAAGATTAAAGATAGTAAGGTTAAGAAATGAGAACCTAAAAAGAAGGTCCAATTTCAGATGAATGAGACAGTTAAAGCAAGTGTGAAAGAGAAGAAGTTAGTACATGATATTAATAAGCAAGAAATTGTATCTACTATTCAAAAGATTTTATCTCTAGGTATGCTTGTAAAATTTATTATCTCTAAACCAATTGATATGATATCCATGTTATCTCAAATATCTGTCAAAGTACCTTTCTCTAAATTGTTTATAATTGATGAACATAATAATAAAACCTTATCATGGTTGGGTGGGATAGGTAATGGCAGGAATACTATTGAACAAGATGTCATACAACAAACCCCAATGGTAATTAAAGATAGTGAAGGGTGATCCCACAATAATGGGTTCCACTTTTTGACTAATTTTGACACTAAAATCAATATTTTTGAAACAAACTTCACATTCGACTGACTATATCTCTAAAACTATGAATAATTTTAAGATGAAATAAACTAGTGATTTCTATTACTCTATTCCTACTTTGTAACCATTTTAAAAAAAAAAATTAAAAATTTTTAAGTCAAAATTTTCTTCTTCTTCGAAAAGTGGTACATATGAAAAATTAATATTTTTAAAGAGTGATAGTCTGTTTGACACGCATAACTTTTTTTTATAGAAATGATAATGAGGTAATTATTTTGGTGTTGGATTTGTAACATAAATATCCAAAGGATGCATTTGGTTTGATTCAATTTGGTTGAATATTGTATAGTTTATGAAGTTATGAGGTGACATCAATTGTAATTCAGACATACGTTTGTTTTGACACAAATAACTTGAACTCAATTTATCATAAATCTAATTTTATTTCTTTTAATAGAAAGTTATCTCAACAACCTATTTCCTAGATATTTTTCAAAAAACATTTGACCTAATTTACAAATTTTCTTGAAGTGTCGAAGTCAATTGATGTTCAATCGATAATGAACCTATAATGAGTTAAACTCATATTTGAATGTCTTAATGAATATAATATGTATTATAATTATAGTCATTTGAAAGCTTGCTCTAAGTAGCACAAATTGGAATTTCTTATTTTATTGTAGGAGATCATTTAGTCTCAATTTTGGTGGTCAAAAGAGCCAATTTCATTTTTATAAAGAAAAGAGCACCAAAATTTTATAAATTAACATGTTCTCATGAACATGTTTTATATGTTCGTGTGAACATACAAGCCTAATGGAAAAATGGAATAACAAGGTATTCATCTTAAATTCGATGTAAAAATAAATTTGTGCGAATATATTAATAAGGTATGTTCGTGTGAACATCCCTAATTTAAACTAAATATGTTTGTGTGAACATGCAATTCTTTTATGTTCGTGCGAAAATCATTAATAAGTTCATACAAACATAGGTAAAATTGAATATGGGAATTTTTAATCATTTTGTGATTCCTTTGTGCTAGAAAAGTAGTACCCAATATTGTGGGTTCACCCACTGGTATTATATCCCAAATCCGTCAAATGTTCTTAGATGATTCATCTGTGGCTTATTTAGAGGATATTGACGCATTTTTTCTTAGTCTGATTATAAAAGGGAAGACTCTTAAGAATTGTGTGATTGACTTAGGAGCTTCAAGTGCTATTATGACTTTCAAAGTCATGGAAGCCCTAGGTTTGAAACTAGATGCTAGAAAAGGTAGATGTAGAGGTATGGATGCTAGGGAAGTGCATGTCATAGGTACCATCAATGCATTAACTTTCAAACTAGCTACATATCCTGATGTAGAATTGACAATGTCAATCCTTGTAGTTGATATTCCTCCACATTATGGGATGTTGCTATCCAGATAATGGAGAGCTTCTATGGGAGGTAGCCTATAGTGTAACCTATCTTATGCTACTTTTCATATAGGTGATAAAGTTGTTAGGGCAAATAGGGAGCCAAGACTCAATCATATTTTGGGAGATGAGATTGATAAGGATTCTACTTGCTTTCTTAATACTGGTGTAAATACATTCAGGGCTGAGCTAATTTTTCAAGAAGTTGAAAAAATCCCTTCTATGATTGTACATGAAGTTGAATGTTGTATGGATTGACCAATTATGTGGACCATGTACTTTGATGGAGCCATTTCTAAAGAAGGTTCAAGGGAAGGAGTAGTCTTTGTTTCCCCTAAAAAAAACACATTCAAATATTCATTCACATTGAATTTTTTATGCACCAAAAATATAATAGAGTATGAGGCCCTCTTATTGGGATTGAAAGTTGCAACCCATCATGGAATCAAAAAGTTTCATGTCATAGGTGATTCTGAATTAGTGGTTTCTCAAATTAGGGAAACTTGTGGTTCCAAAAATAAGTAATTAAAAAAATATAGAGATGTTGTATGGGATTAGATTGAGTTAGTTGATGCATTTGGTATTTCATGGATGGAAAGGATGTTGGAATTACAATAGGAAAGGTAAACTTCTAAAGGGGGAGGGAATAAGTAGTTTAAACTTTGACCCATAAAAGAATTCACCACATATTCATCTCATACATTCACCAAGTAAATTTAAATACCATGTAAAGAATGTACTTCTAAAACATGAAAGCAAGTAAAAATTCACACATGTATGACACTTGATATGATTACCCAGAAAGCCTCCAATGAGAAGGTAAAAATAGGGTGGGGATGACACCCACAAATCTTCACTACTACAATAATAAAGTGTGTCCAATGAAGGCTACAATGTTTGATCATGAGACATGATCTACCCTATGAAAGGTATGCTCTATTAAAGGCTTACACAGACTGTTAGGTCTCACCTTGTTAAAGGATTTCAACACCCTGTTAAAAGTGTACCTTGTTAAAGGACATCAACTCAGAATTAAGTAAGCACCCTGTTAAAGGCTTTCAATATAGCCTATTAGGACTACTCTATTAAGAGATTTAACTAATTCACCTATTAGAATGATTTAGCAATGATCTTGTGGTTAGCACTTGATTTCTTGATTATAGATCACCTTTATACTGATGTATTCTTGATCCTTCTTGATTAGATATCTCATTGTTGTATGCATTTTCTTTCCTCTATTCTCCTCTAACTAATTCTACAATGTAGTCTAAGATAATAACTCCTTAGCGACCATGAATGATTTCTTTGTGTAGGAAAACTTCTCTCTTCACTCCTTCCACTTCCTTTTTTGCATCATAGATAGTTTAGGGTTTTTTCTCCTTAAGAAGACTTAGGTGACTTGGTTTAGGTATGAATGATTCATCCATTTTTTTGCTTAATCCTCTCTTTTCTCTAGTTGGTTGCATGCAATTCATAGAGATTCCAAATTAAGATTCATCCTTATCTTCAAAATATAGTAATTCAATCTTTAAGTTGGCTCAAAAATGGTTACATAGTTGTTTGTGCCATTACAAACAACTATAATAGAACTATCTTACTTGGCATTTGAAGTCCTTGACGCTCAGCATATACTATTCTATATACTCTAACTTGGCATATGTATCACTTGGCATGCATTTCTTACTTGACTCTTGAATTACTTAGTATATATTATCTGGTTGACACTTGAGTGACTTGGCACATGAGTGGCTCAACACTCACTATGAACTTGGCATGATTTATTATATACATGTTGTGCTCAACATGTACTACTTATTTGGCATGAACTAAGTAAATGACCAAAGTGTGTAGACACTCACTTGTCAAAACTAATCAAAGATCAACAATCTCCCCCTTTGACATAACTATCAAAAATACTTGGTCATGCATTGATATCCTTACTCTTATGAGCATAACATATCTCTTATTTGGCTTATGTATAGAACTTCAAAATTTAAAAATTTAAAATCTGATAACTCCTCCTAAGTTGATAGGTCTATTTTGTAGTCAAAATTTTGTACTCCTACTGAGAAAATGTGCCTTAACTAATGCTCTTTAAAACTAATATTGTTTGTGCTTGCTCCCCCTTAGCTTATTCTATCTTTTCTCTATCCCTTCTCTCACTCTCTGCTCTCATTCTTATTCTTTTTTTTCTACATCTCCTTTTTTCCTCCCCAAAATTTTATATCTTCCCAAAATCTATATCTTCCCCAAAATCTATATATCTCCCCTTTTTTTACACTTATGTCAATGGGCTTATACACTGATTCTGTGTTTGTCCAAGAAATATTTATGGACATCTAGGATAATTTTGAGGGTTGCATCCTAATTTTCACATGCTACATCCAAAGATTTGATTTAGATAGCTAGCTTGGTAGTGAGGTGAACTAGACCATCTAATGTTGAAAGATTTGGGTCTTTCTTATAAGTGTTTTAGCATAGCCTAATTCCTTGTGCAAAATGTCCATGTGTGTGGTCAATGTTGTTTGGATGCTAATCAGTTTTTCCCTTATATTAGCTTCATCTATTGACAATGCAGCTAAGCAACTCTGGGTTTGTAGAAAAGTTCTAAAGTGCTTCTCACTTTGAGCTGGTGTCATAGGAAATTTTGCACTTGATTCATTAATCTAACTTTCCAAACTCAAAATGTGACTTCTTGTTTCTTGTGTGAAGAATGTTCAATTACACAATTTAGTGTACAGTGAGAAGATATTCTCAAGTACCTTCTTTACACTTTCTACCTTTGTTGCCAATGTAACTTGTGTGAGTGCTATGTAAATTAGTGACTTGAGGGGTGATAGTGGGTGGTTCTTGTGTATTCACCTCTTCCCTTGTAGTATTAGTCATTATTTTTTGTATCTCATCTACACTTACCAATACAATATTATTGCATAGTTTGGGTTGCAAAGTAGACTAATCAAGTATCTTTATCAAATCTTCCTTTGTAAGGGGATTGATGTTCTGAGTAGTGTGATCACAAACATCCTTTACTATTATTCTTTTAGTACTGATACCTGTTACATGTTGAGGGGTGACATCACACAATTGTGTATCTTGTACACTTTGTTATTGTTGTTGTTGTGCCTCAGTTGTTGCCTAGTTGTTTACTTGTATTTCTGTATTTCCCTCAGTAGTTTCTTCATTATTATCATCTTCATTGTCTTTCACCTCAATGGGTTTCTATTCTCCTACCTTTATTGTTGCTAAACCATATGTCACTTTCCACATTTAAATGTGGACTTCTTCACAACATCTTCAATATTATTTTGTACTATTCTCAAGGCTCTATATTTTGGAATAGATCTTACTGCATATTTCTTCATAACCTTAGTAGTTTGTGACTTATTGAGTTTAGAAATAACTTGTGCAAGTAATATTTCCCTTATTTGTCTTTCAAGGTTTAAACAATAGTGCCATTTCTACTCAACTCTTTCATATAAACTTTCAGGCATGGAGTTAGCAATTTCTAATGGGGCTTTCTTAAAAATTTCCATCATGGCATATATATCCTCCTCCACTTTATTCTTTTCTACTTTACCAAGGTTATCAAAATCAACATGAGCAAATCCTAAAAAATCTACATTGTTCTTAACATTTTCACATAGATTTTCAAGATCTGGCAATCGATTGTGACTTGCACAACTTTCAATTAGGTATTGTCATCTAATTTTGTTTTCTCCTCATTAGATTCGACTTGTGCAATGTATTTCCCCCTTGGTATTTTCTAAGTTTCACCTTCTTGCTCTACTAGTTTGGCTTTCTCCTTGGCCTTTTGCTTAGTCACATGTGTACTAACCCTTGTAGTAGGTGTTGTAGGCTTGGCTTGGCTTGGTTTGATAGTCTTCTTAGCCCTTGTGATAGGTTGAGCCTTGGCCTTTCTCTTCTTTTTATCGGTGGGAGTAGGTGATTCCTCAACTTCTTCTCCCTTGACACCTTCAACAACTTTTGCCTCTTCCTCTTCATAATCTCCTCACATTCCTTGTGTTAAAGCTAGTGGTGTGATGCAGAGATAAATGCAACAGAAGAAAACACAATAGTAATAGGAACTAGCACTAGCAAGAAATAGACAATAAAATTCTTCTATTTAATTTATCAAATGAACAATACATACACTGGCTCTCCTACATATTTCTTCTCTCTGTAACTTCTTACCTAGAAACTTTTCTCTCCAACTTTACCTAAACCTAAACCTAAAACTCTATTTATACTTGCTAAGATAGTCTACAAAACCTTCTAGATTATTACAATATAGAAAATTCTAAATCAATATAGATTATTATAAAATAGGAAAAATAACTTATTGAATATTCTAGATCAATATAGAATACGGAAGAATGACCCCACAATGGTCTGAAAAAATCCCAAGAAAATATCTTATCATAATGACAAAATCAAAATAATTTCCTCAAGTCAACTCATGCATAAATTATGTCCAAAATTCTTTATGTAGGTGCTCCTGCACCATGGTGCTTGTGCTTGAATGTCTTCTTCCTCTTCATCCTCTTCTTCTTCTTTCTCTTCCTACTTGGCACCTTCACCAAATTTCACTTTCAACATCTTTACCAACTTATCTTTGTTCTTTATGACAAAGGTAGTCTTGAGTTCCATAGTGATTTTAGACTTGGCCATCTCATAATTTCCAAATGCTTTTACATTTTTATCAACATCTTCTACCAATAATGTTGTATAGCTATAAAGGCTTCATTTACGTTGACTTCATATCCTAATGACCTTAACCATCTTACCCTTGGAGTTGCTACTTGAACAAAAGTTTATATCAGCATCCACTAAGAAAAAAATGGCATCATAATTCTTTTCTACTAGTGATACTAGAATTCTCAATCTTTTCTTCATTTATTGCTTAAAGTCCTCAAATTAGTTGGTTGTAACTGACTCAAAGTTCTCACCTAATTTTTCAATGAACTCACCAATTTGTACTACCATGCATTGGTTTTCCATGCAACTGTGCCAAATGTAGGAAAAGTGTTTTGAACATAAAAGAAAATACATATGAAAATGGAACCAAATTTGTACTAAGCACTCTTTGTCTTTCTTATTGCTCCTAGGTTTCCAATCAGTTGTTGTAGTTGTAATTCTACAAAATCATATGTGTGATCTTTCTTGACAATTTCATAACCAACATCTACTACAATATAAGGCACATTGTTTTATCTACTGGATTGGTAAAACTTATGTTAAATAACCCTTACTGCAAAGTCTATGAAAGGATTTGTAATGGTATCAATTGTCATTCCTCTTTTATTCCATATAGCTCCAGTGTTTTTTTCAATAACCTCTTTTGAGTCACTTCTTAGAGTCCTAGGCCAATCTAGGGTTGGATAACCTGTTACCCTAAGGATTATTATTATTTTTATCTTGATAGGTCCATTATCCACCCATAGTGAACTATCATGTATCCTGCTCAATACTATCCTAATCTGTTCAATTTTGAACATATTTGGGAAATCTAGGGCATGAGTTAAACCTTTCTTTTCTGCAATTTTGTATTCTTCACTTAATACACCATTCTCACAAAGTTTGTCATATGCTTTCTTGATCTCCATATCACCTATACTTCCAATTTTATAGTTATAACATTTCCTAACATATTGCACCATTAAAACATTCTATGGTATCATGGATAACACACCAGAGGGGTCTTCTTTATAAGTAATATCTAGTATGGCTTTGAATATTGGTTTCTTGACCTCATTACTAACTATTTGAACATTCAAAACTTCCTTTCCCATTGCATTCTTTGAACTAGATGCTATTGGGCAAAACTAGGGTTTACAAAAATATAAACAACGTAACTTGACACTTGATAAATACCTTGCAAGATCCAATGAAATGGTGTTGAATCACTACTCAAATCTTCTACAATAACTTTGGATAAGTGTTTAGATCACCTTTTTCTCTCCTTTCTCTTTCTTGATTTTGCAATGAGGCAAAATGAGTTGAAAATTGATCAAATAACCTTTGAAGTTCTACAATAAATGCTGCTTACACAGCTTTAAGCTCAACATTAATTAATTTTAGGCTCATTTTTCATCCATTAACATTTCATTCACTCAACAACCATTATGAGCTCGGCATCAACTAGCTAGTCTATTAGCTCTGCATCTTCCAATATTCCACTCAGCATTGATAGGAAACTTCTCATGCTCGATAGTAACTTGAAAAACTTAAAGATTTTCTTAGATTCCTAATAACATATTGCATCTTTATTCATGCTTATATAGTATTTTTAGTGCTAAGTCCTTTCAGAACTAATGTATGATATAACCTTTAAATATCAGTTCCACATACCTCTTGATTGCTTAGTTTGATGAGGTCTGATCACTTGACCCATTGGGTGAAGTCATCCCTTCTCTATTTGATGTTCTGCAATCATCATTTTTCTTCCATGTCTTGCTAATTTCACTTCTAAATTTTCATCATATGCCTTGCCTTTACCTTTATCAAACTCACAACTTGGTGCTTTTGACCTTGTTGGATAGTATCTGCTAATGTGACTAGTCTTCAAATAGCTAAAATGTGTGGTTTGACTCAACCATCTCTTGTAGTCACTTCTAAAATGTTTCCTGATAAAATTCTTAAGAACATGTCCATATTCTTGACAATAATGATAGTTATATCTTGTATTATAATCCCAATTTTAAGAGTTTCCATTGTTCCTTACCTTTGCTTGTATGTTTGATGAACACATGGGTTTGGATCTGCACTCAAAAGCTCTATGTCCATACTTCTGATAGTTGTAACAATATCCTTCAAATTTGTGTGTGTGTATGGTCCTAGTTCTGCATTCATGTGCCTGATGAGCTTGTTTGTTGCACTTATGATAGTGAGCCATGCTCTTATGCTCCTTCACACATTACTAGTATGTCCTTTCTTACCATAATTATGACAAGTAGGTTTGGAATTCTTACCTTTGTTGTTCCTTTCTTCAACACTTTTGGATGATTCTCCTTCTTCAGTACTTGAGTATCCCAGTCCAGATGTATCATTATTGGATCTAGGGGATCTCAATAATTGGTCAAAGTATTTGATGGCTTCATTAGGCTTCCTAAAACTCTCAAAAAATCCCTTTTCCCTTTTTGGGTCACTTTTCAATTGCTCATTCTATAATTTCAATGTTGTTATCTCAATGGCCTTAACACTCAACTCAAAGCTGGCATTCATCATTTGACTCAGTGTATCCAACTGCATGTTAGAAATCTTGGTTAGCTCTGATGATTTCTCCTTTAGTCTATTTGTCAAAACTATTTTCTCATCTTCAATCATGGCTTTGTATTCCATAGCTTTTTTCTTCTATTTAGTCATCTCACATAGCAGTATGGCATGTGTGATTCTTTCTCTAACTTAAGATTTTTTATTTCCTTGTCATGGAGTCTATTCTTTTCCATTAGATCTGCAACAGTTGCATCAAATTCATTGGAGTCTCTATTAGCATATAGCTTAGTTGTGGCTATCTCTTTGTATTGTGTGTCATTCTACTCAATGGCAATTTCCTTCCTTCTCTTCAAAGATTTCCTTAATTCTTCTCTTGCTTCATCTAGTTGATGTAGAATGAGTTGTATTTCAATTCCTCAATTCTCAATGATCTTTCCCAACTTGTAGACTTCCATTTTAAGAACCTTTCCTCAAAGCTACAAAGCTTATTTTTTAGAGAACAAGGATTTGATACCAATTTTTGGAATTACAATAGTAAACATTGACCCATAAAAGCATTCACCACACATACATCTCATACATTCACTAAGTAAACTAAAATACCATGTAAAGCATGTACTTCTAAATAATGAAAGCAAGTAAACATTCACACATGTATGATACTAGATATGATTACCTAGAAGTCCTCCAATGAGAAGGTAAAACTAGGGTGGGAATGACACCCAAAAATCTTCACTACTATAACAATACAGTATATCCAATGAAGGTTACAATGTTTGATCATGAGACATGATCTAACCTATTAAAGGCTTACAAAGATTGTTAGGTCTCACCCTATTAAAGGGTTTCAATACCCTATTAAAAGTGTTCCTTGTTAGAGGACTTCAACTCACAATTAAGTAAGCACCTTGTTAAAGGATTTCAATACAACTTGTTAGGACTACTCTGTTAAGAATGATTTAGAAATGATCCTATAGTTAGCACTTGAATACTTGATGATATATCACCTCTGTACTGATGTATTCTTGATCCTTCTTGATTGGATATCTTGTTGCTGTATGTTTTTACTTTCCTCTATTCTCCTCTAACTGATTTTGCAATGTAGTCTTAGATCATAACTCCTTAGCCACCATGAATGCTCTGTTTGCATATGAAAACTTCTCTCTTCGCTCCTTTCACTTCCTTCTTGCATCATAGATAGTTTTTGGTTTTTCCTCCTTAAGAAGACTTAGGTGACTTAGGGTTAGGTATGAATCACTGGTTGTGATTCATCCTTTTTTTTGCTTAATCCTTCCCTTTTTCTAATTGATTGCATGCAATTCATAGGGATTCCAAATTAAGATTCATCCTTATCTTCAAAATATCATAATTCAATCTTTAAGTTGGCTCAAAAATGGTTTACACAATTATTTATGCCATTACAAACAACTATAACAAAATTGTCTTACTCAACATCTGAACTCTCTGATGCTCGGCATATACTATTCTCTATACTCTGACTTGGCATCTATATCACTCAACACATACTACTTACTCAGCTCCTAAATTACTTAGTATATACTGTCTACTCAGCACTTGAGTGACTTGGCACATGAGTGGCTTGACACTCAGTGTGGACTCGACATGCTCTATTATATACATGTTGTGCTCGATAGGTACTACTTATTCAACATGTACTAAGTAAATGACTAAAGTATGTAGACACTCACTTGTCAAAACTAATTTGAGATCAACAAAGGATTCAAAATAAGATGGTTGATCTATTGGAAAATGTAGCTATCAAGCCCAAGGATGTATCATTTGCTAGAATTTCACAAATAGATGTACAGAATTGGCCTTCAATACCTGGCAATATAGAGCATTAGAAAGTCTTTGAGGATGATAGAGATACTTTAAACTTCTTGTCAAGTGAAAATAAATACCATGGCCAAGAATTAGATTGTAGTGCTTTAATTGAAACCACAAATGGTAAGGAAACATTCTTTGGTCAAGAGATTATATAATTGTAAACCAACAAAGTACACAAAGGGTTAGTTTTTTTCGAGAATATTTTTGATAGCCAAGATAGGGTGAATTATGGAAACAAAGATCATAAACTCCAAGAATTTGAACAGATAAACCTTGGAACTTATAAGACCCCAAAGAAGATTTATATTGGTCAAAATTTTTCTGTTGAAATCAAAAAACCTCTCATTGATTTTCTCAGAAAGTATAGAAATGTTTTTGCATGGTCTTATGATAATCTTAAGGCCTATAGAGAAGATTTATTTGAGCATGTCATACCAATTAAAGAAAATGTCAAACATTTTAGGCAAAAGAAGAGACCAGTAAACCCCACCTTGGCCTCCAAAATGAAAGAAGAATTGGAGGGATGGGGGTATAATTAAACCAATTAAGAATTCCACTTGGGTATCAAACCTGGTACCTATCAGAAAGAAGAATGGAGACATAAGGCTATATGTAGATTTTAGGAACCTGAATATTGCTTCCTTGAAAGACAACTATGGATTACCAAACATGGAATCCATGCTACAACAAGTGTTTAGTTCTGAATTGATGTCTATGATGGATGGATTCTCATGATAAAATGAGGTCCTTGTAAAAGAAAAGGAATAGTTTAAAATAGTTTTTACAACTCCATGGGGTACTTATGTATATGCGAGAATTCCATTTGGGTTAATTAATGTAAGGGCAACATTTTAGAGAGCTATGAACATGGCTTTCCATGATTATATTAACGAGTTTATTGTATTAAAGAGATTAAATTTCCACAATCCATAGCAAATAAATTGATATATTTCTGGATTCGATTGTGTAAAGATTTTTTTACCATTAACGTTTCGAATCACACCAAGTGATCCATCATCAAGATGAAGAGAGCAAGAGATGTCAAAAAAAATGAGCAAGAGTTTATTGTAGTGTACCAAGATGACCTCATAACATATTCCAAGAAGGATGAGGACCATTGCAGACATCTAGTTCAAAGATTTTCATCAAAGCCTTACAATATGGAGTATCCTTGAACCTAAAGCAGTGTATGTTTGGGGTAATAGAAGGAATATTTTTGGGACATATACCATCAAAGGATGGTGTGAAGACAGACCCTGAAAGAGTGACTTGCATTGTTAAGGTTCCTAAGCTAAAGAATGTAAAAGGAATACAATCATTCTTTCAGAAAGTAAATTTTTTGAGAAGATTTCTTGCAAATTTTGTTGAAATTAGTAGACCTATATTCAAAATGCTCAAAAAGGGAGCTATTATGAATTGGGATGGTGAGCCTTCACAATATTTTCAAGACATTAAAACTGCTATAAAATGCTCTAGTCCTTAGGACTTTGGATTATACAAAACCAATGCATATATTTTATTTTGCATGTTTTCATACTGTAGCAATGGTCTTATTATAGAAGAATGAAGAAGGGTATGAATAGCCTATTTCATTTTTTAGAAAATCGCTTCAACCTACTGAATTGAAGTATGAAATAAATGAAAAAAAGGCTTATGCCTTGGTAAAAGTTGTAAAAGCCTTTAGATGTTATTTGGTAGGTGCCATTGTTATTGCATTTGTACCTAGTATAATTGTTGAGGACATATTTTCTTAGCAAGAGGTGTCAAGTAGAAGATGCAGATGGGTCAGTAGGATTCAGAAGTTTAACATTGACATTTAGATTACCAAATTGATAAGAGGTCAAGGACTAGAAAATCTTATGGCCCAATCAAACCTAGATGAAAATTAGGTAAATCTAGTAGTAGATGATTTAGGATTAGGGTTATGTGATATGGATCATTATGAATGGTACACAAATAGCATATATTACTTGCAACACATTGAAGCTCCATCACATTTGATAGATAATGAGAAAAGAAGCATAAAGTTATAGGCCGTTAGGTATATTATTGTTGAAAATGCTTTATGGTGGAGGAACTTTGAGGGAGTGTTATTGAAATATGTTAATCAAGAGAAATCCAAAGAGACATTGGATGAGATGCATGCATGGGTCTATGGAGGACATTACATGGCTAAAACCACTACCCAAAAAGTGAGGAGAGATGGATTTTGGTGGCCTTCTTTGTTCAAAGATGTTCAACTATTTTTTAGAAAATGTGATGCTTGTCAGAGATTTGTAGGAAAATTGATTTTTTTTTGGAAATACTTGATTAAAACCTATTGAAGTCCAGGCACCTCTCAAATAATGGGGTATAGATTTTGTAGGTGAAATCTTTCCCAAGTCTAGTACTAGTTATTCATGGATTCTAGTAGCTACTGAATATTTTACAAAATGAGTAGAGGCTACTCCAACAAGGAATGTTCCTAGTAAAGTGGTGAATAATTTTCTCCTAAATAATATTATTACAAGGTTTAGATGTCTATTGAATATTGTAACCAACAATGTAACATGTTCTAGGTTAGAGGAGTTCATCAAGTTCCATGATAGGTATGGCATAACAAGATCAACATCTTCCCCTTATCATCCACAAGGAAATGGACAAGATAAATCTACAAAAAAGAGCTTCTCAAAAGTAATAAAGAGAATCCTGGATGATAATAAAAAAGAATGAGATTCTAATTTACAACTAGCAATATGGGCTGATAGGGTGACAATGAAAAAGGCAATAGGTGTAGCACCCTTTGATGTTGTGTATAGAATATAGGAAAGAATGCCTCAGAATAATTTAGTAGGCTTGTACAATTACATCTAGATGTACAATGAGGACATTATTGATGATACAAAGGAGAGGATTGATGAACTGGTAGGGTTAACTAAAACTAGAAAGGAGGCTTCTCTCAGAAATGTAAAATTGCAATTACCAGTTAAAACATTATATGATAGAAAGACAATGAATAAGAAGTTTGAAGTTGAAGACATAGTTCTCATGTGGAATGCTAGGATTGACGATAAAGGAAAATGTGGAAATTTTGATCCAATATGGCTAGGTCCTTATCTAGTTGATGCCACATGGGGGAAGACTCTTATATTCTAAAGGATTTGTCATGTAATATTCTTGAACTGCCAGTTCATGAATAGTTCTTCAAGAGGTAGTTTTTTTGAAAATACTTGTTTCTTCCATGAATAGTAGTTTAGGTTTTTTGTACATTTTGTAAATTCTTTGTGTCTTTTCTATAGCCCTTGTATATTTCTTCTTTTGGGTTGTTTCTCTCTTAGAGTTGTCAAGAAAGAAATTGGTAAAGTCTGTGGTCTACTTCTTTCAGGGATTCTAAGCCCTCATATGGACATGCATATTCGTCATCCCTAGACAAAGCCATTGTTGGTCATGTTTTCACTATGTATTTTTCTCATTGTGTTTCATAGTGAATGTTCATGATTCTTCTTGTGCAAGTTAGGGTTTGATCCTTTTTAAATTTTCTTAACCCTAAGAAAACCTTAATTAGTATTTTACAAAATTTTTCCCTAAGAAAGCCCTTTAGGTTGTTTATGTTTCCTTGTAATCGAGTGAGATTTAATTATTTTTAAAACATACCCTTTTTTGGGAACTTTTTAAAAGACTATTCATTTTATTTCATAAAGTTTCCAAAATAACATTTACTGTCAAATCTTCTTCAAAATCTTTGGTGGTTGCCATATCACTATAAGAATTTGCATGCATTTTATCTTAATTGACATGGTGACCAAGCAATTACTGCATGTAGGACCTAGTTAGTGAATTTGTATAGTTTTAAAGTGAATCACCCACACTATCAGATCTCTTTAAGATCATTGGCGGTCACATTGTAACTATGAGAAGTCACAAGGTTTTTACCCTTAGTGACATAGTGATTACTATAAAAGAGAAATATAGTAGGACCAACTCCAAAGATGGGTGACATGATTTTACTTTCTTTTAATAAGCCTCATCAGCATGATGGAATTTCAGACATGTTAGGTGCAATTAAGGATGTATTAAACAAGAAAATGTTGTTCATTCACACTAAATGCCATGTCGCCACCAGAAATATAGTAAGACCAACTCCAAAGATGGGTGCCATGATTTTACTTGCTTTTAATAAGCCCCATCAGCATGATGGAATGTCACATATGTTAGGTGCAATTAAGGATATATCAAACAAGAAATTTTTGTTCATTCACACTAGTTGCAATTAAGGATATATCAAACAAGAAAGTGTTGTTCATTCACACTAGTTATAAGAACTTTACGAATCGGAACATGGTGAGCTCCTGCAAAAGAAATTATGGTTGGAACTATTTTCAAAAGCAGACCCAAAAATATTAACTGTTAATAAATATCCATGTAAGCAAGATAGGATGGTATGATGTCATATGCCACTATGGATTCACACTCAGGGAAATGTACTAGTTGATTTGTGTTGTTTGATCTCTCCTAGAACAATGGTGGTCATTATGTCATTATGGAAATTTTCTCGATGTTTAATGTTTGCAACTTGGAAACCAAAGAAAAGATAAGAGGACCCACCACACTTGCAATGAAATTATCAAGAAATGTTCATCATCTGATCAAGGCAACATCAACGATGGTCACTATGTCACTATAAGAAGTTGCCCGATGTTTATGCATATCGACATAGCAAAAGTGTGACATGTGTCTAAAAGTGCTAGTGGGTCCAATATAAATTGATAGTAATGAAAGGTAAGGCCAATGTAGAAAGCTTTAATTGGGTTTACGACCAACATGGAGGATTGAAACTGAGTCATTAATAATTCTATTCCTCAATTGTCAGATTTTTAAAAAATCAACGGCTTGTTTTTAAAGCTAGGAGGTGGTGCCACCTTTTTTTTCCTTGTGATCCATTTATGAACAATAAGGATCCCTGTGCAAAGTAAAACTAGAAGATATAGTGCAGGATTTCACAAATTCTTCTCTACGCAAACAAATTTCAAATTTTCAGAGAGCTAAGAACCTGTCAAAAAATTGTCTCACCTTGTTGAATTGCAAAAGAATTTTCTATATCCATTGTTTGTTGTAGAACTTCAAGAAGGATAACAAAGACCCAAGTAAGTCTCTTAGTCCATCCAATAGTTCAAAGAATTATGATATTCTACATCATTATTAAACATGCCTCTAAAGAAAGGTTTTTCGAGGAAGGTAGAATATGCAAGTAGGAACATACATAATGACTTTCTTGAACAATTATCTGAGTCTACAAATGAGTCATCTTAAGTAAAATATCTAATTCCTATGAACCATAGGCTCAAGATTGCAGATGGCTTATATGATAAAGGGAATTGCGTTAGGGATGCTACTACTTCCAAAACATGGCTCCATCCTTTTGAGAAATTGTTTTACAAAGGAGGTTGTTTTCCCCCCATGGAAATATTTGGAATTTTGATTTAGATAAACTAGTGGTACCTGGGGTTTTCGTGGACTTAGATCTTCTTATAGCCATAGCCAAGAATTATGACCCCATAAATAGGATAGTAAGAAGAGTAGATGGGGAACCTCTAATAAGGATTAATGCTAAAGAAATCTGAGAGATTTTTGGTCTACAGCTAGTATCAAATTATCATGAACCCATTGGTTTTTAGGGTTTGCAAGGTTTGGAAAAAGAATACTTGTCCAAGAAAGATCAGGTTAGGCAAGGTGCATTGACCTTGCCACAATTGGGAACTTTAATTTTGTTACAACATCGACTAAAGAACCCTTTAAGAATTAAATTTTCAGTTACCAGGCTATAGATAATTTTATGACCTTGTGTACGGTTTTTGGTGAGGATGAACAAAAGGTTATGCCAATAAAATTCATGTACATGATGACACAGATCTCTTCTTTTGGTATGGACATCAATTTTTATTTTGAATCTTATATAGCATAAGAGATCCATATAGGATTAAATGGGAATGCAAAGAGCAAGGTGGAAAAGACATTTGGTTATTATTCAATGCACGTGTTCTTGTTTAAAGGGGTAACTTATTTTGAAAAAAAGATGGTTTTGAATAGAGAGTATGAAGGAAAGGCTCTGCCAGTCTAGTTACGGAGCATAAATATGACCTAGGATGTAGAAGAAGCTATCTTTGTTAGATTTGATAGATATTTTGCACCCAGGTTGAGAACCCTCATATTGAGGGACAATCCTAGAATCCACAATGCACTATTGGATTTTATCAAGCCTATGGATAATCCTTCTAGTTTAGAAAGTATCCCACAACTGGGATGACATTATTCCTTACCCTATTTCTAAAGTTTTTAGGGTTTATGGTTTCCAAGGGACTCCCCATATACTGCCCTATCAAGTACCTCTAAAGGTAGGGATTGCTGAAATGTTGTGGCAGATAGGGGGATTGGAAGAAGCACAATTGACTAGTAGATCTAGGGGCTCTATTTTCCTTGCTTGTACTGTAGCTCACTAGTTCATAATTACTAAGGGTGGTTGGGTGTTCCTATACAAATTCTTGGACCAATATAAAATGGTTGTAGCCCATGTCCATTTTTGTGATAATGAGGTATTTTTTGATGTGTTTATGTGAAGAGCTAAAACTCATTAAAAAGAGCATCAACCTTACTTCCATGAAGATATAATAAGGAATGAGTTCTCTTTGCAAGAGAAAGATATGAAAAAGGAGAAGTAGAGGGTTTATTCTAGGGTTTTAGAATTTATTAATTGTTTTGCTAATAAATATAAGCCTCTAGATGATGCAAAAATAGAGGTAGAAAAATTTAATAAGCTAATGACTACTTTTCCTAAGATTATGGAAGTCATGAATGAGAACAATTATTCTTTATTAATTCTTTTCTAGAGAAGGCCCGAGAGGTCATGAGGTGGTTTTCCTTACCCCTACAGTAGGATCAGGGCAATAAATTGTTCAAAGGAGACTTGTTTACAATATAATTCAAAATAAAAGGGCCAAAATAGATAAGGGAAAATAAATAATAGGGTCAACCAGTGCTATTATAGAAGAGAGACCTAATGAGCCCATGCCCAAGAGGAAGAGGATAGAAAAGGAACAAGTGCCTCAAACAGAGTAGTATTCACCCACCCAATCCCCATTACACATAGGAGATGAACAACTCACTAAGGAGTAGGTGGAATAGTTGGGATCACAAGGGGGAATTTTTATTACTAGATCATAATTAGAATAGGGAAATCCCAAGGAACCTCCAATGCCAAGCCTTGAGTTAACTATTGCATACTACAAAGGAAGGGAGTTGGACCCTGTTGTAGTATAGGCCAGCCAAGTGTTCATTTTAGAAGTCAATTTTGTTAAATCTAGAGCCTTCTACTAGTTTTCTTGGAGAAAAAACATTGGATTGTTTGAAGAAAGGCATAGTAAATTAATACTAGAGCATCCTGAGATGGAGGAAGTAGATATACAAAACCAAATAAAGGAAGATATGATGCAAGAGTTTAAAAGCTTGACCCCTAAAGAAGGGAGGAAAATGATAAAATCATCTGGGGTTTTTCTACTACCCAATTGGAACATTGTAGATGCAAGATTTTTAATTTTGTTACAAAGGAAATGAGTAGAGAGGAGAAAAGGTAGGAAGAACTGAAAGGTGCCAAGTTTAGTGAGGATCATGCTGCATTGGTAATATGGTCAATGAGAAAAGGATCCACGACTAGCTCTTCCTAGCTTGATGACACCAGCCTAATAGGAAACTTGTTTGTGAAAAGAGTTGAGTAGACTACTAGTGAAGAGGTAGCAGAGCTAGGTTTTGTATCAACCAACTTCACATTAGCCACAACTCAAATAGACAAAAGAGAAAGGTTAGAGATACAAGACAAGTACAAGAACATTCTAGTTTCTTATAATAAAGAAATTCAAAAGAGAATTGAACTAGAAAATAAATTAATGGGACACCAAGGGTAGTCTAGTAGGCCTAGAATCACTTATCCTTATCCACTAGTGGAGCCTTTTAAATCCACTCCTCTTATTGAGATTCTAGACACACCACAGAGACCTTAGTATTACTCTGGAGAATTTTGAAGAAGAGAAGAGTAAACTATAGGTGTTGTATGTAGAGTTGGAGATCCAATATGAGGATAGGTTAAGGAAAGAAATTATGTATTTAGTCAATAAAATTGATGTCCCAAATTTCTATGAGAAATTAGCAAAGGTATAAAATACTTGGGAAGAGCTTAAAGCAAGCGATGATGCCTTGAAGCCAAGTGTCAACAAATTGAGTAGAAGAAATGAGAATGTTACTCTTCTATTTTTTTTTCTGTTACCAGTTTATCTTATGAGTATATAGAAAAACTTATGATTTGACCAATGATATATCTAAATTTGATGATAAGAGAGTTGCATTGCACAAAAGGATCATAAGTTATCATAAAAAGTATAAGAGTATTAACTTTGAATTGTTCCCACATGCCATAGAGAAAAAGAATAAGTTGAAAAATAAGGAGGAATGGGCCGAGGAATTTAATGATATATTGTTCCTTCAAATGGATACAGTCATAAATGAAAAGTGAAATGCATGGTGGGAAATCACAACTGAAGAAGTAAAAGTTCAATTATTCTTTGAGGCAAGATTTTCTTGAGTTTGGCAAAATTAGAGAGTATATGATGAAGAAGTTACTGTTGGAATGATAGATGGAGTAACTAAGAGGGGGGGAGGGGTGGGGGGGGGGGGGGGGGGAATCAATTACTCCAAAAAAGAAATCTAGATCCCTTAGATGTCTTAAATAACTAGTTACTACTGATACTCAATAAACACTTCACAAAATGTTGTAACTTGGTAGATTAACTTGTTACTAATATTTAAGAATTCACAATTATTAACATGCATGCAAACATAAATAACATGACCACAAGAGACACCAGATTTAACTTGGAAACCCACTATGAGAAAAAGCAACAAGTAACTAGCTACCAATTTTCACTCTTTTTAAGTGAGCCTTGTTAGGAGCCAACCCTGTTAAAAGCTACAAAACACACTATTAGGTGTGACCCTATTAGAGGATTCAATCACCCTGTTAAGAGTGGCCTTGCTAGAGGTCTTTAGAACAATTCAATTGAGCTATCACCTTGTTAGAGGATTTAAAAAATGGCTACTAAACCAACTCTATTAAGAGATTTTGAAATCACTACTACAATGGTTAGAAAGTAATAATGAATTGACCTGAAAAAGATGCAACTGAATTTGTTGATTATAGATCTCTATTCTGCACCATTAGATCTACCTTGATCAAATATAGCTTTGTTTCTCCTCAATGATCTCTGATCATTCTTCAAAAATTCACTCTCCTAATAATCAGTCCTCCTTTTCATTCACATCACATCAAATCCATCACCTAGAATTTGCAACTTGACCTCTTATATATACCATTTAGATTACCAAGTTAGCCCATTCACAAGTTACATTTACCAATAAACCATACATCAGTCAGCGACAAGTATTACATTAAACAAATAAACTTTATTTCACAAAACAATTAAATCCTTCATTATCTGACCCTGCTCAATAAACACCACTCTAGAAAGAATTTCCTGTGTTAACCATCTCAACTCGGTTAACACTACAAAATATTTGAATTCCTTTGTCTTCCGAGTGAACTCAGTAAGAACTAAATTTCCTTCGCTAACCATCAGATCCCGGTAAGAACTATTTTTGCCATATTTCCCTTTGATAATTGAGTAAGCTCAGTAGACACTAAATTTCCTTACTTAACCATGAAATCTTAGTAACAACTGTCTGCACAAGGTAAAGTCTGAGAACACTTGGTAGACACTGTAAACCTTCTTTGCTAACATTCTGAGCTCAGAAGACTCTGTTTTTTGCCTTGCTAACCAACTGAGTTTGGTAGACTCTGACTGATATATGATATTTGTGTAACATCAAAGACAACACACAATTGAACAATTGTATCCAACAATCTCCCAATTTGGCATTGATGGCAACACAACATGTCATAGCAAAATAAAATTTGAGATCAAGCCTTCACTAATAGAATTCTTCACCTTCTTACATTTCATTTCACAAAACTCCTCAAATACAGTAATCTCCCTCTTTCATGGTAATCTCTCCCTCTTGCATAAATTCTCTTTTTCTTGCAAATTTCATAAAGATATGGCAGTAAACTCTTCCTCTTTGACAAAACATGCTAAAGAAAACACAACTCAAAATGAATTTCACTATACCTTAAGTACTGATTCATATGAAATGTCTTCATTACTTTGCTGCATCAAGTGATAGATATTTGAATATGTTCATGTTGATGCATCACTAAAACTATATTTTAGTGAGCTTCTGATAGGGGAATGAGCCCTAACTTACCTCTTAGATACAACAATGCATCCTTAGGTAAAGGCTTTGTGAATATGTTAACAATTTGTTCCTTTGTATGAACATATTCCAATCTAATCTCCTTTTCTTGCACCAATTCTCTAACAAAGTGATACTTTATAGCAATATGCTTGGTTTTTTAATGCATCATTGGATTCTTGGAAATGTTAATTGCAGTTGTATTGTAACAAAACATAACAATAGGTTATTTGATTTCTTCCTTCATACCTTCCAATAACTGTTTGAACCAAACAATGTTTGAACAATTTATTGCTGCTGCAACATATTTAGCCTCTACTGTGGACTAGGATGTACAATTTTTCTTTTTACTTGTCCAAGAAACCAACCTTTTCCAAGAAGGAAAGCTCCTTCACTTGTACTCTTTATGTCATCAACGTTCCCTGCCCAATCTACATCAGTAAACACTTTTAAATCTAGATTTCCTCCAAATTTATACCATAATCGATAATCTTCAGTTCATTTAAGTATCTTATGATCCTTTTGATTTCCATCATGTGATTTTCTTTTGGTTTTTTTGAAAATCTAGCTATAATACCAACTGCAAGGGCAATGTTTGGTCTTGTATGCACTACATACTACAATTTTCCAATCATAGATCTATACAATGTCTCATCCATTTACTTTGATTTGGCATCCTTGGTAATTTTCAATCCAGTACACATAGGAGTCCCAACTAGTTTGTAGTCTTCCATACCAAACATTTTTAGTATCTCCTTGATGTATTTAGATTGAGTGATGTAGATGTCATTCTTATTCTACTAAATTTGAAGACCAATAGAGAATTTGATCTCACCAAACATTGACATTTCAAATTCCTTGTTCATTTATTCTAAAAATTCTTTGCAAAGATCATCATTTCCTATGAACAAAGTATCATCTATAAATATTTCTGCCAAAATAGTCTTATTATTTGGTCCTTCCTTGATATACAAGCTATTGTTATCATTAGTTCTTTGAAAACCAATCTGATTAAGATAGTTGTGTAGTCTTTCGTACCATGCTCTAGGGGCTTTCTTTAGACCATACAATGCTTTATGTAATTTTTAGACCATGTTCTTCTTGTATGGATCAACAAAACCTTCAGGCTATTCAATGTAAACCTCTTTATCTAGTATACCATTGAGAATTGTTGACTTGACATCCATCTGATAAACTTTGAATCCTTTGTATGTAGCATATGCAAGTAAGGTCCTAACACCTTCCAATCTTGCAATAGGAGCAAAAGTCTCTCCATAGTCCACACTTTCTTCTTGAGAGTATCCTTTGCATACCAATCTAGCTTTTTTCCTTGATATCTTGCCATCTTCATTTAACTTGTTTCTGAATACCCACTTAGTTTCAATCAAATTTTTGTCTTTAGGCCTGGGTACAAGAGTCCATGTTTTTTTTTTCTCTATCTACTCTATCTCTTCATGCATAACCTCAATCTAGCTTTCATTTTCTAATGCATCTTTGACATTTCTAGGTTTAAAATCAGCAAGTAACAAGTACATTTTAACTTACTTCTTGTCATAGTTCCTTCTGATTTATCTCCAATGATCTAATCTAGTACATGATGTCTCTTGAAATACTTTGCTAGCATAGGCTCCTTTCCTTTTGAATGACATGCATTGTTATCTTCCTGTGTTTCAATTTCGGGTTTTGGTTGCTCAGGCTTGGTAGCTGTTGATTTGGTAGCTTTTATTTGTAGCTCGGGTCCTTCAGACTCGGTAGGTGTTAGCCGGTTTGAACTTCCTACAACTCAGTTATTGAAAAATCTAAAGCAAAATATTTTTGATTGACAAGTGTACCTAGCACTATATCAAGTTTAATGAGAACAAATCTCCTATAGTCTTATGGTTCCATTTTTCTTTCTTCTTCAGTTCTTTTTGCAAACTCATCAACTTTCACATGTGCACTTTCTATGACTTTGTGAGTAGACAAATTCAAACATCTATATGCTTTACTCTTGCAAGAATATCCCAAAAATATTCCTTCATCACCCTTCACATCAAATTTACCTTTTCTAGACTCTTTCAAAATGTAACATTTTCTTCCAAATACTTTTAGGTAACTTACATTAGGTTTGTGGCCATACCATAACTCATAGGGGGTTTTGAATTAGTCCTTCAATTGTACTTGGTTCAAAGTACGAACTATAGTGCTAATAGCTTCCTTCTAGTATTTGATAGCAATAATCTTTTCAATCATTGAAGTTCTTGCATAGTCCATGATAGATTTGTTCCTTCTTTCAGCTATTTCCATTTTGTTTAGGAGTTCTAGGTGTTGAAACTTGCCTTTTTTTTCCGCTTTGAATGCAGAAGTTATTGAAATCATGTGAAATGAATTCACCTCCTCTGTCTGACCTCAAGCATTTCAATCTTTTGCCTATTTCCTTCTCTACTCTAGCCAAATACCATTTAAACTTCTCAAATGCTTCTGATTTCTCTCTTAGGGACATGATAGTCATCATTCTTGAGTAATCATCAACAAAAAGAATGAAGAACTTTTCACTTGTATAAGTTTCAATTCCAATAGGTCCACACAAATCAGTATGTGCAATTTCTAAAACTTCTTCAGACTGATAGTTTTTACTTTTATAGCTAGTCTTTCCCATCTTGCCAAATTGACAATTCTTACATAGACCAACCTCAGGTTTCTTTATGTTAGGAATGCCTCTTACTTTCTTGAATTTACTTATTTTCACCAAGTTATCAAAGTTCACATGACACAACCTCCTATGCCATAGACAACTTTCTTCAACTTGAGCAATAAAGCACAAACATTCACCAAGTTCAAGATAAAATAAGTTACCTTTTGTTTGATTTCTCGATCCAATTAACTTTCCTTTGCCATCTAGTAGTCTTGCTTTTCCATGCATAAATTCTACATCAAAACCATTATTGAGTAGTTGTGCTACACTCAACTGATTGTGTTTTAGTCCTTCTACCCAATATGCATTATCACATACAAGTTCTTTGGTTAGTGAGATTCTTCCTTTTCTTTTTATGCAACAAGGTTCATTATTACTAAACCTCGCACTACCACCATCATAGTCTTAAAAATGTTCAAACTTAGTTTTATCACCAGTCATGTGATGAGAACAACCACTATCTATAATCCATGTATCATTTTTGTTCGCATGAGAAATAAGTGCTAATTTGAAATGTCCCTTTACTGATTTTATATGATATTTCATGCCTCTAATCAGATTTTCAAGATCAAACAACTAATATCACAAAGATCAACCAAATTTCTCAAGAAAACCCAAATCGGGTATGCCAGAAATAGTGCCAAAAGCTTCACAACTTCACAAATTATTAATAAATTTGAAAGTGGAAATTTTTATAGAAATTTCAGCAGCATAACAGCCTACAAAATGACATTTCTAGATCCATATATCCTTTACACAACAGTTCACAAATGTAGGACAAAAGCTATTGTCATCGGGCTCTCGAAATTAACACAAAAATGCCCAAAAATACCACAAAAACACTAATAATCTATCTCAGAAGTTTAATCACATCACAATACATATATTCAGCTCTATTTTAACCCCTTAAAGTCTGAAATATAGAAGCAACAAAAACTGATATGAAATACTCAACTGAAAACACCAAACTCATACAAAAAACACACTCGAAAACCCACAAATTTGCACTGTTCAGCACAAAGGAAAACTCTGTATGAGCATGCACATGGAATGGCTTCAAACTCCCATCCTTAGCTGAAACCTACAAACTCCCGTTCTTGGGTCTCCCTGGAAACCTGCAAACTCCCGTTCTTGGGTCTTCTTCTCCACATGTTTGGCAGCCTCTGAAGAATAACAAAGAATGAGCAAAAATCAAGTTCTGGAACCAGCCCAAAATACCTCCAAACCCCTTAAAAGAGGGCATAACCATAACTCACATCCAAGAGAGGTTAATGAAACATATTTTAATAATAATTTTTATTTATTAGTCCAATGGTTTCTAAAGATTAACCCCCTTTTTCTGAAACTTCACTTTCTTGGGCCTGCCTGCCTTAGCAAAGATTATTATTTTTTAATTATTTGAAAAGGGGACATGAAAAGTCCTCCCCTACCAAACATTTCTTGTCCTCAAGCAATGGCTGGAAAATAAACCAATCAATCCACCTGGATCCCAAATGTAGTCATGAATTATACTACTACCAATTAACACAGGCTCCTACAATATCCTCTGCAATATGACCAAGAGGAATCCATAATCAAACTGACAATTATAGCTCAACCAAACTCCAAAATCACCACTACCACAGTCAAAAACCCATGAGACACAAACTCTTAGAACATTAGAACCCAAGTAAAGTGGACAAATCAAACTACCAACATAGTAAATACCATCAATGCATCCCACTAGCCTATACGGAATGTACAATCCAACTCTACAATAATGGTGAACGCTCTCGAATGAAACTGTACCAAGTATGGAGAATCCACACACTGTACAACTCCAACAATCCGCATAATTCTGCAAATCACCGGCCACTATCTCATAACCATAACTCCCATGCATTGCTGATGGTGAAAAGACATTACAAGATAAAGAGTAACAAATGGAATCCAAACCAAATTTTCCTGCCATCAACTCCTTAGAACAAGGATCAAATGCTAACTGATGTACATACCCTGCAATATAATGTTGATTAAAAAAACCAACCTCAGTCAACAACTCACCATGAACAAGTGATACAACCCACTGTGACTGATCACTAGCTATGTCAGGAGATGTCATAGCCAAAGGAGTAGAATCAATAACAACACCCACTGAAGCATCACTCCCAAACTCCTACTCTAAGTCACATATTATCAAGCTGTCAACTGCAGAACCTATCACCATGTCATGCCCATCACAACTCTCATCTTGAGGCATCAAACTATCCCATAACTGATGATAAGCACTAGGAACCAAAGTACATCTCTGTATCATCATCTCATCAACATGGTCATCAAAGGTAAATTGATGAGTGTACCTCACAGTGTAATGTCGATAGAATTCACCAATCTCAATCAGTGGCTCAGACTGTAATCTAGATGAAACTAACTGTAATTGATCATTAACCATGTTGGAACTGACTACTACCTCTGAAGATATCACCAAGGGAGTAGTATTAGTAGCAGGAACCATGCCAACTACCGACTCACCAACATCACACATAATCTTTGATACATCTCTAGTCTTTGTGCCATCAATACTAGAGGCCACCATCATGTCAGGCATACAACAATCTGCTAGAACACCCAACTCAACTGAGCCTGAATCTAGTGGGAATGAACCTGATATGCCAATGTTAGTATCAAGGATGGATGCATCCCCATCTCCACTATCTCTGAAAATCTCGGCCATGGACATCCTCGGATCACCAAACACCACAGCTTGTGACTGTATAGAATCAGGTAAAGACTATAGTCACTCTAACTCCATGGTCACCTTAGCCAAATGAAACTGTGACTCCTTGAAAGCCAACTGTGTACTCTCAAGAATCTCAAAAGTCACCTCAAGCTACTCAGTAAGCTCACTCACCTCATCTTCCTTGGCCAACAATACATCGTATGCTGTACTGCCCCACTCCATAAGATAATTCCTATTGGCTACCAACTGCATATAATTCTGTCTCAAAATCCGAATAGCCTCCCATAAAGAGTGGAACTCTGTCAAGGAAAGATAACTGCCTCCCTACTCATCACTAGTAGGAGAACCCCATCCATAAACTGCTAACAACTGATGAGCAGCATCGAAATGCTGGCAAGTGATAGCAATGTCTCGGTCACTAACTCTCAACTGATTAGACACGTGATGGCACTAGCTTGATTGTCTCCTACAAACCTCCTCTGATGCAATGTCTAAAGGAGTATCCTCAAAGTTACTAGTCTCTAGAGTATTACCATCCATATCCTATGAATCAAATCTAAAGCTCATATCAACATATGGAGTATCAAAAACATTAGCATTGCTGTCCAACTCCTCTATACCCAAGGAAACTAAGTCTTCAAAACTGCCCACTGCATCCTCCTGGATGTCATCAATGCCAATATGATCCTGGGACTCATCTATACACACTACCAAATATGAAATATCATCAACACATTCCAGCAAGTATGGTTGATTGGATATATGAACAAAGCCCAACATTGGTGTATAAAAACTAATACCAACATCAGACAAGATACTGGCACAAGAAAAGACAACATCGTGTAATCTGCTAATCAAATCCATGATAGCACCCAAACAAACATTTCTACCAAAAAAGTGTTAAAGATCTCCAATCAACTGAATCCCAAACGCCAATATAAAAATCTCGAGTCCATATCCGTAAACTAGAATCAACTGGTAACTCAAGCAAACTCCTCACCTGAGTAATATCTGGCTAGACAAATCATGTGAAGTACTACCAGCCTCAACCTCATGTGATGAAGCAAAGTCATGAATGCTCAATGTCTGCTCATCTCTACTAGGTATCTCACCATCCTACACAACAACATCCTCATAATCATCATCTGAACCCACTATACTATAGTCACTGCCTGTTGTAACTATACCATCCTGAATACCTGTGGCATCACCCTTTGACGACCTATAAATAATTATCTCAATTTGAGTATCAAGTTGACCATTACTATCAATCTGTGTAATATCCTTTCCCACCACCTCCTGTGGCAGAGTAGAATCTGAGACCTCTACCTGGCTATCAGCTAGTTTCTCAAACTCCTCATGCAAGTTCTTGGGAATTGTTTCATCTATCCCGTGAGAAAATCTACCAAATAAAAATCTAGTCAACTTATCCACCTTAGCTGGGTCAGAAAATATGTCATTCATTATACAATGGTGCTCAATCAACTATTCAGACATGTCATGGCTTATTTTCATAAGTTTATCTCAAATGTCTAAATAACCATCCTTTCTACTGTTTTGACTCTGGATATAAATTGTCCAAGATCGTGTCCTCTGAGACACTGTGCTATACCTATCCATTTTGGATAAAGTAGAGTGTAACCCCAATAGGATATAACTTCTTCAAACACCAAGAACTAACATGCAAATGATTAGAAGTAGCATGCAACCATAGATTTTGACATGCAACTGATTAGAAGCAACATGCAACCACCAAATTCACCAAGAACTAACATGCAAATGATTAGAAGTAGCATGCAACCATAAAATTTGACATGCAGCTGATTAGAAGCAACGTGCAATCATAAATTATGACATGCAAGATCTGGGTAGTTGTCAAAACTGACATGCAAGATTTGGGTAGTTGTCAAAACTGACATGCAAACTTCTACAACCACCAAATTCACTAAGAACTAACATGAAAATGATTAGAAGTAGCATGCAACCATAAATTTTGACATGCAGCTGATTAGAAGCAAGATGCAATCATAAATTATGACATGCAAGATCTGGGTAGTTGTCAAAACTGACATGCAAGCTTCTACAAACCCTCAGGCTGGCAAGATCATGGCTTTGATACCACTAAAATGTCCCTTTACTGATTGTATATGATATTTCACACCTCTAATCATATTTTCAAGATCAAACAACTAATATCACAAAGATCCACCAAATTTCTCAAGAAAACCCAAACGGGTATGCCAGAAATAGTGCCAAAAGCTTCACAACTTCACAAATTATTAATAAATCTAAAAGTGGACATTTTAAAAAAAATTTCAGCAGAATAACAGCCTAAAAAATGACATTTCCAGATCCGTATAGCCTTTACACAACAGTTCACAAATGTAGGACAAAAACTATGCTCATCGGGCTCCTGAAATTAACACAAAAATGCCCGAAAACACCACAAAAACACTAATAATCTATCTCAAAAGTTTAATCACGTCCCAATACATATACTCAGCTCTATTTTAACCCCTTAAAGTCTGAAATACAGCAAAAACCCAAACTGATATGAAATACTCAACTGAAAACACCAAACTCATACAAAAAACACACCCGAAAACTCACAAATCTGCACTGTTCAGCACAAAGGCAAACTCTGTATGAGCATGCACATGGAATGGCTTCAAAATCCCATCTTTAGCCTTCCCAAAAACCTGCAAACTCCCATTCTTGGGTCTCCCTGGAAACTTGCAAACTCCTGTTCTTGGGTCTCCTTCTCCACAGGTTTGGCAGCCTCTGAAGAATAACAAAAAATGAGCAAAAATCAAGTTCTGGAATCAGCCCAAAATGCCTCCAAACCCCTTAAAAGAGGGCATAACCATAACTCATATCCAAGAGAGGTTAATGAAACATAGTTTAATAATAATTTTCATTTATTAGTCCAACGGTTTCCAAAGATTAACCCCCTTTTTCCAAAACTTCACTTTCTTGGGCCTGCTTGCCTTAGCAAAGATTATTATTTTTTAATTATTTGAAAAGGGGACATGACATAATTCCTCATCATTATTAGACTCATCCTTTACAACAATGTAGATAATTTCATCTTCTTCTTCGTCATTAGAATCATTAGAATCTTTAGCCATGAAACATGTTTTCTTACCTTTGTCCTTAAATGATTTGAAGTTTTCTTGCCATTGCATTTGTGGCTTTTTTTCTCATCCTTGTTCTGATTTTTTGGACACCTAGTAGTAATATGTCCAATTTCTTCACTAGAAAAATAGATTAGAGGAACCTTACATTTGTATTTCCATTTGCCTCTTGGATATTTCCTTGCTAGTAGAGCTTCAACCACCTCAAGATCACTATCTGAACTCTGTTGTGATTCTTCATCACTGTCTGACTGAGAATCCTTTATCTTCTTACCTTTCTCTTTGAGTGAAATCTTGGCTTCAAATGATGATTCAATGTTCTTGGCACCTAGAACATAATTATCATAGTTATCTAGCTCAAATGTAGTCAATCTTCTAACTATGGCCTCTAAATTTATCTTATGATTTGCTTCACTTCTTCTTTCTTGAATTGCAAAAACTCTGATTGCATAAATGGGAATTAGTGTTCTAAGAACTTTACTTATAACTATTTCCTCCTTGATATCTACTCCAGATGCTTTGATTGCACTGACACTTGCTTTAACTCTTTCAACATATTTTGCTATGTTTTCATCCTCTCTCATCCTCATCTGATCAAATTGACCTCTCAAACTTTCTGCTTTGGCTCTTTTCACATTATCATCACCTCCATAGATCTCTTTCAGCTTGTTCCACATTTCAAAGGAAATTTTTCAATCCTTGATATCATCAAATTCTTCATAACTTAGGGAAGATGCAATATCTATCATCATGTTGTTGTGAGTCTTCTTTTCAGCAATATCATTGACAAATAATGTGCCAACAAGTTCTATATATTTTTCATCAAGATACTTCAGCCCTGTGTCACCAATAGAAGCTAGATGAAGTCTCATCAATCTCTGCCATGCTAAGAAGTTGTCCCTGTTAAGTCTTAGAATTTCCCTCTTGTAAGACATCTTGATCTTTGGCTTAGATCCTTGAAATGTTTTCTTGCAAGCACCAAAAGCTCTGATACCAATTGTTGGAATTATAGATGGAGTAACTGAGAAGGGGGGGGAATCAGTTACTCCAAAAAACAAATTTGGATCCCTTAGATGTCTTAAATAACTAGTTACTGCTGATACTCGGTAAACATTTCATAAAATGTTGTAACTTGGTAGATTAACTTGTTATTGATCTTTAAGCATTCACAATTATTAACATGCATGTAAAAGTAAATAGCATGAGCACAAGAGACACCAGATTTAATGTGGAAAATCAATATGGGAAAAACCATCAAGTAACTAGCTACCAATTTTTACTCTTTTGAAGTGAGCCCTATTAGGAGCCAACCCTATTAAAGGTTACAAAACACATTGTTAGGTGTGACCTTGTTAAAGGATTTAATCACCCTATTAAGAGTGGCCTTGCTAGAAGGTCTTTAAAAAAATTCAACTGAACTGTCACATTGTTAAAGTATTTACAAAATGGCTACTAAGCCAACTCTGTTAAGAGATTTTGAAATCATTGCTACAATGGTTAGAAAGTAACAATGAATTGACCTGAATAAGATGCAACTGAATTTGCTGGTTACAGATCTCTATTCTGCACCATTAGATCTACCTTGATGAAATATAGCTTTCTTGCTCCTTAATGATCTCTGATCATTCTTAAAAAAATTGCTCTCCTAATAATCAGTCCTCCTTTTCATTCAGATCACATCAAATCCATCACTTAGAATTTTCAACTTGACCTCTTATATATACCATTCAGATTATCAAGTCGACCCATTCACAAGTTACATTTACCAATAAACCATACATTAGTCGGCTACAAGTATTACATTAAACAAATAAACTTTATTTCACAAAATAATAAAATCCTTTATTGGCCGACCCTCTTGGTAAACACTGCTCTAGAAACAATTTCCTGATTTAATCATCTCAACTTGGTTAACACTAAAAAATCTACAAATTCCTTTATCTGCCGAGTGAACTCAGTAAGAACTGAATTTCCTTTGCTAACCATGAGAGCTCGGTAAGAACTGTTTTTGCCATATTTCCCTTTGATAACCGAGTAAGCTTGATAGACACTGAATTTCCTTGCTTAACCATGAAAGCTCAGTAACAACTATCTGCACAAGGTAAAGTTTGAGAACGCTTGGTAGACACTATAAACCTTCTTTGCTAACCTTCTAAGCTTGGTAGACTCTGTCTTTTGCCTTGCTGACCAACTGAGCTTGGTAGACTCTAACTGATAACTGATATGACATTTGTGTAACATCAAAGACAATGCACAATTGAACAATTGTATCCAATAGTTACATGATATTCTACATTTTAATTGGTCAGATGACACACTTTTTGACAAGTGAATGGCAAAATTTGTTCATGCAAAGTAGTTAGAATGTGGTAAAACTACTGATGATGAAATGGAATAGGATGAAGTACAAATAATTGACATATTAGTAGAAGTAGAAGACGACAAAGGTGAGAAACCAATTGCAGTTACTTAAATAGGCCCCCAAAATGATAACTTGATAATAGAATGACCTATGGTGACTATTAATCTCTCATTACAAGATGACATGGATGGGATACTTAAGGTTCGGCTTAGCTTGCAAATACTAGAACAAGGCCTACCACATGCAGAACTGACTATCACACATTCCAAGGATGAAGCACAACAACAAAGCCAATCATAAAATCCTTAGCAACAAAAGGTGTGATAGAAAGTGGTCCCCACTAAAGAATATTCATGATGAAAGACTTTCTGTTGCACAATTTTTTGTCTTTTATGACAGTAACAATGTAAATATTTTTCTATCTTAAGGACACCTGTCAGTATCTTCTATGCCTAAAGCTTGTTGCATCTCATAGTATATAAGTGAAATTCCATGGCTAGAAGAGGGGTCTGAGTCATTGTACATTTTTTAGTTTTTACTAAGCTTTTTTTAGTCCAGTTCTTGATGCAAATTTTATGATATATTTTCTCTACAATAATCTAAGGACACATTAATGTTACAAGATTTGTAGTGTCTTATCTTGAGTTGTTTTGAGTTCTACCTCAGTTGTTATACAATTTTCAAAGAGAATTAATGCAAATATGAGATATCCCCATGTCTTTTCTTTTTGAATCTTGTCTTCATTTTTGTCATCGAGTTATCCTAAGATTGTATGAGAAAAGTTTGTTCAATTGAATGCAATTAGGACAAATTTTACATCATTTCACTATTGTTTTTAATTCAATGAGTTAAGTAAATATTTTAGTGAATATGATAAGATCTCCAAGTAGTAGGAAGGATATATGTAAGAATGAGTTTCAGTGTGGATTGTTGATAACATTAATTGTAATGCAATCAATTAGGTCAAGAAATTGGATAGACTCTAAATCCCAATGGACGAGGCACTGATCAACAAAGTTCGGTCTATAATTGGAGAAATCATGAATAAGAATCAAGCTTGAAATTAAATCAATTTTATTTTAATGTTTGAAGAATGTCAAAGCTAGTCAGCACTTGTTTACATTTAATCTCTTAGTCTTGGTTAGCTTCTCTTGCCCAGAATTATCTATAGATCTAAGAAGAATTGTGACCAATCTGCTATAAGGGGATGATTATCGTTGTAAATGTTATATAATGAATGAATTATGAATGTAATATCAGGTTATGAATCTTTTATTCCTCAGGTGCACCTGCGTTGGTTTTATAGAGCCAAAAGAGTAGAAAATCTTTCCAGATTTTGTTGAAGTTGGGTCTAGATCTGAAGAACATAGAGCTATTTATAGGGAGTAGCTAATCCTTAGGGTATTCATGATCTTCATCATCTTGGTACTAAGTGTTTTGTTGCTTAGTAGTGTGAAAACACCAACACCCACAATGGAATGGAAAGACAATTGCATTAAGATAAAATAGTAATATTATTGATAATGGACATAAATGAATGACAGTACCATAATTGATGAACTGAATCAATTAGAATGATTTATAATTTAGATGTGTCTTCTTATACATGTAGGGCAATAAGAGATTATGATAAGGAATAAATAAGACATTATTCACATAGAATGAAATTACGTCTCCCACATAAAATAGAATATATGTTGAAACTCGTATGTCTTATATACAAACTACTATGCAATGCATTATCCTAATTGAACCTAAGTAAAATATAACTAGTAAAATATTTTATTATATCAAAATATATAAATTTCAAACATTTTCATAAAATAAAAATATTCAACCATGTCTATTCCAAATCTAATTTGTGATCTTTATCTATGAATTGAACCTAAACGACAAGGAATACTGCCTTAAAAAAAAGGGCAATTCTTCAAGGGTAAATGATATTCCCCTCTCATAATTTTGGACATTTCTATCAATTTACACTTTTTATCTTTTTATCTATAGAATCATTGTTTATCTCTTCGAAGTGGATATGCCTTACGCAAAGCATCTTCATTTGAAGGCTTTCCATTCAATAGGCCAAAGCAACTCAATTTGTGCATAAGGAGTAAAGGGCAAAGATTCGACAATATTTTAATTTTTATGATAGGTCATCCATCCTTAGCCCCTCAATGTCTAATATATGACATCCCCGAAACTTTCTCTTCTTACAGATGGTTCTGTTTAAAACTCTAGAAACCACATCAGCTTGCACGGACGTATGCAAGCACGTCACTGCACAGTTGCATGCTGTGGTAGACATGTTTACGTAATGACATCATAATCAAGACCTAAATTTCTAATCTGTTGAACCATTTTTCCTTTTTTCATCTAGAACTATCGTTCAATTGGTGAATTATTGCAAAAGGACAAAGGAGAAAGCACTAGTGAACTTTTGCTACGGTCCAATATCTTAGAGACATATTTAAATGTGTCTGCAAATTGTTTCCTAAGTTGTATAAATCATCATTCATTGGCAGAGTAGGATTAAATTTGGCCGTTGTTTCTACAATGAAAGGCAATTCTTTGGTGGAGCCCAATTTGTGTTGATCTCTAAAAATTCCAGGCGCATTAACTAAAGCTTGTGGTTTTCTCGTTGAAGATTCTACCATCGTCTTCACAATAATAATTTTATATGACGTGTTGATAAATCTGGATTTTCTAGGGCAAACAAGTTGGGCTCATTTGAATGAGGATTTGAGGACCAAATAAGATCTGATCTGCATAAAAGCCCAAAGCTCTTGAAACGAACTGCAGGATTTTCCAATCTTGGATCAGTCCTTAGAATAGAGTGTTAATGGCGTCCTGCAAGATCGTTACTGATAAGAAAGAGGATCACAAACTGATTGAGAGAAAGAGGCGCCGTGACATGAAAAGTTTATGCTCGGTTCTAACATCGCTAATTCCTGCAAATCTCAAAGTACATTTTACTTCTTTGTGCAATTATTTATTTATCCGTTGATCTCCCCTTCTAAAATCTTGATGAACTAACAAATTTGACCTAATTTTTCAGGAAAAGCATTCATTATCAGACCAGCTCGCGGCAGCTGCATTCTACATTCATGAATTGGAGAAGAATGTGCAAGACTTGGAGAAGAAAAGAGAGAGGCTGAGAATCTTATCTCATTTTGAGAAATTCCCTGAAAGGGTTTCGTGTAATACAGAGAATGGTGAGATTAATGTGCCCATTGATTCATCCAGCGCTTTTCCCATGGTGAAGCTTACAAATGTGGGTTTGGAAATGCACGTCACTGTTGGTACATTCAAACAGACAGTTCCGTTATGGAGGTTATTAGATGTGTTGGAAGGAGGCGACCTTGAAGTTGAGGTTGCATTGCAATCTTCTGTAAATGATAAGATCTTCTATACTTTTCAATGCAAGGTAATCCTTTGCCTATACTGGATGCTTAACATTATGTATTAAGGTTTGATTTCTATGTTAAAAGTGTTAAATAATCAAAATTCATTTATTTTTCTAAACTTAATTTCTTCCTGATAAAATCTAGAGTATTCAAATTTCATTCTTCTCTGAATTGAAATCAATGCCAGTGCAGATCTCAGATGTTCTCCGTTTTGAGAGCAACGTTATATATGAGAGACTTTGGCAGTTGGTGAGGGAACACAGATCCCCATTTCAGCATTCAACTAGCTAAATTTGATCTGTGAAATTTCTAAAAGTTTCTTTGAAGTGGTTCCAGTATTTTATTTGGAGTGGCCGCGGATTCCCACAAGGTCTTCTTTTGTTCTTCATTATTTTAAAAACTTACCCCTGTGTTTCTGAACTGCCCTTTTATCTCTCTCTATACACTTTACATGATCTGTTGTATTTAGGATGAACAGATGACCCGTCTTGCAGCATATTTTTAGCATGTGTAGACTGCATTTCAAGAATAGGTACAGTTTTAGAGTAGAAAATGTGCAAACACTTCATATACAATGGAAGATTTGTTGTAATATTATGTATCTTATGCCCTCGTCGAGTCAATTAAGTTTCTCATATGCAATAAAAGATCTGTTAGAAAATTAATTATCTTTGAATAGTCGTTCAGCTGACTACCTATCAGAAGCCATTCCTTGAAGATTTTGTGGCATCTTCTTGGCCCTCCATCCTAATGCACAACATGAAGCATGTAAATTTAAATGTTGACATAAAAATGAATTTTTTAAGTGGACAGCAACAGACACAGAGAAAGCGTGCATTTTTTTTACAAGGGATGGTAAGCATGAAAAAGAATGTATTGTGAACAGCATTTCTGAGAAGCTAAAGTGAATGTTACTGTGCAGCCACATAGAATAGAAGAGTTAGCAATGCAGTGCTAAGTAACAGAAGACAAAAGTAAAGGTGAATGTCTAGCTCCAGCGGAAAGGAATAGAGAGTTTGATGTAGCTCTAGTCAATTGAATAAGTCAATTGTGGCTGCAGCTTCCGATTGATTTAGATGAAGTACTTTAAATCATATTGTAATCCAAGTTTGAGAGAAGTTTGTATATGTCATGTGGAGTTCATTTCTAGCTCTGTTTGGGGTTTATGTTTCTACATTGCCAGTTGATTGGCAAGTAAAGCGGCAGGTCAACGTCTGTGTTTTGGGATTTTGAATGTAACAATTAGTATTAGCTCTAAGAAAGCCTTAAGTTTTAAAATAAATGGCAATTTGTTTGTGCTGAATATTTATTATTTTTTGCAGACATAACAGAAGAAACATTAAATTTTGAGACATAACAAATGGTACTATAAGTTGGGAACAATAACAAAATTATGGTGTCAAACGCAAAGAAAATGACAGTAATGGCAGGAAATGACTTCTGAGAGCTCGTAGTCATTGAGATTGTATATTTGGGTGACCTCTCACTAACGACCAAAATGTCTAGCTAAAATAGATGATTGGAAAATATGTAAAGCCATTGAGTTTAATGAGAGATATCTTGAAAAAGACAGACTTCTGAGAGCTCGTAGTCATTGAGATTGTATATTTGGGTGACCTCTCACTAACGACCAAAATGTCTAGCTAAAATAGATGATTGGAAAATATGTAAAGCCATTGATGATTGGAAAATATGTAAAGCCATTGAGTTTAATGAGAGATATCTTGAAAAAGACAGACTTATCCAGAATAGCATCAACAAATTATGCATAGGAGCATACTGAAATTCTCCGCATAAATTACAAAGAATATGATAAAGTCAAACTAATGAAGTTTTAGATGTCACAATGATATTTTGAGACTCTTCAAATACATTGATAATAATTGACAAAACAATGGTAGAGTCGAGAATTATATAACAGATTTTCAAAAAATCTACTCTCGTGGATTTTATGCAATACTGGGTTCCATTGAAGCGAAGGACCTCTCAGCATTGATGGTGGATAATTTGATTTGTTCTCCTCAAATCCTTCCCAAGGGAACTCTTTCAACCTTTGAGCTAATAGAAGGGGTTAGGTAAGAGGTTATAGCATTTCATAAGAGGCGAAGCAAAGTCTCAATGAGAAAGTTGTGCGGCAAATAGCTATGGAGTAACAACTAGCTTAGAGGGAGCAAGTAGCTCATAGTCATTGTTTTGGATCAAGAAGAATTAAAAAAGCTCAAAGTCAAACATATGATAAGAGCAATGTAGCATGTTATTATGATAGTAAATTTGGTCATTAAGGGAGAGCTTGAAAAACAAATATGATGAAACAAAGAAGAAGATAAATATAATTAATGAAACGGTAGTTGATTCTGATCACTAAAAGGCCTTTTTCATGTACATCATTAGTGCTAGGGCAAATTTGAAATTTTGCATCTCAACATTGAATAAAATAAATACAAAGTAGTAATGAATTTCTTTGTTATGGATGAAAATATCCTACCCAAGATTAAAATGGAGTATACTAGAGCACTTCTAGTAGTACACAAAGGACTTATCAACACCAAGCATGGAGAGACTAACGAGATAGAGAATGTTTATATTTCTCTTTGTACTAACTACAAGTCTTTTAGTGTCTATTAATTGGTACAACAAGGCTATAAAGTATTCATGGAGAAATGTGAATGTGTCTTCATTGAGAAGAATGGGAGAAAATAGATAGAAATACATCAGTGATCTATATTGAAGAGTTTAGTTCAAAGAATCCTCTTTATTTGAACATCTTGGGTATGAATATTTTAACTACATTGGTTTGAGTCTATTGTTCAAAAATGAAATGGCTAGAATTTTTTCATAAATTTTATATGTTATTATTATATTTCAAGCCAAAATTATATTAAAACAAAATAAGGATCTCTTTCACTTGTAAAACTCTAAAGGAGAACCTACACCATTATATTTTGTGCATGCTGATTTATATGGTCATATGTATAACATCTCTATTGGAGAGAGTCAATATTTTATGATATTTGTATATTATTACAGAAATTAGGGATAGATCTGTATTTTTAAGCATAAATCATAAGATTTTATGATGTTTATGGTATTTAAGAACCAAGATAAGGAGGAGAGTAGACACTTCGCCAAGGTTATAATGTCTAATAGACAAGGGTAGAATCCCTCCAATATGTTTGAAAATATTTGGAAGCATCATGGTACTATGGAGGGGTTGAAAAGAAGCTAAATCAACAGAAAATTAAAGTAATTAAGAGGAAGAAGAAGACTAGTTTAGATATGGTAAGTATTATGAAAAATGAAAAAAAAAAAAACCAACTAAATATTAGGGTGCAACTACTTCAATAATGATTTATTTTATAGATTAAGTTCCACAAAGTGAGTTTGTTACAAGTTTCCACAAGGGGCATATATGATATCCAAGTGTATGGTTGAGTACTTTAGAGTGTTTTAGTATGTCGAATATGCACTAGCAAAAAAAGAGAACAGAAAAAATTTGGATAAAAATGATGGGATGTGCATCTTCATGGGCTATAGTACATATAGAATTATAACAAAATCACCATCAAACTAGAGATCAATGAAGATGTTGAGTTACTTGATAATGTCCTAAGAAATTTCTTAGTGCATCTCTTTAAGTATGATAATTAATGTACTTGATGATAATTAGTATGAGGTTTATTATGGTGCTACTACATTTTTTACAAAATTAATCAATATGTTATAGGGACCTTCAAACTCCAAAATTCAATTTGCCTACCAGCTCTAAGAGCTCCATTTGAAACTAGGGAAAAAAATGACTATAGAGGGTAGTTGTACACTAGGATTTGGATAACTTTGGATTGGTACTTAAATGGAAAACATAAGGAATTTATGAAATAACAGGGGATCACCTTAGAAAAGAAATAATAGTTGTGAGGGTTGTAACCTCACAATTGTCCAACTAATTAAAAGAACAACCAAGAGACTAGAGGATATTTTTTAAAAGTGAAAGTTGTCATTATGATTTTGATTAAAATTTTGAGTTTGGGATTTATTTCTTATAGTAATTTAGTTTATTTATATAATGTTATGGAGGGAAAAAAATTATAGGTCAGGAAAGTTAGATTTATTTTTTTCTTTTTGTAGTGATTTAAGGAGTGATATATATTTTAGAGATTTTTCATTTTTTCCATAATGATCTTCTTTGTTTTCACTATGTTTTGAAATAAGATATTTCTTTCATAGCCTTATATCATTTCTATCTATATTCATGCCAAATAGAAAATGAAAGTTAATTATTTTTCCTCTTGGCAAGTAAGTTATAAATGTGAATTGGGTCTATAAGATAAGAGGATTGGAAAAGTATAGAGATAAATAAGGTAGTAATTGTTTTAAAGGAGTAAAAATAGCAATGTGGTAAAGATTATAATAATATGTATGTTTCTTTCATCAAGGCTAAAAATCATGCAATGAAGGAATTCCAAATAGATGTGATGATTTCTCTAATAAATTAAGTATTAGAAGATGGAACCATATTTCTGAAGCCAGGTAGTTATTTAGTTGTAGGAAAATAAAATAAATTTTATAGGCTGAAATTTTTCTAATGGCCTTAAGAATGTGTTGGAAAGTAATTAGATATAAGGAATGAATATTTTTTATATTAAAAGAAGTGAAAACAGGGCGGATGGCCCTCAATACATCACCATGGATAAACCATTCACTAACACATTAAAAATAAACTACCAACACTTTAACCACCATTCCCTTAATATAAAAATTAGAGTACCCAACCCGATAAACCTAAATTAGATGCTAGCATATAGATCGTCATATCTACCAGTATTAAATACAAAATTACTAGCAGATAGAATAGTATCTAAAATATAACTAGCATGGTATCTATTGTACAGCATAAATTTCGTCCAAAATATAAAGGCTATTCAACCTAAGCATCTATTGACATATCCACTAAAGAGTTTAAACCATATACATAAACAATATTTAAGGCATAAAGCCCAAATCATAAAAGTAAAAGTTGTACTAAACCAACAATAGAAAACCATAAGAAAGCGATAAAAGAAAAGGTGTATGCTTTGGCCTTTACCTTACATTTCTTGGCCAGCATGATTTTGGCCTAGTCATGCACTAGAAACCCATAGAGTTTTAGAGACTCCTCTAGACCAAGGTTATCCTCCTCGTTCTCTTGTTGTGAAATGTGGAGCATGATGGAAGCAACATTAGTGACCTTAATGGAAAATTTGGATAGAGTCATAAAAATCTCATCCAAATCATTGAATTGTTCATTAAGGGCCACCATCTCTTGCTTTATAATATCCTTGACTAGCCTGAGTAGTTCCTAGCAACTAGCACAATTACTTTTCATGGCACCTATAGAATGAACCTACATCATCATAGGGACAGTAGAAATGAAATTCTTATTGTTCCTTTCTAAATGCATAGGGGAATTAGATGTCATCAACAAATCATCCTTATGTTTCCTTAGAGAAGGGGCAACTTTGGAGTTGAAATCCACTGTGTTCATAGTGAAACTTGCAAACACATGAGTTGTGTCCTGACTAACCTTCTTCTCCTTTTTCTTATTAGTTTTGATTTCCTTTAAAACCGATCTTGTTGGGAATTTAGCTAAGAAGATTCTTCAAGGTTGTCATTTATGGAAACATATATGTTGTATTTTGGGGGAAAACTTTGTAGTTACCTTTTGGAGAAGATAACTTAGAAAATTATCTAAGTGTCATGAAGATTAACTATCATTAGAGACACCCTTTTGATTGGTGAAGTTCACAAAGAGCATATTGGCACATGTGCACTTGAGGGTAGTTAGTTTAGAATATGTGGATCCTATATCTTAGATTGCATGGCATAATGAGTTGTACAAACATAGATAATTAGTGGTTTGCAAGTTAGTGTCATGAATTAGCAGAACATAGAAGAGGCAAGGAAATGGTAAATTACATTAAGTAATTATTTTGGTTTACCAAAATAATTAGATAACTATTAAGGGACAACATCCTAGATGTTAGCCCAAACTTAGAAAAGGTCAATTTTGTGTTTGGGGACACATGTAGACTTGAAGGCCGATATGGAAAAATAGAAGGGCATAAAATAAAGATTTCTAAATGAGAAGTACTGTGATGAATATTTTATTGAAATGCAATTTTTATATGATGTTAACTTTACACTAGAGAAGAGAAAGGAAAACATATGTGAAATTTTGTAAAGAGAGAAACAAATAATAAATTAGATATTGAAGATATTAGCATTGTCAAGAGGCCTTTTTATTAGTGGATCATTTTGTGGGTACCATCCTCACTGGGGTTTTCCCTTGGCTAGTGTTTCCCTAGTCAACAAATAATGGTGATATGAGTTACATTGTATTACTGCTATGTTTAATTTTATGTTAATCATGTGTATATTTTAAGATTGTTAAAGATATCCATAATTGGGAAAAATTTTGTGAAATGTTGATTCACCCCCCTCTTAGTATTTTCTATTTCTAACACAACTTATATCTTCAATCCTCATACCCTTAGAATCTTCCTCCTTCCTCATTCTTTTATTTTCCTTAGATTCCCTTTTCTCTCACTAGCTTACAACTCTATCTCCTTATTTATCCCTCAACTCCTATAGGATTTTTATTTCATCCTAGCCCTACTCTTAGATAATATCTCAGATCTCCTTCTACCTGCATCATTTTCTTCCTCTGAATCTATAAGGTCAATTTCTTCAATTTTTTCCTTTTTAGTTTTTGTACTTTTGGGTTAGATTCTTTCTAGGGTTTCCCAAGGGTGTGGAAGAGGGGAAAGGCTAAGGAGTGGGGCCCATAAAACAACCCCCACTATTACTAGATAGACAAGGAAAGTCCTAATTGTTAACATAATGAGGAGGAGCAAGGGAAAGATGAAAATTATAAATCCAAATATATAAACCATGATGTAAGATAGTGCAACTTTTTCCCTTTCTCTTCCTATCCCTATCATCTACCACAACATCTTCAAGGTCATGTAATAGGAAAAATTGAATGGAAGTTTCATCATGGTGCCCAAAGTAATTCAATAGTGGGAAATAACAAACACCAAACCTACCCTCTAAGGAAAAATATTTCATGAACATGAAGCATACCTCATTCATGGAGAATCAATCATAATAAATGCAAAGAAGGAGCATTTAGGATCCAGTGATGAAAAAGTTGAACCAATTTTTTTTGATGAATTGAGTAGGGCACTCGTATATCTGATATATAATTGGAATGTGGTAATTTATCCTCCATAAAAGGAAATATGCAATGGATGGATCAAAGGCTATTCCATCCATCCATTCATTTTATGAAATGTTTTTATCACATTGTGAACAAAACTTCCAAGACAATTGTAAACCCTTTTAGTATCGATTTAAAAGTATTCTTATTGTATTCAATGAATTGATTTGAATCAAAATTCCCGAATAAACTAATTGAATTATTCTATTTACATATCCAACGTATTGAACATTTTACAACCAAGAAACTCAAGAAATTAGAAACTAAAATTTATGTCCATTCCTTGGAACCAAATCTATCTAAACGATGATCATGAGAAATTGGGTAAAGATCTTCCCAAAAAAAAAAAGCAAATATAAAAAAGAATTGTCTCCAAGATCGATGTTTATTTGAATTTCTTTGGAAGTCATGAGTATAGTTGATGATCCTTTACTTAGCGGGCCATTCTATGGGTCAATGAATCAATTTAAGTCACCCTGGATGCTCCATTCAAAGGAATACTTGAAAGAGCAAAAAAGAAGCTGTCAAAATCTAAGAACCAAGATTCTACCAATAAGAATGATGATTCTACCAACTGACTTTTTTTATTTTCTTTAATTTGACTAGAAAATAAAGAAAGAATCGTTCAACCAAGAATCAAACTTATTTCAAAATGGTGGATAGATAAAATTCGCACAGTCTTATTAGAAGAATAGAATAGAAGAAAATGGTTAGATGAATCTACTTTAGAGGACTTAAAGAAGAAATATGATTAAAAGAAATAGGAGGAAAATTATTATGTATTTTTTCGTAACTCCAAAACAAAAAGTAAATGCCTAAATTGCATTTTTGCCTACAATATTGCAATGCTATAAAAAAAAGTAATTTACTATTATAAAAAAAATTAAAATTTATTGATCATAATTTAATTGAGTGTTCATTGTCAAAAATTTAGCTGACAAGAAAAAGAATTCAATTATATTCAATGAATATTATTAAGTTAGTAATAGCTAATAAAAAAAGATATTAATGAAAAAAAATGAAATTTCTTTTATTTAATTAAATTATTCTTCTCTTTTAGAAATCTAATGTCATAGTTAGGTAAAAACAAAGTTAATAATATCATAATTTAGCAAAAAATCTTTAAAAATGACTACCAAAAACAATTTTGTCACTATTGATGGTGTAGTTACTATAGCATATCCTAATGCTATGTTTTTAGTCCATGTAGATAATGATATAGATGTTTTAACAGTTATATTGGGTAAAATGAGATGTCGAACAATACTATTAATACATGGGGATAAAGTAAGAGTTGAACTACCTATTTATGACTTAAGCAAAGGATGTATAACATATAGACATCTCATCAAATGAAAGGATGATGCTACCGATGAGGCCCATTAACAAAAGATTTTAGTATTCAAAAAAGGATCACAAATGTGAAAAAATGTGTTTCTATTCACAAACTTTGCAAAAAGTGCCACCTAATTTGAAAAATAGAAATGCCTTATTGTAATTTGTTACAATCCGAGGCATAGACAAAAACAAGGATAATTTCCCATTATAAGGAATTATAAAATAAATAAATTTCGGCATCATATTCATATTATTAGATTATAATCTTTCTAAAATAGATTATACTCTATTTTAGAATTATTATTTTTTACTTCAAAATATCAAAATTGATCAAAAATTATAACAAGAAAAGATTTGTGTTGTGTCAAAAAAATATGAAAAAATTTGTGTCAAAAAATATAAGAAAATATGTGCCACATAGAGCTACAAGAAGATTTTTGCCACATAAAACTAAACATTGAATATTGAAAGGATTTATTTGTGTTATAACAAGTTTTCACAATACCATTGTTACTGTTATACATACACAAGGGCAAGCAATTTCTTGGTGATTTCACGGCTAAACCCACCTCTAAATCTCAGTGGTTGCTCAGTCTTCTTGAAGAACTTATTCATATTGGTCTCATCAGTGACCTTTATGGTCTTCTTCCATTTGTGACCATTCATAGAAAGACTAGTAGCCATGGAAATAGTTCCCTCATTCACATGGAAGGAAATTCCATCAGTGGTGACTCTCCTTTCAACCCAGAATCCCTAAATTGAGATAAAATATTATCATCATACCCCACCATGGCTTCAATAAATGGAACAAGGTCACATTTACTCAAAGTCTTCTAGGTACATATGAAAATTCTTTGCATAATATTCAATTTTTGAAGGCTCAATATGAACCATATCACCCCCAATATCTTAGCCTTGCTCTAAATTCTATGAGAGCTCCAGATTGTTAAATTTGGAAATATCCTTTCTCTCTTGTAAATGCCTTAGAAATGAAATAACTATGTCTTTCTTCACAAATAATTTAGAGGTAAAACTACTATAATAATTGAAATATATATGATTAAAAAATTAGTCCCTTCGGTAGTAGGAAAACATGTGTATATCATCATCCTCTCCTTTCCTTAATTGCCACCTAAGCCTCCAAGGATCATGCTCCATACCATTTATAGGTTTCATAATTATATAAAAAATACTTTCCCTATGTCTTACTGTGACATAATCCTCAAAAATATTTGCAATCTTGTAACCACTAAATATATTGTTTATGAGATCATGTACCTTTTTCAATCTTGATAATCTTTATGAAAATAAGAACTATTGTTTCATTTTTGGGTTTGAAATCAAATTTAGACCCATATCCCACCTCAATAAAATCACTATCCACAAGGTCAAATAGAAATATAAAAGCTTTAAATTAGTCATCATTTACCTTATCTAAAATTTTATTCCCTCTCAATAAGGGTATGAATCTCCTTTTGGATGGACTCCATTTACCTCCAACACATGAAACCCTAAACATGCAAGCCATAGTTGGCCATGGCATTTTCTAGAACACTATCTTCCTGATAAGTGTGTTGTAGATCATAACTCTCAAGTTTAGTTAGGAGGTGCCAAATTATATCACCTTTAGTGTCGATTATTGACCATGCTAGGTCATAGTTCCCTTTGACCACCTCCACCACTAGCATGGGATCACCTTAAATACTCATGTGATTCCACCCTAAGATGATAATGATCTTTAATCTACATCAAGTATTATATCTTCAACCACATTGTTAGAGATGTTTCTTAAGTTTCCAGCATAATTCATTACTTGTCTACAAGAAGAGTCCCCAATAACATTGCCATCAACAACACATCCATTTCTAGAAGTACCATCAAAATTGAGGTTCACATTAGGATAGTTTTGGGGTTTCCATTTAGTATTAATGTCCACCTTAGCTTTTTAGAGATATCCTACTTATTTAAAGCATCCAAGAGGTTCCACCTTATAGAAACCATTTGTTCATTTATAGGTTGGGGACCATGAGATAACTTCCATTTACTATTTTCCAAATTTTCCTTTAGTAGTCTTACAATTACATTGCACATTATCTCATATTTCTTCTATATCTCCCTAAAGATCTTGTTATTCCTCTCTTTCCAAATTCCCCAATAAACATGGGGAGGGATCATTTTTCACGAGTTTTAGTAACACACGCGAAAGGGGAAATGCCAATTTAAAATGAATTGTTACAAGTCCATCTAAATGACTTAGTTGACCTAGAATTTATGTGGAATGGATTCCCCAATATTAACAGTAAAATAGGAGTAAATAAAAATATGTTGGATACTATCTTCATTCGTTTTGCACAAGTAGCATCTATTAGGAATTTGAAATCATTTTTTCTCAGATGATCAATGGTAAAAAATTTACCATGAAGAGTAGTCCACCAAAAAAAATTTACTTTAGGGATTAGCTAATTATTCCAAATCCTTTTTCTAATATGGGGGTGTGATATCACCATCAAACATCATGTGATAGGAATACTTAATAGAAAAGGACCCATTTGAGGATCTTTCCTAGGCAATATTGTCATCCTTGGGGAAGTGTACAATCCTATAAGATTCTAGCCTTTCCTTGAGTTCACCAACTAAGGTTCTTGAGTTATTGGGGACCCCTCTAGGATGTTTTTCTACTTCCTTTATCTAGACAAGTAATTACTAACCTTTTCACCAAATTTTTGTTTTTACACCCCTTCCAACTATGAGAATTTACTATGTAAAATGGGTCTTCCTCCTAACCAGTTGTCCTCCAAGAATCTAATTTTATTCCCCCTTCCTAAAAGCCAGCACAACCCATCTCTTAGAAACCTTGGAATTTTTCATCACATTATTCTAGATCCTACAATACTACGACCAGACATTCTCCATACAGCAATAGACATAAGGGATGTTGCCAAGGCACTTTGCCTTCATTATGTTGCACCAACCTACCAATTCTCAACAAGTCTCCAACAAATTTTAGAAAGGAGGGATTTATTAAGATTCATTATCCTTCTCACATCCAAAACCTCTTATCTTTTGGTTTACCCACCATTTCCCAATTTACCAGGTTAAGCCTATCCCTTTCTTGACTCCTCGTCCAAAAGGAATTTTGTCAGAGCTTCTTTAATTATTTTTCCATTATTTGTTTTATCTTAAATAGGGAGATAATGTAAGTTACAACAACCCCTTGCAAAGAAGAAATAAGTAATTATAACTTCCTAGCACTACTCAACAACTTGCCCTTTCAACTAACAATTTTAACCTATATTCCTTCTAGTATAGTATTCCAAAATTGCATAGAGACTTCCTTCACTATCAGTAGAAAACCAAGATAAGTGTTAGGAAGACAAGAATCTAATAGCATAATATTTTGTATATTCATAGCCAATGGTTTTGATTAGTGTTGAAGAAGAATATTTTAGTCTCACTGAAGTATATACATTATCCCAAGAAATCTACATAATCATCCATCAAATTGTGCCATATCCATGCTTTCAAAAATGAAGCATAGTCATATAAGAATGTTTCATCAATGAACTATTTTATAAGATTTGGGGCTATGGAGGTGGTGTCTTAAATACAGACAATGATTTCTAATGAGTGAGTCTTGAGAAGGATCTCCCAAAAACTTCAGCTAAGATTATAAATTGATAAGGTGATATAGGATCTCTTTTCTTGAGGCCCCTGCTAGCCTAAAAGTATCCCCAAGGTATCCTATTGACAATGACAGAAAATTTAATAATTTCCACCATAGTTTAAATTAATCTCAAAACTTTTGTATTGAAGTCGATCCTTCTAAGAACTTCATAAAGAAATTCTCAATTAACCTTATCATAAGATTTTGAAATGTCAAGTTTAAGATCCATGCCATGAATTCTTCTCATATCCATTAAGTGATTCACCTCATGTGTACTAACAACCACATTGAGAATTTTTTGATCTAGAACAAATCTCTTTTGGGGAGTACCTATAAAGTTCTCAAGCATGGATGTTATCCTACTAGAAAAGTATTTATAATTTTTATTGCATAAGCTAATGGGTCTGAAATCAATAACAAACTTTTTTATCTTGAACCTTAAGGACATAAAAGGTGTTATTAATCCTCCTTAGCATTTTACCTATTCTAAAAAATTCTCCAGTAGTCCTAGTCAAGACTATCTTGATTGTCTGCAAGAAGTGTTAGAAAAGGAAAGGGGGAAAACCATATATTCTAAGGGCTTTATAGGAATTTATCAAAAAGCTTACCTTCTTTACTTCCTCCTTTGTCACCTGACCAATGATGAGCTCATTATCCTCCTCTTTTAGCACACTAAGCATATTTTGGATATTCTTATTTCTTTTTATTACATCAAAAAAACTATTTAGACCATCATAGGCTTCCATGAAGTAAGTGACAACCCATATCCACATTCCTCTTGATCTACTAGAGTATTATTATTACTATCCTACAATGAGGTGATAGTTTCTTACTTTTATGCTTTGAGGCCAACATATGGAAGAGTGTGGTATTCCTATCTCCATATGTAGCCCATTGGATCCTAAACCTTTTCTTCCAATACATTTCCTCTTTAGTTATGATATCCTTCCATTGCTCCCTATGATGAGGCCAAATATTGCCTTTATTTCATTATAGTTTTTAAAAACTTTGTTGATACTCTATTTTATTTTTGTCAAAACATTTGTGGACCTATGTTTACCAAAACCTATGATAAACCTATGGGTAGATACTATGCCATCTTTTGCTAGTATTATATATATTATGCACTATTTCATATAGTTATCAAAATGTGTGTTCTTATATTTGAATTTAATTTGATAAATGATTATTTGCAAACATGTCTCTACATAATAACTAACCTGTTAGCAATGAAGCTAAAAGATGATTGGAAGAATTCAAAGATGAGCGCCAACAACATTCAAGAAGAAAAGAATGCTAAGGTGTAGCCACAGTGGAGGAAAGTTGTAACGGTTCCAAAGGACATGATAGAAAATATGGAGGAGCTTTGAAGACTTATTGCCTTCTCTACATTTATTCCTATGGCAAGCAGCTGTTTAGAGTTTATTATTTCCACCTTAAGGTGTTATCTCTTCTTCTTGCCTTGAGTTGTTATTTTCCTTCTTTCTCTCTTGCAGATTTAAAGCTAGGTCAGTTACTTTTCTATTTTGGGAATAAGTGTTGATATCCTATAGATAGGAATAAACCCAAGTATGTTAGGTTAGCCAGCTAGAAGAAGGAGTTTATGGGAATAGACTGTTAACTTTTACAGTGAATTGTATTTTTATAGTTTTGTGTTATGTAATGAATTTCTGAAATGTAATGAATTAATTTTTTGGCTTCTATCTTGTGTTAGTATTTTAGTTGAAGCCGACCAAGGGATCCCACTTGGAAGGTGAATTAGATTAGGATAAAATAGATTTATTTCCAAGCATTCTTATTATTGTAAGTAGAATTTGTAAGTTCCTTCCTGTAGCATTGCACTTCATGAATGTTCCTGCAACATATTTGATAACAATTATAGTGGATGAACTGAGTTGGAATATTTGTTAGCCTTTCATTGTATTTCTAGTATTCATATAGTTAAGTGTGTTAGTTTCCTATAGCAATAGTGTAAGTTCTTTTCCTTACATTTTTACTTTCCTGCATCATAAGCTTAGTGACTCATTAAGAGACCTAGTGCACATACTATGCCAACCATTTCAACTATATGTCCCTGGGTTAACAAGATTAAATGCACCTCATAATGGAAAAATAGTCTTTAGTTTGAATATACTATTCGTAAGGATGGCCTAGAGCATGACTATGATAAACCTATTGTGAGGTGAACTATTTTTGGTGCCATTTCCAGGGATGGTTTCAAGCTAGGAGTATTTTTGAGTCATAGTTCTTAGATAAATTTTTTTTAAGGAATTTCTAGTTTTGAAGCTTCTTTCACTAATGTGAAAAGTTTAATTGCATGCATCGAAGAGGAAGATGATGAGATCAATATGGCAGATTTCTTCCATGGGAGTCTGTTAATTTGAACAAATAAATTGAAGAGGAAGAAGTTGAGTTACCTTTTAAAGATGCAAGCCCTATTTTTCTCATAGCATCATCTTCAAGAGCTGAACCAATAGATACAAGTGGTGTTCAACCTTTTGCTAAAGTTTTGGCTAGTTTTCTTGATAACACTGCTCTAAATTCACCAGTTGTTAATCATCCAGTACCCAATGTCCCTTTTCAGCAGCAACCTCATAATCTAATACTTCCAGTCATAGCACAACCTACTTTTCCATTTCCTCTCCCAAGCCTTGTAAATACTAATAATATCAAGAATATGCTTGCAGCTGCCCTTCCAAAGTTCTATGGCCTTGCAACTAAAGACCCTGATACTTTCTTGTTTGAATTGGGCATACTTTTTCATAGTTTTGACTACAACACTGATGCCCATAAACTCAAATTATTTCTAGCAACATTGAAAGAATCAGCTCTATGATGGTTCATAGGCTTAGGAGTCAATGTAGCAGGAAGTTGGGATGAAATGCAAAATCTATTTCTAGATAAATATAGAGTATTGTAAAGTATTTGGTTCAAGAGGAGATGATGTCTTCAGGATATCTTAGAAGGAGGAAGAAACATCAGAAGACTATGTTTCATGTTTCTTATATACACTGTAGAAGAACCCTCAGCATGTGTTGTTCGAGGATTCAAAAATGCTAGTCTTTCTAAGAGGTGTAAATGATGACTGTCTAGAAGCGCTAAACCTGATGGCTAGTGGTGATGTATATCAAGCTTCTTGGGAAGACCTCAAGAATATTTGTCAGAACTATTCAAGGTCAACCATGAAGAAAGGCCAAGGACCTCATTCCATAGTCACTAAAGGGATTAGTCAAGGCATTTCAAAGCTCAAGATATTTAACCTACTATCAAATTTCAAACAAGACACCATCAATGATGTTGCTACACATCTTGATACAATGACTACAAAGAAGAAGTATGAAAAAGCTGAGCTACAACTAGATGAATACTTTCCTCATTGCCAAAAGCAAAAGAAGGATTGCTAATGTAAACTAGTCGCAAGCATGGAGAACAAACATATTCTAACTGAGTACATAAAGATAGATGGAGATAATGAGCAAGTATTCTTTGCTGATCAACACCAACCATAGGCCCAATATCAAGGTATGCCACATGACCCTTTACAAGATTCAAATTCATATGGTAATCAATGGAAAAATCATAATTCCCAAGCTCCTCCACAATATCAACCTATTTGGAATAATGCTAGGCAAAACAACCAAAATAAATCCCAATGGCCTTAGAATTCCCAACCACCTTGGCCTAACCAACATAGTAACCAATGGAAAAACCAATAAAACTATTTGCAAAACCAACACAACCAATGGAAACCACCCCAAGGGAATTTGTAGTCTATGAACCAGTGGAAGGGATCTCAATAATGGCCTAACCAAAATACTAGTACTCCACAATTACCATCTCCAATTCAAAAACCTACTCTAATGCCACCACCTACAAATCTTGGACCTAAAAAGCAAACATAGTTACCTACACAACCTCATCTAAACCCAAATAACCAATAGCGACAACAACCCATGTATATTGTTGATGAAATGACCCTAGCTATAAAGGTCACTGAATTCCAACATTGTACTGTGGCAATTCGTAAAATAGTTTGCAAGTAATCACTAAAGAACCAAATGCCTAAACTGAGACAATCCGTAAAAAAAACTTATTTGGAATCTGAAACCACACTATAAGACAATGCTCTGAAATTTCTTGACTCCGTGACCGAGAGCAAATGATAATCCAACGGGTGCCTGAAATGCCTGACCAGTAGCACTTGTAAAGTGGCAAGTTACTTATCCTTATTCAATGTAGTGTCTTGCAGGAAATAAAGCAATATCTTTATGACTCTGCCAGACTCCTGTCACAAAATTGGCAAGAGTTTGCCAGTCCTTTGGCTGGTCTGGACTGGGGTCGCTGATTCTAGAATACCACCTTGCATTCTTAATTATGTAAGCCTGCACTTGGGAACAGTCAAGCAACTTCTGTGTGTCCAACGGTCTGATGATGTTGTGGTACACATACCTTCGCACCTGTTGAAGACGATGCGACTGACGGGTGGGCGGACAATGTTGACGGATACCTCTTTGCTGCAGTTGACACAGAAAATATTGTTCTCATTTTCTTGATCTCGAGATGCCTGTGTAACGCCCGATCTAAGTTTCGCATGCGACTTCCAATTAATCGCCTTGCTGTGATTAACAGCCTTCAATCCGGGTTTGAAGCGCGATGCCTGTTATATGCTTGTCCGGTCTAGAGAAGAGGGATGATTTTTGATCCTAATTATGGTGGGAGGTCCCTTGAGTGTGATTGCCTGCTAACACTTGGCCCAACAATGTTATTCCAGCTTGAGTGAATTAAACCTCACTTCCTTGGATCGAGTGGATGAGAGTGCTGTCGGATCTGGTGAGATTTAATGTAAAACGGCACCCGATTAATTCTTTACGCCTTCGGCTTAACCTTGAGAAATGTCCACCACCTCTGCTTGCGCTGCACTGAGTCATATATTCTGACCGGTGTTTACTCTTTGTTTTCGCTACTCCTTGCAACGCATCTTAATTAATGTGGATCGACCATATTATATGTATACTTCCAGTGCGGCAGTCTCCGTCTAGTGATGACTGGAGCTCGTCTACAATACAAAAACTGGTCACCCTAGCCTGGCCCAAAATTGGTAAATCAAATCTGATCCGGCCACTCGAATTTTCATGCAAAGTGAAATAAATCTATGCTTATAATATCTTCTACAAATTGCTCCCTGTTGTTCTAGATCGAATTCCTGATTTGAAGTTAATTCCTCCCGAATTTTATCCAATCTCTGCAACAATTCGTGGAGCGATGACGAACTCTATCCTTGCTGCTTCCTACATGAACAGTGATGCATAAACCCTAAAGTTGGCTTTAGACCACCAATAATCACCTTGATGAAATGACTGAATGTCACCTCCAATCTGCCATAATTCGGATGATATTTCACACTCTCAAAATTGCGTACCAATTGAGAGTTTTCGTTCTCAATGGCCAACTGTGACAATTGCCGAAACCCCAGGTTTCCACAATGCACCCGTGATTGAATCACAACTTGAAACAAAGAGATAAACCAACTGCTTACCTTCGAATGGAGCCCCGGGTGCCTATTTATTCTTTTCCCTCCATCCTCTCCAGAGACTTCTAGAACCTTTTTGATCTTATCCCTCTAGTGACTTTATTAAATATTTTCCAAGTCACTTTATTAAATACAAGGTCATCTTTTAATATTTATTTATTTAATTAAAATAACTAATTAGTCGTCCTTGGACAACCATTAATTAAATTAATTAAATCGAACTGTCACCAAAAATTGGGGACATGACAGTTGATGCTCAACAATATCTTGCTTATGCTTAAGGTGTTGTAGATACACATCTAAGATTTGGTGAAACTTTATCAGCACCTAAATCACCTCTTATAATTGAAATACCAGACCATGTTGTAGCATTAGAAACTTCAATTGCTGAAATAGTTGACCCAACCAATGTTACCATGTCAACCCAAGCTCAACCAGTACTAGAACCTCCTTTTCTAGAAAATCTTATACAAAAGAAACCTAAACAAATAGAGGAACAACCTTTTGATGTTTTTGATCAGTTGAAAAACATTCATGTCCAAATACTCCTATTTCAAGCCATTAAGGATGTTTCAATTTATGGAAAACCCATTAGAGATGCTTTCTTGAAGAAGCCTAGAAGGAAGAAAAAGGACCCCACTGCAGTCCACATTGTGGGACAATTGGCTGACATCATGTTAGGAAAATTTATCACACCAAAATATTCTGATCTAGGAAGTCTAGTAGTAAATGTCAGTATAAATGTTCAATTTCTTTAAAATGCTTTGGTAGATCTTGGCACTACTATAAATGTCATGACCAAGGATACTATGAAGAAGTTGAAAATAGGACTAAGGGCTACACCAACAATTTTGTAACTTGCAAATAGTTCTACTATCACCCCTAATGGGATGATAGAAAATATAGTTGTAACCTTAGATTCTCTAGAATACCTTGCAGATTTCATGATTTTATCCCCCAAAGTTAATCTATCTGGTTACCCTGTCATCTTAGGTCAACCATGGTTAGCCACAGCTAATGAAAATATAAGTTTTAGATCAGGGAATATGACCATATCAAATGGCCAAGCAACAAAGAAGTTTGATTTGTATTCTCCAATCCAACCATTACTAGATTTGAGCACATCTGTTTGGCTAGATTTAGGGGATGAAGAAGAAGAGTTAAATTCTATAGTACAACTCATGATGTTACATAGACAGTCTTTTCTAAAACTGCAAGAGGAAGATGCAGTACTTAAGAGTATCCTTACTAATAGTTGTGTGGTAGAAAAAGATGTATCTGAAAGTTCTATGTTGGAATTAATCACATATGAAGAATGTGATAAGGATTGTACTTTGCTCAAAGAACCTGATATTCTTCATCCACTCTTACTGTGCAAATTAGAAGCAATTCCAATCTTTGAAGCTGCTATGATAGAGTCCACCACTACTATTGAACTGACTAAAGGTCATAATTTCCATGTTAATTCCAAATTAGCACCCACATAGATGGAACAGTTAAAATAATTGCTTCAAAGGCATGAAAAGGCCTTTGCATGGGACTATAATGATATGAAAGGGTTGAGTCCTACATTGTGCACTGCATTGAGTCCTACATTGGCTAGATTTAGGGGATGAAGAAGAAGAGTTAAATTCTATAGTACAACTCATGATGTTACATAGACAGTCTTTTCTAAAACTGCAAGAGGAAGATGCAGTACTTAAGAGTATCCTTACTAATAGTTGTGTGGTAGAAAAAGATGTATCTGAAAGTTCTATGTTGGAATTAATCACATATGAAGAATGTGATAAGGATTGTACTTTGCTCAAAGAACCTGATATTCTTCATCCACTCTTACTGTGCAAATTAGAAGCAATTCCAATCTTTGAAGCTGCTATGATAGAGTCCACCACTACTATTGAACTGACTAAAGGTCATAATTTCCATGTTAATCCCAAATTAGCACCCACATAGATGGAACAGTTAAAATAATTGCTTCAAAGGCATGAAAAGGCCTTTGCATGGGACTATAATGATATGAAAGGGTTGAGTCCTACATTGTGCACCCATAGAATATACATCAATGAAGATTATTTACCACTCCGTCAACCTCAAAGAAGGACAAATCCAAGCCTTAGAGAGATAGTTAAAACTGAATTGCTAAAATTTCTTGATGCTAGTTTTATTTATCCTATATCTGATAGTAGATGTGTGTCACCCCTGGTCATAGTGCCTAAAAAGGGAGGAAAAATGGAGATTTTTTGTAGATTACAGAGAATTAAGCAAGGCCCCAAAAAGGATCACTTTCCTTTACCATTTATAGACCAAGTTCTGGACACTCTAGCTAGAAAGAAGTATTTTTCTTTTCTAGATGGGTATAGTGGTTATAATCAAATAAGTATTGCTCCTGAAGATCAAGACAAAACCACATTCACATGCCCATGGGGTACTTTTGCATACTCTATTTTACCATTTGGTCTATGTAATGCTCCTGCAACATTCCAATGAGCAGTTATTAGCATCTTTGCTGATATATCACATGATTGTATGGAAATATATGTGGATGACTTCACAATGTTTGGAGTCACTTTTGAGGAAGCAATGGTGAATCTTGAAAATGTTTTGGTAAGGTGTCAAGAACATAATTTGGCACTTAATAGTGAAAAGTTTTTAATGCTCATGCAAGAAGGTGTGGTACTTGGTCATTTCATATTAGCTGTAGGAATACAAGTGGAACCAACTAAGATAGAGGTAATTTAGACATTGCCCATACCTAAAAAATAAAAAGATTTAAGATCTTTTCTAGGTCATCCTAGATATTAAAGAAATTTCATAAAAGATTTCAGCAAAATAGCTAGTCCCTTGTATAAGTTACTCACAAAAGAAGCTAAATTTAGTTGGACATCTGAATGTGATGAAGCCTTCCTACAACTTAAGAAACTTTCGACTATATCCCCAGTCTTACAAGGCCCTAATTAGAATTTACCTTTTTCATATATATATATGCCTCTTATTATGCCATAGGTGTAGTCCTAGCACAACAACCCCAAAATCTTGAAAATGCAATCTATTATATCAGCAAGAGCCTTCACGGGCTAGAATTAAACTAAAAAGTGACAAAAAAAGAACTCCTAATAGTAGTTTATGCACTAAATTTTTTTTGGCATTACATAACTAGCTATTCCATAGTTGTTCATACTAATCATGCCGCAATTAAATATCTCATGAATAAACCTACTATAACTGAAAGATTAGCAAGATGGTTACTATTGTTGCAAGAGTTTGATATAACTATTGTTGATAAGCCTGGAAAAGCCAATGTTGTAGCTGATTATTTTCTTAGAATCCATCATGATGATACTGACACTACTTTGGTAGATGATGCATTTTTAGATGAGCATTTATTTCATATTGTTATTCAAACTCCATGGTATGCAAACATTGCTAACTACATTATAGTTAATAAAATACCAGAACATTTTTCTTACAAGGAAAAGAAGCTACTTGTAGAGAAAAGTTTTTATTTCTCCTAGATAGATAATCTCTTGTTTTACACTAGACCTAATCAAGTTATGGGAAGACATGTGAGAGAGTATGAGACATATGATATTCTACATGCATGTCATAATGAACCATATAGAAGACACTTTGTAGAAAAAAGAACAACCTTAAAAATCTTAACAACTGGTTATTATTGGCCTACACTTCACAAAGATGTAGCCAACTATACATGGAAGTGTGACAAGCATCAAAGGATGGGATGACCAACAAGAATAGATGAAATGCATCTTAATCCTTAGATGGCATTAACACCATTTGAAAAATGGGGCATGGACTTTATTGGTCCATTTGATCGTCCATCTAATGAGAAATCGTATATTCTTGGGTGCACTGATTACTTGAAAAAATGGGTTGAAGTCAAGGCCATGAAGCATGCTCATGATGAAAAAGTTGCTGAATTTCTATATGAAGAAATTTTTACTCACTATGGTGTACCCAAAGAGCTAGTCATTGACTAAGGTGCACAATTTACCTCTAATTTGATCTCAGAGTTGATGAAATAGTATAACGTCAAGCACCAAAAATCTAGTTCTTATCGTGCCCTCAAGCTAATGGACAAGCAGAGGTCACAAACCATGACTTGGAGAACATCTTAACAAAAACGGTTCATCTACATCGTAGGGATTGGACCAGCAGATCACAAGAAGCTATTTGAGCTTACAGAACAACCTAGAAGACTATTATATGATTCACACCATTTAAACTCCTGTATGGAAAGGTAGTAATGCTTCCAAGTGAATTTAAACATAAAACTCTAAGGAAAACATTAGCATTGGATATTAAACGTCCTTTAACACAAAGAGAATGTCTTTTGCATCTTAACTCTCTGGATGAAATGCATAAAGTTGCTATGGAACACATTGAAGTTATATAGAAATAAAGAAAACAATGGCATGACTCTCATATTATCAATACAAAAATTCAAGTTGGTGACTAGGCACTATTATATGATTCTAGATTTAAAGATATGCCAAGAAAGATTTAGACAAGATGGCTGGGACCATATGAAATTAGTCATGTCTTTGATAATGGAGCTATTCAACTAATTACCATTGATCTAGTACCTTTCAAATTATTTTTCAATGGTCACAAATTCAAATTATATAAATGGCCCCGAACAAAAGAGGACTTACTGTAGTAGTTTTAGTGGCCCAATTCAAATACAAACAACGAAACTCTTCCTACAGCCGAAGGTGTCAACCTTCTGCTTGCTGCTCTTCAACATTAGTTTCTTTGTACATTCTCATAATAAAGACTTTATGTCCATATAAAGTTCACTTTTCATTCACTTTTTCATTCCATCTCATCTCTTTACCTTCCACCCATCCACCTCATCTCATTTCTTTATCTTCCATCTACCCACTTTCGACATCATCAATTTCTCATGTTTTCAATAAACCCCATGAGATGCTGATGGATGTTGCCAATGTTGATATCACTTCTACCACCTTTTTTTTTTGGTATGCGCAATGATCAATTGACAGGTATAACATTTTCAAATTATAATTCATTTATAGTTTGTATATTTCATTAATTATATTTAATACTACCTAGTTTATATGATGGTAGCATTCTGCCAATCCCTTACCCATACTAGGCCTGACAAGTGTGGACACTTGTCCATATTTAGTAGGAGGCTAGGAAGGTCACTAATATCCAATGGCCTTCTTATTTACCTATAAAGATTTTTTCAAATATCCATATTTCCTTCATTGATGGAATTTAATTTCCATAAGTACACAAGTGAGGTGTCATACCCCTGTTTTTTTAATGATTTTATTGTCAGGCTATGATGTGACTTGTGTTTAAATTTTATGTGATCTGAACCCCATTTTCAGATGATTTTGACACATATTCATGATTTAACTTCATTAAAGCCATATTATTGTGCATAGCAATTCATTATGAAATTAGTTGCTTGTTAAAACAAAGAAATGTGAAGTTGGGTCTGTAAAACAAATAAGCAACCTGAATTCAAAAGGGGGAAAATAAAGTAGATAGAGAAAGTGTTAAGAAAATGGGTGGACAGTTGCAGAGGAGAGAACTAGTGGAACACATTTTGTTTCTCTCAGATGTAGAGGCCATAAGAAGGTTTAATACATGTGGATGGCCAGGGTATTTTCTGAGTTTGACTGCATTTGATGAGGAGGTAGCCGCAAAATTCAAAAGGACATTTGGTGAAGGTGAAGCTTTTGTTTGGGGTTTAATGATGATTGCAATAGAGGAATGCATTACTAAAGTAATTGGATTGCCTTTAGTTGGAGAAAATTATCCCAACACACATGATGTAAGGTCAACAAGAGCACAATTTACTAGACCGACTAATCCTCAAATGGACATTACAAAGAAAGGTTGCAAGAGAATGTCACTACTAGCACCATACAATGAATTACCCATGCATATTATTAGGTACCTTACATGCAAAGGCAGATTCTTATACTTACATGCACATCATTTCAAGTTACTTAGATTTATAAGGCATAATCTTTAAGTAAATATTCCAAATTTCTTGTATAATATGTTATGTATTAGTGCAGATGAAACTCAAAAAGGAAAAGATAATTCAGATTACCTATCAAGTTACTGATAGAAAGGTTTCTTAGAGATGTGTCTCCCATGACATGGGATGAATTTGTACAAGCCAAAACTCTACCACCCTAAGCTACCCCTAGTGAACAACATAGTGAGGAAAATGTCCTCACCAATGAGCCTATTGAACAAAATACCCAAGAGGTTGAAGCCAAAAATACCCAAGAAAATGTGCAAGAAACTATCCCTATTCAAGAAACTTTACCTTAACTTGTGCAAGAAGCCTCAAAACCTACTTCTAGTAGAGCAAAGAGGAAACAAAAACTACAAGAAGAAATCTCTATTCAGGAAAAGGAAGAGCTAAACCCTACAAAAGTCCTGCAGCAACTACTCTTGTAGTAGAGACACCCAAAGGGAAAGGTAGGAAAAAGGCTATGGTACAAGAAAAAAACCCCGTAAGGAGAAGCCCTAGGATGAGAGGGAAAGTTTCTAAAGATTCTACTTTGTCCAAAACATCTACTAAGGAATCCCCTATGTGAATTGTCTTTGATCACTCTCCTCCCCATCCTAAAATTACAACATTCTCAAAAATCCTAATGAGGAATGTAGGAATGAAATCAAATAAAATCTAAATGATATCCTAGTAGACCAACCAGGTACTTCAAGTTGGAGGGATGAAATAGTTCCTGAGCAAGTTGATCCAAACACTACCCTAGTTCCCCATAAATCAACATGGATTACTGGTTTTGTAGAACATTTATGGTAGGAATAGAGAAAGAGGAAAATATATCATGAAGAAGATTGTGGTTCTATTACACTACAAAAACTCCTTTTATAGTTGTTTGGATAACATCTGTTTGCCGAGGCCTTATTGGAAGAAGTGAAGAAAAAGATGAATAAAGTTATAGCATATCAAGGTTAAGAAATTGTAGATTTAAAGGAACAATTAGCAAGTCAAAAGCAATAGATGAATCATGCCCTCAAGTTGGCTGATTAGGCACTTGCTTGTAGACCACAACCAAGAGTTTATGCTCTCTATTTAAAAGAACAATTTCTTTTGTTTTGATTAATGTTAACTCTTAAGGATATTAATGTAGAGTTCAAACCAGCACAAGAATTTTATGGACTATATCAAACTCTACCACCCTGATAGTAGAATTTTCTTTGTGAATTATATGTCCATAATTTTATTATCCCTTTAGAGACTCAATGGAATCCCTTGCTCTATATAGGGAATATAAATTTAAGAGCTCTCCTAACCTGGATGTCCAATGAAGCAAACTATAACAAGAAGCTGAATAATTATAGGGATGAGGAAAAGACAAAATCCTTGCCTTTAAGAGCCCAGAGTAGGAAGCCAGATGAAGTTCTCAAGGATTGGTTCACATTAACTTATGGAAAGAAGAATCTGGAAGTAAGGGATAGGATCTTTTCTACTAGAGCTAAGGCTTTATGTTGATTATGAGAAGTTTCCCTACTTTTCTTTCCAGAGAGCTATGACTTGTGCTAGGAGAAGATGGGCCAGATTGCCTGAATCACTTAAAAAATCAAAACCACATAATTCCATAAACTTGGAAGCAACACTTCATAGGGTTCCAAAGTATCTAGAGTTAGGGAAGCAAGCAAGACTAGAATTATGGTGTCCCCTAACCATGCAGCCCCCAATGCTCCTGTGGTTGTACGACATTAATGCCGATAGACTCGACAAGCTTCAGGAAGATCATAGAAGGGAAGTGTTAGAAGGAACAAGAGGATTTTACTATACCTTCAAGAGTAGTAGGAAAGGAAGGACTAAGATTGGAGAGTTCAAGTCATTAACAAGAAAGTGCAATGCTTGAGGACAAGCATTAGTTTAGCAGGGGGCAAATGATGAGGCCAAATATTGCCTTTATTTCATGATAGTTTTTAAACACTTTGTTGATACTCTATTTTATTTTGTCAAGACATTTTTGGACCTATGATTACCAAAAACTATGATAAACCTATGGGTAGATATTATGCCATATTTTGCTAGTATTATATATATTATGCATTAGTTCATATAGTTATCAAAATGTGTTCTCTTATATTTCAATTTAATTTAAATGAAGCTAAAAGATGATTGGAAGAATTCAAAGATGAGTGCCAATAGCATTCAAGGGGAAAAAAATGCTAAGGTGTAGCCATGGTGGAGGAAAGTTGCAATAGTTCCAAAGGACACGACAAAAAATATGGAGGAGCTATGAAGACTTATTGCCTTCTCTTCATTTATTCCTATGGTGAGCAGATTTTCATACTTTATTATTCTCACCTTAAGCCATTATCTCTTTTTCCTACCTTGAGTTGTTATTTTCCTTCTTTCCCTCCTGCAGATTTAAAGCTAGGTCATTTACTTTTCTGCTATGGGAATAAGTGTCGATCTCATATGTATAGGAATCAACCCAAGTGTGTTAGTTTAGCTAGTTAGAAGAAAGACTTTATGAGAATAGACTGCTAACTTTTATAGTAAGTTGTGTTTTTACAGTTCTGTGTTATGTAATGAATTTTTGAAATGTAATGAATTAAGTTTTTGGCTTCTATCTTGTATTAGTAGTTTAGTTGAAGCTGACCAAGGGGGCCCACTTGGAAGGTGGATTAGTTTAGGATAGAATAGATTTATTTTCAATCATTCTTAGTATCCTAAGTTGAAGTTGTAAGTTCCTTCTTGTAGCATCATACTTCGTGAATGTTCCTGCAACATATGTGAGAATAGTTCTAGTGGATGAACTGAGTTGGAATATTTGTTAGCCTTTCATTGTATTTCTAGTATTCATAGAGTTAAGTGTGTTAGTTTCCTGTAGCAATAATGTAAGTTTTTTTCCTTGAATTTTTACTTTCCTACACCATAAGCTTAGTGACTCATTAAGAGACCTAGTGCACATACTATGCCAATCATTTCAAGTATATGTCCCTAGGTTGACAAGATTAAATGCACCTCATAGTGGGAAAAATAGTCCTTAGTTTGAATATACTATTCCTAAGCATAGCCTAGGGCATGACTATGATACACCTATTGTGAGGCAAACCACCCCATACTCCTCTTTCTCATTAAGAATATCAATAGACAAATCTACCTTAGCTTTGGTACTCTAAATATCTTCCAATTTTTAATCAGTCTTCTCCTTCTTAAGAATATATATCTAAATGAGGTTTTTTCCACTTGATAACATTTCTCCTTAGAACTCTAGTTTAACATCCAATATATACATGGTCATACCTTCAACTTTAATATCCTGCCATTCTTCAATACACTAACTAAAGTTAGGATGTGACTACCACATATCCTCATGTCTAAATGTCTAAGGACTAAAGATGAAACCATTAGACTAGTTAAATAATACTAAAGAATTATTTGGGATAGTTCTAGGAAGATATATTAGAGTAGATAAAATGAAATGTTGTGAATCGTTTGAAACCAAGAGGGTATCCAAGTTGACTTGAATTAAAATCCTTCCCTTTCCTATTATTTGACCAAGTAAATGTGGGCCCTTGCAAGTCCATGTCAATAATATCATTAAAAGCTATGAACATAAGAAGATCATGCATACTCTTTGTGAAGTCATTCATCCCTCCCAACTTTAGAGATGGATAAAGAGGATAATTAAAGTCTCCCATAAATAAAAACATTATTGCCCCTATTATCATTCATGCAAATATTGAGATAGCCTCCCAAATCTTATGCCTACTAGTTCTCATGTTGGGGGCATAAATTTTTAGGATGTACTATATCATGTTATTGTAGAAATGTTTAGTATAAATAAATCTTTAATATTTCTATAAGTTTATCCAAGATACCACTTGACGATTCCAAAGAGTGGCCATATGTCCAAAAGCACCATTAGCCTCAACATAACTAGCCATATACCCATGCTATATCTTATTAACTAATTTAGAGAAGGAAAAATAAGACATATTTACTTCTTGAATAAAAATAATATCAACTCTCAAAGAAAAAATAGATTTATGAAAAGAATATTGCTTTTGAAGACCATTTAGGAACTTCATTTCTTACTTTTAGTAATATTGTCCAAGGTTGATTAATTTCCATTAGAAATATCCCTTTCCATTTTCTTATTCCTTGTAATCCTATTGAGTGATTGACCAACTTCTCCTGCACACCCACAACTACTTTTTTTCTCTCTTTTGATCTTTCTCTTCTGAACATGCCACTCACAAACTTCATTGTCATGCTAAAAAGAAGGAGTGCAGAACATGTCACATACCAAGAGATTCATCATCTCCCTAAGTGTTGGTGAGAATACCTTTGTCATAATCTCATTGTTTGGAGAAGTATAAAAAATGTTATCACCACATTTCTCTTATTTTACTTCCAAGGAAGTTTTGGCAACCATGGTTCCCACTCAATTAATCCCTTCTTTCATTCCTACCAAATCTAGGATTTATCCTTCTTCCAAGAGGGTATCCTTCTCAGTAGATATCATCTCCATTTATTTATTAGGATTCTTCATTAGGTCATCAATCCCTTACAAAAAGGGTAATTATCAGTCTTTCTCTCTTTTGCATTCACATTTAGTTCCACTCTAATATCTCCTTATCCACTCCTCTCCTCAAAGATATTTTCAAGTACTACACCAGTATCCTCTTATCTAGGCTTCACATTCTTGGGTTTTTGGTTCTCTTCCTTACCATCACTAGGGAGAGGACAAATCTCCTTACAGTGATTCCTCTAAGATTATCCTTAGAGAGCCCACTTTCTCCTTTTCCTTATTTTGGGGAGCCTTACAATAAACAACCACATGACCAAACTTTGAATTTTTTTGGTACAATACAACATTCTCATAGACTAAAGGTTGTTTCCTCTTCCACCATTTTTTCTGAAGGGTAAAAAAGTTAGGGAGAGCTTTGTTAATTACCACATTCACTCTAAACCAAACATAAACTAGTCTCAACTTTTAAATAGTAACAAAATCAACCTAAGAAAAGTGACCAATGGAATTCCTAATCCATATAAGATTTTTTCATCTTATAAATCCAAGGGAAAACCAATAAGTCTTACCCAAATGGGGCTAACATATTCAATTTGAAAGTTGGATCAAATCTAGGGTACCATCTAGGAATCACAAAATTGTGCTTCCCATAGTACCAAGTCCTAGAGAGGACCATTGAAATATTAGATACCATCATAAATTTGAAGAGGATCAACCTGCCAGGAATAGAAGATACAGTGAAACTTCCTTTTAGTTTCTATTTATGAAAATCCTATATCCTAACCATTTCAATTGACCGCCTAATAGTAATAAAAAATCCCATCAAGTACAGTTGCAGGGAAGAAGAAATACTATCCACTACATTGTTAGGTAGGAATATCTTCAGTCCATTAGCTCTAAGGAAAATGTTGGGATCCTCTAATGAGTAGAGACTGGTGATATTTCCAAAAAGGGCCATCACCAAAAAGGGCCACCTTCCAATCAGTTGTCTTGATAGAAACACCCTTCTCCTTCTCACTAAGACTCTTTGAAGTTGTTCTGAAGAATGCCAAATCATCCCTCAAAGAATCTCAGTTAGGGTCAATCTTCTCAGAGGAAACCCCACTCACACTAGGTTCTGAACCACCTTTCACCTCATCCTAGGTCACCAAGCTAGAAGCCAACACCAATTTTTGATCCCAACAAAGAAGTGTTTAGGAATCTAAATCCAAATCTAACTAGCACTCATAGGCCATGCACTCACCACAATTCAAAATTTAAAATCAATACAAAGAAGGAAGTTGTAGAAATATACTCTAGAAAGGCATGAATTTTTTCATTAATAAAAAAACAATAATATCATAAGGTCTCTTGGAATTAAGTTTAGTTTTTTTTCTATCTACCATTAAAATTGCATAAGTAAAATTGAAAAAAATTGTTAGGAGATTTATTGTTTTTATCAATGAGCTTAGTAAGTCAAGTATCGTTGTCCACAATTTTGGATATTGATATAATGGTATCTAATTATGATTTTGGTATATATTCTTCTAATGTAATATGATAGGGTATGTGCAGGATCATGGTGTGCCAAAAAGTGGTGATCTAAAAATTTGTAGTTTTGAAATATCTCAAACCATTTCAAAATCTATTCTAACTTTTTTCCCACCCACCCTGATACTAAATGAAAACAATTAATATTTTTATAAGGTCTAATCTATCTTTTGATACCAAACCTATATGGTCAACTTTAAAAACGTCCTAAAAATGTGCTTTTGGCATGTTTTTATGTGATTTTTACTTCAAACATGTAGCTAACGACTTTTTTTCACCAAAATTTGATGAAATGAAAAGGGTTTCTTAAGAATGTTCTTATCTTTCCATAAATGTAAGGTTTGTCAAATTATGAGTTCAATAAGTAATTATTACTTATCTTCTAATGGAGTTACATATAAAGTGCTAACTAACACACTTGAAAAATAACTATAACTTTCAAATGGTACAACATTTTTTAAATCCAAAAGATGCATCACATTCTATGTTTCTTCTACTATAATGAAAAATAAATAAAAGTTTGAATTTTGTAGAGTTTTAAATTAGTTAAGGTGGTCAGACACGAGATTTTTTTAATTCAAAAAATACTAAAGTAAAAAATCAATTAATTATTATTTATTTAGAATAAAATTACCCAAAAATATGTGCCATATCTAGGCATGAGTCTACTACTTATATCTAGAATATTATTTAAAAATATTATCATTTGTTTTTTATTAAGGTGGTTAGACATACGTCTACTTCTTTTTTTTGTTCTAAAATTTTTGTAATATTGCATTAAAATTCAAAATTTTGACCAATCAATTTTTATTTTTCTGAGATAAGTCCTAGTAAATTAGAAACTAGATTCAATTTGTTAGAGACTCGTTTCTCTCAAATTGTTGATATAAAGTTAATAAAAAGTAGAAAATTGCACATCAAGTTGACATAACCTTGATTTTTTGATTTTTTATTGCCACTTAGGAGTATAGTTTGGTTGACCATGATCCTACACATACCCGATAGATAGCACACATTTTGGTTAAAGAATGTAAAGGGAAGGTCTATATCACATAGTGTAGGGTAGGAGACATGATTCCACCACTTTTTCCTAAGGAATTGAATTGCCTTGTCAATAATATTACTTGGAAATGTAGGGATGACATCCTTCATATCAACTCTTTATTAGTAAGTTTTTTTTAATTGGTTTTGGAGAAGTGTTACATGATTCAACATAAAGGTTGAAAAGCTAATATAATTTAAACGATATATAAAGAGGATTGTTTACTCATGCAAACTATGGTGTTGATATGTACATGATATGAAAATTTTGTGTATGATGATACAATGCTCTTTTGATTGTCACATATGAACTATTATAGTATGAGAATAATCAAATGTGAGATTTAAATAGTGTTGGAATACTTTACAAATGTACAAATAAAAAATTTAAGTACTACAACTTTGTTGGATACAATTGTTAATTGTGTATTATCTTTGATGTTACACAAATATCATATCAGCCATTAGACAGAGTCTACCAAGCTCAGATGGTCAACAAAGCAATTTATAGTGTCTACCGAATGTTCCTGAACATTACACAGTAAGTTAGCTCTTATTGAGCTCACTCGGGTATCAAAGGATCTTGTAGCAGAAAGTTAATGTTAACCAAGCTCCCAAGGTTAACAAAGGGAAAGTCAATGTTTACCAAGTTCAATGTCTACTGAGTTCACTCAATCATCAAAGAGAAAGTTATCTTTTACCGAGCTCACTCAGTAAGCGAAGGAAAGTTAGCTTTTACTGAGCTCACTCGGTAAGCGAAGGAAGGTTAGCTTTTACCGAGCTCACTTGGTAGGTGAATAAAGGTCAATGTTTACCAAGTTAACTCAGTCTCTAAAGAAAGTTGCAAGGTTTGTAGTGTTTACCAAGCTTCACTTAGTTAACATTAGGGAAACCATTTTGGAGCAGTGGTCACTGAGCTGGGTCGGGCATCGAAGAATTTTATTGTTTTAAAGAATTAAGTTTAATTGTTTTGTGTAGCTGACTGATTTAATGTTTTTCAATTGTTGTAACTTGTAATTGAGCCGACTTGACAATCTATAAGGTATATATGAAAGGTCAAGATGTGAATTCATAAGATATAAGAGTGTGGATGAATAAGAGTGCGAATGTATGGATATGGAATGAGAAAATATTGAATATATGAGAAAATGTTGAAGAAGGATTAGATATGCTTATGGAGTTGTAAAGTTGTATTCGATCAGTGAGGATCTAGTGAAGCAGAACAGAGATCTGTATTCAACAAAGATAAGTTGCATATATTTTAGATCACTTCATTGTTGCTTTCTAATCATTGTAACACAAATTCAAAACCTCTTAACAGAGTTCGTTTGACAGCCATTTTGTAAATCCTCTAACAAGGTGACAATTCAATTGAATTGTTTTAAAGACCTCTGACAAGGCCACTTCTAACATGGTGATTAAATCCTCTAACAGGGTCACACCTAACAATGTGTTTTGTAACCTATAACAGGGTTGGCTCCTAACAGGGCTCACTTTAGAAGAGTGAAAATTGGTAACTAGTTACTTGGTGGTTTTTCCCAAATTGGGTTTCCACGTTAAATCTGTTGTCTCTTGTGTTCATGTTATTTCTTTATGCATGCATGTTAATCACTTTAAATGCTCAATAAGTTAACAGAACATCTATCAAGTTTTAGCATTCATTTGTATGGTTACCGAGTATCAGTAGCAACTATATTTTAAGACATCTCAGGATCTGTGGATTTATTTTTGTGGTAACTGATTCACCCCTCCCCTCTTAGTTACTCCATCTCTATTTCCAACAATTGGTATCAGAGCTTTTGGTGATTGCAAGAAAGATTTCAAGGATCTAAGCTAAAGATCAGAATGTCTTACAAGAGGGAAATTCCAAGGCTTAACCAAAATAACTTCTTAGCATGGCAAGTGTTGATGAGACTTCATCTAGCTTCTATTGGAGACACAAGACTAAAATACCTTGATGAAACATATGTAGAACCAGCTGGTACACTATCTATTAATGATATTGCTGAAAAGAAGACTCACAATATTATGATGATAGATATAGCATCTGCTCTGAGTTATGAAGAATTCGATGATATCAAGGATTGCAAATCTACCTTTGAAATGTGGGAAAAGCTGAAAGAGATCTATGGAGGAGATGATAATGTTAGAAGAGCCAAAGCAGAAAGTCTAAGAGGACAATTTGATCAAATGAGGATGAGAGAGGATGAAAACATTGCAAAATATGTTGAAAGAGTTAAAGCATGTGTCAGTGCAATCAAAGCTTCTGGAGGAGATATCAGTGAAGAGACAGTTATAAGTAAAGTTCTCAGAACTCTACTTCCCATTTATGAAATCAAAATTTATGCAATTCAAGAAAGAAGATGTGAAGCAAATCACAAGATAAATCTAGAGGCTATAGCTGGAAGATTGACTGCATTTGAACTAGACAACTTTGATAACTATGTTCCAGCTTCCAAGAACATTGAATTAGCATTTGAAGCCAAACTTTCACTCAAAGAGAAAGGAAAAAAGAAAAAGGAATCTCAGTAAGAAAGTGAAGATGAATCAGACCAAAGTTTAGATAGTGATCTTGAAGTAATTGAACCCCTTCTAGCAAGGAAATATTCTAGAGGTAGAGGAAAATACAAAGGTAAAGTACCCCTAATCTATTTTTCATGTGAAGAAGTTGGTGATATTGCTGCTAGGTGTCCAAACAAGCAGAATAAAGATGAAAAGAAAGATCACAAATGGAATGGCAAGAAAGATTTCAAATCATTCAAGGATAAAAGTAAGGAAACATGTTTTATGGCTAAAGATTCTAATGATTCTAATGATGAAGAAGAAGATGAAATTGTCTACATTGCTGTGAAAGATGAATCTGATAATGATGAGGAAATGGCACTCATTTCTCATATGAGAAAAAATGATACATGGATCATAGATAGTGGTTGTTCTCATCACATGACTAGCGACAAAACTAAGTTTAAACACTTTGAAGACTATGATGGTGGAAGTGTAAGATTTGGTAACAATGAAACTTGTTGTATAAAAAGAAGAGGAAGAATCTCTCTAACCTAGGAACTTATATGTGATAATGCCTATTGGGTAGAAGGACTAAAGCATAATTTGTTAAGTGTGGTACAGCTACTCAATAATGGATTCAAAGTAGAATTCATGCATGGTAAAGAAAGACTATTGGATGACAAAGGAAAGCTGATTGGATCAGGTACTCAAACTAAAGGTAACTTGTTCTATCTTGAACTAGGTGAATGTTCATGTTTCATTGCTCAAGTAGAAGAAAGTTGGTTATGGAATAAAAGGTTGTGTCATGTAAATTTTGATAATTTGGTAAAAATAAGAAAATTCAAGAAAGTAAGAGGCATTCCTAACATAAAGAAACCTGAGGTCAGTCTATGCAAAAATTGTCAGATTGGAAAGATGGGAAAGATTAGTTTTAAAAGTAAAAACTACCAGTCTGAAGATATATTAGAAATTGTGCATACTGATTTATGTGGACCCATTGGAATTGAAAGCTATACTGGAGAAAAAAATTTCATTCCTTTTGTTGATGATTACTCAAGAATGATGACAGTCATGTATCTAAGAAACAAATTAGAAGCATTTGAAAAGTTCATATGGTATTTGGCTAGAGTAGAAAAGGAAACAAGGAAAAGATTAAAATGCTTGAGGTCAAACAGAGGTGGAGAATTCATTTCACATGAGTTTAATAAATTTTTCATTGAAAGAGGAATCAAAAGATAGGTATCAGCCCCTAGAACACCCCAGCAAAATGGAATAGCTAAAAGAAGAAACAGATCCATCATGGATTGTGCAAGAACTTTAATGATTGAAAAGAGCATTGCTATCAAATAATGGAAGGAAGCTATCAACATTGCAGTTTATACCTTGAACCAAGTACAGCTGAAGAAAGACTCATTCAAAACCCCCTATGAGTTATGGTATGGCTATAAACCTAATAAGTTACCTTAAAGTATTTGGAAGTAAATGTTACATTTTGAAAGAATCTAGAAAAGAAAAATTTGATGTGAAAGGTGATGAAGGTATATTATTTGGATACTCATGCAAAAGTAAGGCATATAGATGTTTGAACTTGTCTACTCACAAAGTCATAGAAAGTGCACATGTGAAAGTTGATGAGTTTTCAGAAAGGACTGAAGAAGAAAGCAAAAGGGAACCAGAAGATTATAAAAGGTTTGTCTTTAGTGAACCTAATATAGTACCAGTTACATCAGAGAATCAGGAAACTTCTACTCCCGAGTCATCTATAATTGAGTTACAGGAAGTTCAAACCGAGCCACAGCAAACCAAGTTAAATTTAGTGTCTACCGAGCAAGTATCTACTGAGCCAGAATAGACAGAACCTGAAGTTGAAATGCAAGAAGATAATAATGAAATCCATTCAAAAGGCAAGGAATCTGTATTAGCTAAGTATGTTAGGAGACATCATTCAGTAGATTAGATCATTGGAGATAAATCTAAAGGAACCATGACAGGAAATAAGTTGAAAGGTACTTGTTTACTTGCTGATTTTGAACCTAGAAATGTCAAAGATGCATTGGAAAATGATAGTTGGATTGAGGCTATGAATGAAAAGATAGAGAAAATAGAGAAAAATAAGACATGGACTCTTGTACCCAGGCCTAAAGATAAAAATGTGTTTGGAACCAAGTGGGTATTCAGAAACAAGTTGGATGAAGATGGTAAGGTATCAAGAAACAAAGCTAGACTAGTATGCAAAGGATATGCTCAAGAAGAAGGAATAGACTATGGAGAAACTTTTTCTCCTGTTGCAAGATTGGAAGGAGTCAGAACCTTACTAGCATATGCTGTTCACAAAGGATTCAAAGTTTATCAGATGGATGTCAAGTCAGCATTCTTCAATCGTATACTGGATGAAGAGGTTTACATTGAACAACCTAAAGGTTTTTTTGATCCAGATAAGAAGAACATGGTCTACAAATTACACAAGGCATTGTACGATCTGAAATAAGCCCCTAGAGGATGGTATGAAAGATTGCACAACTATCTTATTCAGATTGGTTTTCAAAGAACTAATGATAACAGTAGCTTGTATATTAAGGAAGGACCAGATAATAAGATTATCTTGGCATAAATATTTGTAGATGATACTGTTTTCATAGGGAATGATGATCTGTGCAAAGAATTCTCAGAAAAAATGAACAAGGAATTTGAAATGTCTATGTTTGGTGAGATCAAATTCTTTGTTGGTCTTCAAATTCAACAGAATAAAAATGGTATCTACATTACTCAATCAAAATACATCAAGGAGATATTGAAAAAGTTTGGAATGGAAGATTGTAAACTAGTTGGGACTCCTATGTGTACCGGATTAAAACTTACCAAGGAAGATGAATCAAAAGAAGTAGATCAAACATTGTATAGATCTATGATTGGAAAGTTAGTGTATGTAGTTCATACTAGGCCAGATATTTCCCTTGTAGTTGGTACTGTAGCAAGATTTTCAGCAAAACCAAGAGAAAATCACATGATGGAAATCAAAAGAATAATAAGATATTTGAAAGGAACTGAAGAGTATGGTTTATGGTATAAGTTTCGAGGAAATTTGGATTTGAAAGTGTTTACTGATGCTGATTTGGCAAAAAACCTTGATGATAGAAAAAGTACAAGTGGAGGTGCATTCTTTCTTGGAAAGAGGTTGGTTTCTTGGACAAGAAAAAAGCAAAATTGTACATCTCAATCTACAACAGAGGCAGAGTATGTTGCTATAGTAGTAAACTATTCTAATATTTTTTGGTTTAAATAGTTGTTGGAAGGCATGAAGATGGAAATCAAAGAACCAGTTGTTATGTTCTGTGATAATACAAGTGCAATCAACATATCTAAGAATCCAGTGATGCATTCCAAAACCAAGCACATTGCAATAAAATATCATTTTGTTAGAGAATTGGTACAAAATAAGGAGATTAGATTGGAATATGTTCATACAAAGGAACAAATTACTGACATATTCACAAAATCATTACCTAATGATGCATTCTTATATCTAAGAGGTAAGTTAGGGGTCACTCCCCTATCTGAAGTTCACTAAAATAAAGTTTTAGTGATGCATCAACTCATACTAGATTGAAGATTTATCAGTTGATACAGCATAACCAGGAAATATTGCATATGAATCAGTACTAAAGGTACACTGAAATTCATTTGAGTTGAGTTGTCTTTGGCATATGTTTTCAAAGAGGGAGAGTTTTACTGTCATATCTCTCTAAAATTTGTTCAAAATATAAAGATTTTTCTATGTAATTCCTTCACAGCAGGAGATTACTGTAAGAAGGAGAGTTTTCTATCTTAGAGGGAGAATTGTTATGTTGACATGTTGTGTTTCCATATAAGAGAAAGACTTGTTTTCAAATTTCATTTCTACTATGACATGTTGTGTTGCCATCAATGCCAAAGAGGGAGATTGTTGGATACAATTGTTAATTGTGTATTGTCTTTGATGTTACACAAATGTCATATCAGCCATCAGACAGAGTCTACTGAGCTCAGACGGTCAGCAAAGCAATTTATAGTTTCTATTGAACGTTCCTGAACATTACATAGTAAGTTAGCTCTTACCGAGCTCACTCGGGCATCAAAGGATCTTGTAGCAGAAAGTTAATGTTAACCAAGCTCCCAAGGTTAACAAAGGGAAAGTCAATGTTTATCAAGTTTAATGTCTACCGAGTTCACTTGATCATCGAAGAGAAAGTTAGCTTTTACCGAGCTCACTCGGTAAGTGAAGGAAAGTTAGCTTTTAGCGAGCTCACTCAGCAAGCGAAGGAAGGTTAGCTTTTACCGAGCTCAGTCAGTAAGCCAAGAAGGGTCAGTGTTTACTGAGTTAACTCAGTCTCCAAAGGAAGTTGCAAGGTTTGCAGTGTTTATCGAGCTTCACTTGGTTAACACTGGAGAAACCATTCTGGAGTAGTGGTCACTGAGTTGGGTTGGGCAGCGAAGAATTTTATTGTTCTAAAGAATTAAGTTTAATTGTTTTGTGCAGCCGACTGATTTAATGTTTTTCAGTTGTTGTAACTTGTAATTGAGATGACTTAACAATCTGTAAGGTATATATGAAAGGTCAAGATGTGAATTCATAAGATGTAAGAGTGTGGATGAATAAGAGTGTGAATGTATGGATATGGAATGAGCGAATATTGAATATATAAGCAAATGTTGAAGAAGGATTAGATATGCTTATGGAGCTGCAAAGTTGTATTCAATCAGTGAGGATCTAGTGAAGAAAAATAGAGATCTGTATTCAACAAAGATAAGTTGCATATATTTTAGATCACTTCATTGTTGCTTTCGAATCATTGTAACATAGATTCAAAACCTCTTAACAAAGTTGGTTTGAAAACCATTTTGTAAATCCTCTAACAAGGTGACAATTCAGTTGAATTGTTTTAAAGACCTCTGAAAGGGCCACTTCTAACAGGGTGATTAAATCCTCCAATAGGGTCACACCTAATAGTGTATTTTGTAACCTTTAATAGGGTTGGCTCCTAACAGGGCTCACTTCAGAAGAGTGAAAATTGGTAACTAGTTACTTGGTGGTTTTTTCCAAATTGGGTTTCCACGTTAAATCTGTTGTCTCTTGTGTTCATGTTATTTCTTTATGCACGCATGTTAATCACTTTAAATGCTCAATAAGTTAACAGAACATCTATAAAATTTTAGCATTCATTTGTGTGGTTACCGAGTATCAGTAGCAACTATATTTTAAGACATCTTAGGATCTATGGATTTATTTTTGTGGTAACTGATTCACCCCTCCCCTCTCAGTTACTCCATCTCTATTTCCAACAAACTTATCCTTATGTATGCATTGACCATTCAATATCTTAAATATATGCATATTGTTGTCCTATGTCAAAATAAATTTGTGGAAATGTAAAAATGTAAAACCAAAAAATTAATCACACATTTTGACACAAAGACTTTATGTGGAAACCTAATTTGGGAAAAACCACCAGTAACATGCTACCAATTTTCACTCTTCTAAAGTGAATTGTGTGAGGAGCCAGTTGTATTAAAGTTTACAATGCATACTATTAAATTTGACTTGGTTAAAGGATTTCAATCACCCTATTTGAAGTGAGACTTGTAAGAGGACCTTACAACATTCCATTAGAATGTCACCATGTTAAAGGATTTACTAATGACTAATAGGTCAACCTTAATCCAAAGGATTTATCTAGACTGATACAATTGTTAGAGAGTAACAACAGGACTTGATCTAATAACAATAACAACTCACTTGTAGATTACAGGTCTCACTTTCAGTCCTCCATTCTTCTTGGCAATCATCATCTTTGTCTCTGATAGCTTATTCACCCTTAATGAATTCATCCTCTTAAGCCTTCTTTCTTTGTATACCAATTCTAGACTCTTCTAGTCGGCCACCATATGAAGCAAAACACTAAACTTCCTATCTTCCTTAGGTTCTTGCACATGAAAATTGTTTCTTTTGGCCTACTATCTCTATAAATAGAGAATTTAGGTATTTTATCGCTTAACCATAATCGTCCAATTTAGGGTTAGGTAAGATTTAATGAATCTACCCACTTTTTGATTTTAGCCCTTCTTGAAACTTCTTCTACAATCCTTTTTGAATTTGCCTCAAAATAGTTTATCTTGAATTCTATGCCACCAACTCATCATAGGAATCTTCCACACACTTCACACAATTCAAAAAATCAAATTTGTTGGCTCAAATTCGTTGAATCTTTGATCTAGCACATTTTAGCACTTGGCACTAACATTCTATTTGTTTGGAAAACAATGTGTTCTGATGATTGGCCAAATACTAGGTTGCCCTACACCCACTAGGTTTTTATTGGTACTCGACACATACTAACTATCTTCAAGGTATGTGTAGGATCATGGTGTGCCAAAAAGTGTTGATTTGAAAAATATGTAGTTCTCAAATGCCTCAAAACATTTCAAAATCTATTCCAACCTTTTTCCCACCCATCTTGATACAAAACCAAAAAATTAATATATTTATAAGCCCTAGTATATCTTTGGATACCAAAACTTCATGGTCAACTTTAAAAATGTTCCAAAAATGTGTTTTTGGTAAGTTCTTGTGTATTTGTTCACTTCAAACATGTATCTGATGACTTTTTATTCACCTAAATTTTATGAAATGAAAAGGATTTTTAAAAAAATATTCTTAGCTTTCCACAAATGTAATTTTTGTTAAATTATGAGTTTAGTAAGTAATTATTACTTATTTTATAATGAAGTTATATATAAAGTGTTGATTAACACACTTTGAAAAAGAATTATAACTTTCAAATGATACAATATTTTTAAAATCCAAAAGATGAATCACATTCTGTGCTTCTTCTACTATAAGGAAAAAAATAAAAATAAAAAATTGGAGAGTTTTGAATTAGTTAAGGTGGTTAGACATGAGTGTTCTTTAAATTCTAAAAATACTATAGTAGTAAATTCATAATTAATAACTTATTTAAAATTAAAATACCTAAAAATATGTGTCACATATAGGCATGAGTCTACTCATTATATGTATAATTTTATTAAAAAATATTATCATTTGATTTTTATTAAGGTGGCCAAACATATGACTACTTATTTTTGTCCTCAAATTCTTGTACTATTGCATTAAATTTCAAATTTTTTAACAATCAATTTTTTTTTTTTTAGACAAGGACTAGTAGTTTAGAAAATAAATTCAATTTACTTGAGATTATTTTGTCTCAACTTTTTGATAGAAAGTTCATAAGAGTTAAAATATGCATGTCAAGTTGACATAACCCTAATTTGATGATTTGTCATTGCTAGTTAAGGGCATAGTTTGGCTGACCATGATCCTACACATACCCTTCACTCAACACCAACTAGATTTCTCTTATCTAGCTGATACTAACTTTTTTCACTTGGTTTCCACATTTTTCTTCTCAACCTGCACTAACTTTTCTCGGCTTGGAAAACAGTGTTCTTTACTTAGCTTCCTTCTAGTCTTTGCTCAAGTAAGCTTTCATTATGGCCTTAAATATATAGATAATAGTCTATATCATCAATTCCTTGCTTGGTCTTACTGCTCCATTAATACAAAAAATAACTCAACCTTTCTTTAGGGTCTCTTGTTATCCTTTCTTTTCAAATCCTCTTCATCAATCAAACAAATGATAGCATTCAGACCAAAGCAAGAAATTGTCTCACCATCAAGTAGTAGGTTTGACATCAGTGACAAAATAATGATTTTTCCATGATAGGTTTCTTCAATCTTCTTCACTTCAACAGTTTCATTTCAACAATCTCCCTCTTTGGTGTAGGAGTTGAGAATCTGACTCTGATAATGCTCCAAGATCACCTGTAGTGCAAATAGCTTGTTGAAGAGAAACCTAGGGAGCAAAGAGCTTGAAGCAAATACCACACAAGCATATTTCACAATAGGAAATTAGAATTGATATGTGAAAATAAAAATGGAATGAATTTACAATGAGTGAGAGACCGAATAAAAAGGCCTCATGGAAGCCTGTAGAACAAGCTGGAATGAGGTAGGAGATAAGGTTGACAACTAAGCACACATCCACAAAAGGTGGAAAAGATAAGTATGCTAAAGGGAACAAACTCCCGTGTTGTCAACAACTAACCTCAACTAAATGCATTAACCTAAGTAAGCTTAAGAAATAGAATAAATAATTAACAATTAATTAATTATTTACTCTAACACCCCCCATTAAGTGCAACTTAGGGGAATGCCTTAAGCTCATAAAAGAATGGAAAAAATGCAAAATGGGTCTCAGCAACGAGGCTATTTTAGGTACCCAAGTACAATACAACTAAATCAAACCTTTGTAAAATGCGGAAAGAGAGAAAACCACTTGGGAAAAACTCTCCCCTGAAAAGAGGTAAAACAACATGCTGAGAAAAAAAAACATGAAGTGAAGGAGGGATGGCCTCAACCAATCCCCCAAGGGACAACTTCTGTAACCCCAAGCATTGACCATAGCTAAAGAAAGCGTGGCGATGCAAAAGGCTTAGTGAAGATGTCTACAACCTGACTGGCACTAGGAATGTACTCCAATGCAATAACACCATCCTGGATCAACTAACGGATGAAATGCATATGCAACTCAATGTGCTTGGTACATTGATGTTCCACTAGGTTGTGAGAAATGTGGATGGCACTTTGATTATTGCACCACAAAATAGTAGGATGATCGGGAGGAAATCCAAACTTAGTCATCAATTGACGAACCCATAAAGCCTCCTAACTAGCAAGAACTGTGGCCCTATACTCAGCCTCTATAGATGAAAGTGCTTGAGCATGCTGCTTCTTGCATGACCATGTGATGGGAATGGAGCCAAGGGAAAAGACAAAGCCATAAGTAGACTTTCGATCATCGACATCACCAGCCCAATTTGAGTTAGTGTAGCCAATAATGTGTGGAGTCCCCATAGTGTAATGAATGCCATACATAAGTGTTCTCTAAATGTAGTTTAGAATATGCCTAGTAGCTTGCCAATGACTCTCATGAGGGTCTTAAGAAAATCGAGAGACTAGGCCAACCACAAAAGAAAGATTAGGGCAGGTGTGTGTCGGGTAGAATAGGCTGCCAACCAACTACCGATACAAAGTAGCATTTGAAGGTGAAGAGAAAGAGGTAGACAAAGTAACACCCAACTAAAATGGTGTAGGAGCAGCCTTACAATCAATCATGTGAAAGTGGCGTTTGCATGTCAAGAGCATACTTCTGCTAATACACAAAAATGCTAGTGGGAGACTGATGAATCTGAAGAAAGAGAAAGTAGTGCAAAAAACCAAGATTAGTCATCTCTAACTAGTCCATTAGTGCATGCTTAACATCCTGGAGCATGGATGATGAATTACCTGTAAGGATAAGATCATCAACATACAAAACAAGAATCAAAATCTCATCACCAAGATATTGAATGTACATTGTGGGATCAGAATGACAATGAGTGAAGCCTATAGATAGTAGAAATGAGTCCATCTTCTCATACCAAGCCGTAGGGGCTTGTTTGAGACCATACAATGAATTTCAAAGCTTGAAAACCAACGTTGGATCCTACACCAAACCTGGAGGTTGCTCCATATAAATCTCCTTTTGTGATATCACTGTGCAGGAAGGCACTTTTCACATCCATTTGATAAACTAACCATCCCTATGAAGCTGTGAGGGATAAGACAAGGTGGATAGAATTCATCTTAGCTATAGGGGAAAATGTCTCGAAGTAATCAACAGCCTCGACTTGCAAAAACCCCTTCATAACAAGATGAGCCTTATGCTTATCAATGGAACCATCAGCAGTATACTTAGTGTGGTAAATCCACTTACAAAGCACTAGCTTTCTCCCCTTAGGAAGATAACAAAGATCCCATGTGTGGTTCTTCATCAAAGAAGAATATTCCTCCTCCATTGCACTATCCCATTTTGAATGTCCTATTGCCTCCGTAAATGTCTCAGGATCAGTACTAATAGCATGATTGAGTATACTAGAACTTGTAGTGTGAGAATGGATACGATGGGATGTGGATGGGTCACTAGCTAGAGATCTTGTAGCCTCAATAGTAGCTCGAGCCCATTTAAGCATCTAGGGAGGATCCTGTGGTGGAGGTATATCAGGATCACCACGATCATCATCCTCATCATCCATGAAACATAGTGGAGATGAAGAGGGAGTAGTGGCAGCTGGAGGAGGCGCTAGAGGTGAGGAATGAACTATAGGAGGGCTCTCATCAAACTAGACATCCCATCAAAATAGGACCTCTCTGGAATCAGGATCAAATAACCTATAAGCCTTTACATCCTCGTAGTAGCCAACAAAAATCAATCGTCGGCTCTTTGGTTCCATTGCTTTCCTCTGAGCATCAAGTACAAATGTGTATGTTGTACTCCCAAAAACTTTGAATGATGACACATCAAGCTTGACATGGGACCAAGCCTCCTCAAGAGTCATATGTCAAAGAGCCTTGTGAGGCATCCAATTCTAAATGTATTTGGCACAATTGACTACCTCTACCCAAAAACATGAATCCATGGATCTAGACTAAATCAAGAAATTTGCCATCTCCCGAAGGGTTCTATTCTTCCTCTTGTCCATACCATTCTGATGAGGAGTGTAGGGCACTGAAAGCTGATGCTAAAGACCATGCTCAGAACATAAATCTTTGAAAGCCTGGTTCACATACTCCCCCCATTATTCATGCATATGCACTGAATACAAAGTCTAGACCGCTTCTCTACAAATGCCTTGAAAACTCAAAATGAGTCGAAGGCATCAGACTTGTACTTAAGAAAGTACACCCTTGTGCATCTGGAGAAGTCATCAATGAATGTAAGCACATATCTAGCACCCAAAAAAGAAGGAGTAGGAAATGATATGAGGTCACTATGAATCAACTCCAAAGGTGCTAAAGCACAAGTGGCTCATCCATGTGGAAAAGAATCCCTATGTTGCTTTCCAAGTGCACATCCCTAACAAACACCATCTAGATAGGAAATCTAGGGAAGCCCAAGAACAAGTTCTTGTGTGCTCATCTATTGAAGATATCTATAATTGACATGCCCAAAACGTTCATGCCAAAGTCTACTTACTAAATCTACATGTGCAACTAAGCATGAAGTTCTGTCATCAGAAGACTCAAATCCATCAAATCTATAGAGGCAAGATGCAGAGTCAACATTCCCAGTGGCCATGATCATCTCTAGATCATGCAAGTCTTGAATAACCACATCATGTGGTGAGAACTCGACTATCTTCCTAGGGCTAGAGTGGCAAATCTAATAGATAGATAGAAGGTTCATCAAAATATCAGGAACACAAAGTACATCCTGTAGAGAACCCCTGGCCAAAGCAGTAGTGCCAGAACCCAAAACTAAAAGTTGTGAAGAATTTCCAACTACAATCTATGTGGTGGTGCAAGGAGCTAGTGAAGTAAGCAACTTAGGAGTGTTTGTTAAGTGGTGAGAAGCCCGAGAATCAAGAATCCATAAAGGTGCTGAAGTCATAGCTCATGTACAAAGAGCATGACTTTTTCTTGTAGGTGGAGATGAAGACTAAATGATGATGTCAGCAGACAGAAAGGTGAAATCAGCTTGACAACAAATATGTCAGCATAGGTGTACAGAAAGATGATGTAAACTACCATAAAGGTGATGTCAGCAATGTATGATTGATGAGATGATGATGTCAGCAGTTTGTAAAATGACAGTAATGGTCAAAAAGATGACATCAATGTTAGAGTGGCCGCAGGGTGGTGGAGCAGTGGAAATCACCAGTGGCGGTGGCACTAGGGAGGGAAACTCGGTGGTACCACTGTCGTCAGTGGCACTGCGGTGGGAGTAGTGGCAGACGTCAATTGCAGTGGCACTGGGCTAGCGGAGCAGGCTCCGGGTGACTGCTACCGGCAGAGTGAGGCATAGGGTGGCGTGCAAGCGACCCTGCCAAAAAAAATTTCCAAAAAAATGCCTGAAGCCAATTTTTTTTTTTTTTTTATATGAATCTTAACTATAAATGGCATTCCGGATCCAATGGAAGTGTTTGTTTGGGCTGAAAATTCTCCAAAAATTTGCTCTACCCTCGATTTGAAGAAAAATTGCACAAACAAACTAGGGGTTGTGACTCTAAATTATGGCTTCAAAAATCCTTCGAATAAGAAGCAGTAGGAAGGCTCTGATACCATGTAGGAGTTGAGAATCTGACTCTGATAATGTGCCAAGATCACCTACAATGCAAATAGCTTGCTAAAGAGAAACCTAGGGAACAAAGAGCTTGAAGAAAATACCACACAAGAATATTTCACAATAGGAAATTAGAATTGCTACATGAAAATGAAAATGGAATGAATTTACAATGAGTGAGAGATTGAATAAAAAGGCCTCATGGAAGCTTGTAGAACAAGTTGGAATGAGGTAGGAGATAAGGTTGACAACTAAGCACACATCCACAAAAGGTGGAAAAGATAAGTATGCTAAAGGGAACAAAGTCATGTGTTGTCAACAACTAACCTCAACTACATGCATTAACCTAAGTAAGCTTAAGCAATAGAATAAATAATTAACAATTAATTAATTATTTACGCTAACATTTGGCATTGATGGAAAATCAATACCAACAATAGTACCAAAAAGAAACTTAATACCTTGTATTAAAATCTCCCCTCTATCAATATGTGTGTTTTCATTAGATATCTAATCTATCCTTCAATATATTCTCAATAAGCTTTCCCTCTTTCTCTTATATCTCCCTTGGCCTTATATATCCCTCTTCCTTATATCTAAGTTAGGCCTATCTCCCTTTTTGACAAAAATGTCAAAGACTTGTCATCTATACATGCAGATATAATCAATTTAGATTCTCCCTCGATCTCCTTCCATGGGACTTATGATATTTTATTTCAGCTCCTTCATTACGAAAAGGAAAATCCTAAAGTAAGATCCACTGCATCAATTTGTAAAATATTTCATTCTACTCAGTTGATGTAGGGCACTACTCTTGCTTCTTAAGTAGATTTGGATAGGGGTATAAACCCTAGTTTACCTCTAAGATATTCATGTGCATTCTTAGGTAAATCCTTTGTGAATATATCAGCTATCTATTCTTTTGTATTCTCATATTTCATTCTCACTTCTTTGTCTTCAACTAACTCTCTCAAGTAATGAAACTTAATTACAATGTCCTTTGTCTATGTATGGATCACAAGGTTATTTGATATGTTTATAACACTTGTATTTTCATAATATAGTACAAAAAGTTTAATAATTTTCTCCTTCATTCTTTTCAATAGCTATTTGATCCATACCACATTTCTACAATTTACTGCATTAGCCACATATTCATCTGTAGCACTAGATTGTGATATACAATTTTGTTTCTTACTGGTCTAGGTGACCAATATCTTTCCTAAGAAAAATGCTCCACCACTTGTACTCTTTCTATCATCAATGTTTCTAGGCCAATCAGCATATGTATAGGCTCTCAATTCAAACTTGTCATTTTTCTTTTAGTATAGACCATAGTCTTATATTCCTTGCAAGTATCTCATGATCATTTTAAAAGCCATTAAATAATTCTCCTTAATATTTTCAAAAAATCTTGCAACAATCCCAAAAGCAAATGCAATTTAAGATCTGCTATGAACTAGATATTATAATTTTCCAATCATAGATATGTACAATGTTTGATTTACTTCAGTAGAATCATCAGTTTTGGATAATTTGTGTCCTATCACCATAAGAGTACTAATGGTCTTTGAATCCTCCATACCAAATATTTTTAATATTTCCTTCACATACTTGGACTAAGTGATGTAAATACCATATTTCATTTGATAGACATGAAGTCCAACAAATAGCTTTATCTTGCTGAACATAGAAATCTCAAACTCTTTCTTCATTTCATTTGCAAATGTCTTACACAATGCTTTTTGTCCTCCAAATATGATATCATCAACAAATATCTTAGCTAGTAAAATTCCTTTACCTCCTTCTATCTTCAAGTATAGATTGTTGCTGTCATCAGTCTTCTCAAAAGAAATCTTCACAAGATAGTTGTGAATCCTACCATACCATGCTCTGTGAGCTTTCTTTAAACCATATAAAGCTTTTTGTAATCTACACACCATGTTCTTGTTATTTGGATCAAAAAATCCTTCTAGTTGTTCTATGTAAAGCTCTTCTTCAAGTCTACTATTCATAAATTTTGACTTCACATCCATTTGATAAAACTTAAAAAAGCAAGTAGAGTTCTTACACCTTCCAATCTTGTAACTGGGGAAAATGTCTTTACGTAGTCAATTCCTTCTTCTTGTGCATACCCTTTGCAAACTAATCTTTCCTTTTTCTTTGTGATTTCACCATTCTCATCCAGTTTATTTCTGTACACCCACTTGGTTCTAATCACATTCATGTTCTCTAGTTTGGGCACTACAGTCCATGTTTTGTTCTTCTCAATTTGATCAGTCTCTTCTTTCATGGCTTTACTCTAGTATTATTTCTCTAGTACATCCTTCACTGACTTAGGTTAAAGCATACTTAATAAACATGTCTCATTTCTCAACCTATTCTTTGTCGTTGGTCTATTTTCTTTATCTCAAATCATTTTTCCAACATGGTGATGTCTTCTAACATACTTTGACAACCTTAACTTTGCTCTTCTTTCTATAATGGATGTTTCAATTTCAGATTCATTGTGCAACTTGGCATTCCTTTCATGTAAACTAATCTTAGTATTAGAATGTACCTCAACTTCTAATTGCAAATCAACTCTTGACTACTACTTGGCTCATGAATGTAACTCAACTCTTGACTAAAACTCAACTCCTAAATGTAGCTCGACATCCATTATATGTGACCCAAGAGTTAATTATTCTTGTTGATTAACAACTTAGTTTGCAAAATTATCATCATTAGTAGACATGTTTTAATAGTATTACATAAAGGTTCTATAATTTTAAGGTTCCTTCTTTGGTTCATCTTTGTGCACTTATGTATATTCTTTAAACTTTACATTTGCACTTTCCACAACTTTGTTAGTGTTAGTATTGTTAGAAGTTGTAATCTTTCCTTGGTGTATTTATAAACCAAGGTTAGACCTCCTTTATTTATTATTATAATATATTAGGATATAAGCCAAGGTATCCTAATATATTTATTTTTTGTCCTTTTTCCACTACATCTTATTTTGTCATCTAGTGGAATATGTGAGGACAAATATATATTGTAATTTCTAATTTTAGATTATTCCTCCTTAAGAGGAATCTCACACTTGGCCTCACACACATATGAATGGTGGCATTCATAGACATGGGAGTTACATTCTAACTCCTCTCTCTCATCTCTATTTAAGAGATGACCCTCCTCTCTCATTCAACAACAATGAGGTTTCTTCCTCTTCTTAATTATTGTATGAGCATTGCTCTCTATCTCTCTCTCTCCTCCTTCTTAGGCTGTTGATGCCTCATTCATAATATCACAAGGGGTTTTCTTTGCTTTCCCCTTTCCAAATATCTTGTCTCATGGTGTTGGAGCTTGAAGCTTTCTCTCTCCTATTTTATGGTAATATCCTTTCATGCATTTACTCACTTAGATTCTTTCCTGGTATTGTTTATTTATAGATTTCTTTTTCCATTTCTAACATGGTATCAGAGCAGTTTAATCTTTGTTTTGAGTGTTTGCATGAAGGTACAATTCGAAGGAGACTCTTGAGAGAGATTTCACTAATTTCTTCTTTAATCTTCTTAAGATGGAAGAAATTGAATTTTTTTTGAGTTTGGCTGGTTTACCGCCAAACCCGATTAACTTCTGTTTGCTCTAATTTGTGCAGGTTACTTCTTATTTTCTTTAGTTTTCATCTAACCCCCTTTGGAAGGCTTGCCGCCAAAGGGTTTTCCTCTAAAAATTTCAATTTTTTTTTCCTTACAAGCCTGGTGTACTCTTGCTATATCTTATTATTCAGTGTTACTGACTCTAGAAAGTTTACATAATCTGCTGAGTGAAATGCTAGCATATCACTGTTGTATTAGAGAAAGTGGACAGTTTTGTCTTGACCATTTTGTAGGTCTTTTCAGCTCTATCTCGTGCACAGCTTCTCTTGATTGGCTTTTGTTTCCTTAATACATCGGGGTTGTCCCTAAAATGATAGTCATGCATATCGATCATCAATCTGCCCTCCTTGAAAATTGGGGTTGTTAAGAGTAATTGATCATGGGTATTAGGTTTCTTTGGTTTTTCTTCGAAGTATTTGTATCTTTTTTTTCGTTTGTTGGCCCTCGAGTTCTCTCAATCTTTGGTAATCTTTGCTGATGTTTGGAGAACATTGATAATGGGTGTTGGGGTTGATTGGTTCTGGTTTTAAGTTTGATTTCATCGCGGTTTAAAATGCAAACCTTTCAGATCCAGGTAAAATTTATTCTTGATGATTGTTGGGGTTTTTCCGTCATTTCTTTTAGATTGCAAGCTTTCATGTTAGATAATGTTCACAGAATCATGAATCTGTCCTCTCGGTTTGATTTATTAATCTGTATTCTTTTTCAAATGTTTTATTCTCTATAATTGCTAATTGGGAATTTGATAATCCATCATGTTATCGCCCGTTAGCTGCAACAGAGTTTAAAACTGTTCGTCTTGTAAGAGGGATTCCACACTCCTTCACAAACTCGGTCCATCCTTTGGCAACCCACATTGATTTCTCTCTGTATTTGAATTTCGACACAAAAACAATTGATGGGTCTGCAATATATACTCAATGTCAGTCAATCCACGCTCGTTCAATATTCCCTTGTCTAGACACACCCAGAGCAAGGATTCGTTATTCTGCTCTGCTCAACATTCTGCAAATCTATGTTGGCCTATTTGTTAAGCCATGGCATATCCATTATATACTTCCGGCATTCAATTATGAAACATCTATCTTTCTTTCTAACACCCAATAGAACCTTTCAACCTTTAGGGAATCCTTGAACAAAGTCTTCAGCTTCCTCAATCTTACGTTTCTTTGTTTTGGATGCCCATTCCCCGCCCAGATTCTCAAAAAACTCTTGTAGATCTGCCTCTGGTTCTAAGGTTCAAAATCTTCTCTTCAGTTGAGGTACAAATGGTTCTCGCATACCCAAAAGCTTAATGTCACTACAATAAGCAGAATTTTGTGTCACACAATTATTCATATCTGTTGATATTTGGTCACTCTGCGAGCAGTTACTTGTAGTTTCATCTTGTATACATCTCACAATTGTTTTAATAGTATCAGAGGTGACATCAGCTGTTCTATCATTCTCAAAAGTTACATTCCAAATGGTTGTAATCGGGCTGTAGTTTTTCATTGAAATATCCTGTGTATCCCCTGGTTTTTTGAGCACAAGTTTGTCTTCTGCATTAACTTGATGTCCCTTCCGTCTTGCATCCTCTTTTGTTCTCAGCTTCTTTTTGGGTCTATCCAAACATTCATCCAATATAACCTTATTTCTGTCCATATCCAGACATGTCGCCTTTGATGCCTGCTGCATCTTTGCATCCGAAATAACACTAGCATCACCACAGATTTTATCTTCTATCCTTTCAATAGAACTCTCAATCTGCATATCCTGAATGGTATTGTTACTTTCAACTAGCAGTAAACTGTCCTCTACTTTGGGTGGGCATATATTATCAGATTCATGGTCAAGAGTGCTATTTGAAGAGAGATTGCTGGCACTTGCTGAGTTAAGGGAAGGAAGATGAGTTGACTGCAAAGCAAATGCATCTTCTTGGATTTGGTGTCCAGTAATTTTAAAAATAGAAGGACGCTCTCCTTTCATTAAAAAATGCCTCAACATTCTGCAACAAATGAGTTCTACTATGTTAGCTACCCACATAGGCAGAGCTGAGCCCCGCATTGGAGAAGCCAATGGAGCATGCTCTGATGAAAAGTGGGTTTCTCATGGAAGAGTAGTTGAGCGTTTCTCCATGCAGCAGCCCATTCCTCCTTATCTGTTTGCTTCAACTTGCACTTGCCCAATGAGAAACATGGCATCTTTACTCTCATAAGCGTTAGCAATCTTCTCACCCAACCATGCACTTTCATCCTCTCTAATCATTTCATCCTCAATTTGATGCTTACTTTCTTTGTAGGATTCAGAATCTATATCGACTTCAGATTCACCTTCTTTAAGTGGAAGATGGTTATGTTTTCTCTTAGCACGAGCTTTATGATTTTGGAACCAATTATACTCATTCATTTCAAAAATGCGACCGTATACTCATTTTCTCCTTTCGCACCAGCTCTCTGCAGCCTGCATTAGGTGTGTGAATAGCGTTGAAGCATATTTTAAAGGAGCTCAAGGATCTTCAGAAGGATCCTACTACTTCCTGCAATGCAAGACCAGTTGTAGAGGATATGTTCCATTCGCAAGCAACTATCATGGAACCTCCAGACAGCCCCTATACTAGTGGTGTGTTTCTAGTTTCAATCCATTTTCCCCCTGATTATCCATTCAAGCCACCCAACGTTGCCTTCAGGACAAAAGTTTTTCATTCAAATATTAACAGCAACGGCAGTATCTGTCTTTCTTTAGATAAAATCAATTTTCTTGACTTTGTTAAGTCCAGTATGTATTTGAACTTGTTTATTCCTTGAGCGTTTTTGTTGTGAAACTTATATGTAGACGCACTATTCTAATTTGACCTCGCAGCTTTAAAAGTAAAATGATTAAAATCCAGACTAGTGCGCTTCTGTTTGTTCACCCAACTTGCTACCGCCTCTGCTTTTACCTCTGCCTTACAACAACGAACTCTACCTAAGTGCTGGAACTTTCTTGTTTGTTCACATTGGCAATCAGATTTGGTCGAAACCTCTTTGCCACTCAGTACTTCCACTCGGATTTTTGGGCGGGTGAATTTGCTTAACATCTTCAAGATTCACGCCACTTCCTTCCATGCTGCAATTAATCTCGTTTATCGCATATCCTTGCATGGGCTGTCAAAACTTTTTTTAGCATGCAAGCAAAACTTTTTTAGCATGCAAGATTCTTTTCTTTTTTAAGCTCTTGACAGGAGCATCATTTACTTTCTCATTGCCTCTTGTCAACCTATTTTTAGCATGTAATAATTTCTTGTCAGACAAGTGCAATATTCTCTTATGCATTACAAGCTTTTATTCAAATTTTTTTAGAAATTTTTTTTTAACTCTTTTTAGTATATTCTTATCTACCAGATCTGACCTCTATCATTAATTACTAAGTTTTTTTTGTTATCTCTTTCTTAATATTTTATTTCAAATTTTTTTTGAATCTCTTTCCATCGTGAAAGCATAGTATGAGAAAAATGGGGAGATCTTTTCTTTCCCCATGACTTTATGTTCGTATTACTTTGAGGTTATATTTTTGAACCAAGGTAAATATTGCGACTTTCCAAAATATTACATATGGAAAGGTGATTATTTTCTTTAACCAATCTATTTTCGTATATTTATTTGAGTATATATGGGGGCCCACATATATGCTAAGATAAATATATAATTTATGACTATAATGATTCAAAAATTAATATATACCTTTACAAAATGAATTTAATACTCATGTTTACCCTCAATGGAGTTTTATACCTGATATCTATATTTAATCATTTTATTAATGGGATTATGAGTAATCTTACACTATTGCCTTCATTATTTAATGATTTGATTGATCTATCTGCACATGGTTGCAGTTTTATGCTTTTATAGCATCGTTCCATGCCCATGTTGGCACTTTATGGTTTTATACCATTGATATACATGATTTATATGATATTTGTTTTGAGTTGCATAGGGAGCCAATTTTTTCAAGGTTAACTATGTAGGTCCCCTCAGTCTAACTGATACATAGTTTCCTTATCTGGCCCATGGAGTATCCCTCCATCCTATATTGGTATGCACTCATTTTTTATGGAGTTTTCCTCCATTGGATCCTATCTATTCTACCTTGATAGGATAATATATTTATGGAGTTTCCCTCCATATTGTTCCATTTTTTTTTTGCTCCTCACTGAAGAGGATGTTATTATTGGAGTTTTCCCCTCCAAATTCAGATAATTGAATTTCTTCTTTGAAGGCAATATGTTGTTACTCCTCATAAACCCTTTCTTTGGTCCACTTCAGCTATAATTCTTGCAAAACTGTAACTTGAACTATTTAGTGCTTGAGGCACATGTTCTACTTATCTATTATTATCTCTCTTATATTCCTTTGATAAATATACAATGTGATAATGTTCTGCATTCTTTATTGCCTAGATCATGGGTCATGTAGGTGATGGAGTCGCGACCCATTCACTTGTAATGGACTGTCTATATCCATGTGATTGATGCAATATTGATGCAGATTTCATTAGTTGGCCTTGTCTGTGGTCATTAGTGCATTAGTATATTTCTTTCACGAGAGACTTATTGCATAAAGATTGGTCATTTTGATCCATATTATGCTCATTTTTGAGCTTATGACTTATTTTACATATCATGTTAACTCCATTGCATGTCCTTATTGAAAATTTTTCGAGCATATACTTTATCTTGATATCAGGTTATCTTCATTGTTTTGTGGTAACATGTTTTACTCATTGTTTCTCTATAAGAGTTTTATTATCCTTATTCAAAAGGATTTTGAATTTGCATATATGATGGCATTCTACTTGTGGATATTTGTCTTGTTTTTTTTCAGGTGATCCATCAAGGAACCTTCTTGGCTTTCCACATATGAAGATGCGTCTATCACATTCAAAGGACTCATATACTTCTCTTGGACAATCAAAGATTAAGTTGCAGATTTTTGTAATTACCCCAAGTAAAGATTAACGAGGGGTGTTAGAAGTTGTAATCTTTCCTTGGTGTATTTATAAACCAAGGTTAGACCTCCTTTATTTATTATTATAATATATTAGGATATAAGCCAAGGTATCCTAATATATTTATTTTTTGTCCTTTTTCCACTACATCTTATTTTGTCATCTAGTGGAATATGTGAGGACAAATATATATTGTAATTTCTAATTTTAGATTATTCCTCCTTAGGAGGAATCTCACACTTGGCCTCACACACATATGAATGGTGGCATTCATAGACATGGGAGTTACATTCTAACTCCTCTCTCTCATCTCTATTTAAGAGATGACCCTCCTCTCTCATTCAACAACAATGAGGTTTCTTCCTCTTCTTAATTATTGTATGAGCATTGCTCTCTATCTCTCTCTCTCCTCCTTCTTAGGCTGTTGATGCCTCATTCATAATATCACAAGGGGTTTTCTTTGCTTTCCCCTTTCCAAATATCTTGTCTCATGGTGTTGGAGCTTGAAGCTTTCTCTCTCCTATTTTATGGTAATATCCTTTCATGCATTTACTCACTTAGATTCTTTCCTGGTATTGTTTATTTATAGATTTAAACACTTATAAGATTTACTTCTTATGGAATAGTCTAGGAATATACCTTCTTCACTTTTATAATTGAGTTTACCATTTTTGTTGTCCTTAAGAATGTAACACTTGCTTCCAAATGCCTTAAAATATTTGACATTGGCTGATTATCCATATCATAATTCAAAATGTGTGGAATTTGTACCTTTCATCACTTGCACTCGATTCAAGGTATAGAAAGTTGTACTGAAAACTTCTCTCAAGTATTTCAAAGTAATATTCTTCTCCATCATCAATCTTCTAGCACAATCCATTATAGATCTATTTCTTCTTTCAGCTATCCCATTTTGTGGAGGGTTCCTACATGAAAAGTTTGTCTCTTGATTCTTTTGTTATTATAGAAATTTTCAAACTTATTTGATGTAAAATATCCACCTCTATCAAATCTCATACATTTCAATCTCTTACCTATTTCCTTTTCAACTCTTTCTAGATACCACTTAAACATTTGAAAAACATTAGATTTTTATTTTAAGAACATTAGTGTCATCATTCTTGAGTAATCATCAACAAATAGGATAATGTACTTATCACCTTTGTCACTTTGCACATAATTTGGTCCACATAAATTAGTATGAACTAATTCAAGAATTTCTTCTGAATTATGAGTCTTACTTTTAAAACTAGGCATTTTTATCTTGCCTAACTAACATTGTTTGCAAATCACATTGTTAGGTTTCTTCAGTTTTGGCAAACCTTTAACTCTTTTCATCTTATCAATACTGACCAAATTATCAAAATTTACATGACATAACCTATTGTGCCATAGTCACACATCATCAAATTTTACAATAAGACAAGTAGTATCATTCATATCAAGATAAAATAGATTACCTATAGTTTCATCTCCACTTCCAACTAGTTTTCCATTAGTGTCATAGATCTTATCATTTTTGTTATCAAACTCAACTTTACAACATGAACTATTCAATTGTGACACACTCAAAAAATTATAGTTAAGTCCTTCCACATAGTAAGCATTATCACACTTGATCTTATCTAACAATCTTATTGATCCTTTTCCTTTAATTAGAAAGGGCACATCATTACCAAATCTAACACTATTTCCATTGTAACACTCAAGTGTAATGAACTTACTTTTGTCTCTAGTCATGCAATGAAAACATCCATTTTCAATGATCCACATATCACTTTTGTTCACATAAGATATCAATGCAGTTGCCTCATCTTCATTAGAATCATCCTTCATAGCAATATCTAGACAACTTCATCATCATGTCTTCAGATTCATCATTGAATTCTTGTTCACAATGTAACAAGCCTTCTTTCCCTTATCTTTGTAGCCTTTGTTACTCTCATCTTTTCTGCCTCTGAATTTTTATTCATTCTTGTTGTTTGACTTATTAGGACATCTTGTTGCAGTATGACTAATCTCATGAAAATCAAATTATATGATGGGTAACTTACCTTGCTATTGTCCTTTACCTCTGTGAATCTTCCTAGCTAGGAATGCTTCCATTTCTTCTATCTCTTCATCAATTGTATCACTATCACTAGCAGTATGTTTGACCTTTTCCTTTTTCTTATCGTTAGGTTCTTTTAGTGTTAGCTTAGTTTTAAAAGAAAATTTGACATTTTCAGATTTGAAGTTATCAAATTTTGAATGTTCAAAAGTAGTGAGCCTACCAACTAGTCCTTCAAGGGTCAAATTGCTACTAGGGGTACACCTTAGTTCTTAAATATAGAAGAGACTCTAATAGCATAGATAGGTATTAGGGTTCTCAATACTTTGATGATCATAGTCTCATCTTCAATCTATCCATTAGATGCTCAAATAACATTAACAATATCTTTGATCCTTGCACAATACTGGACTATAGTCTCACCATGTTGCATTCTCATTTCATCAAATTTTCCACCTAGGCTTTCATATTTGGCCCTTAGCACATTCTTGTCTCCTCCATGGATCTTTAGTAGGGCATCCTATATCTTCTTAGTAGAATCACATTCTTTGATGTCATCAAACTCTGAGTAGCTTAGGTAAGATGCAATCTCTAACATTTCATGATTGTGTTGTTTCTTCTATTTCAATTGATTAGTAGTTGGGGCTCCAGTTGGATCAACATGCACAGTAGTGATACTTGATTGTACATAATGTCCAAGACCTCCTAGATGTAGCTTCATGAAAATTTTCCATGTAGGAATATTTTCCCTATTTAACTTGGGCACCTCCTTTCTGTACATCTTGATCTTTAGCTTTAAGTACCTTCAAACATTCTCTCAAGCACTTGGTACTCTGAGACCAATTTTTGGAATACTTTAGAATAACTACGGGGGAAGGGAGGGTGTGTCAATCAGTTATCCAAGGTCCAAATATAAAAATAAAACTTTTCAATACTGCAACTTACCCTTATGCATGCATTGACCATTCAATATCTTAAACATATGCATATTGTTGTCCTATGTCAAAATAAGTTTGCATAAATGTAAACATGCAAAACCACAAAATCAATCACGTGTTTTGACACAAGGATTTTATGTGGAAATCTAGTTTGTGAAAAACCACTAGTAAGATGCTACCAATTTTCACTCTTCTGAAGTAAGCTCTATGAGCAGCCAATCCTGTTAAAGGTTATAATACACACTGTTAAATGTGACTGGGTTAAAGGATTTCAATCACCCTATTAGGAGTGAGCCTTGTTAGATGACTTTAGAACATTCCATTAGAATTTCACCCTATTAAACAATTTACTAATGATTTTTAGGTCAACTTTAATCGAAAAGATTTATCTAGAGTGATACAATTGTTAGAGAGGAATAACAAGACTTGATTTGATAACAATAATAACTCACTTGTAGATTATAGATCTCACATTCACTCCTCCATTCTTCTTGGAAATCATCCTCTTCATCTCTAACAACTTGTTTACCCTTCAATAATTCATCCTCTTAAGCCTTCTTTCTTTGTATGCCAATTGCAGACTCTTCTACTCGACCACCATATGAAGCAACACCCTAGACTTCTTATCTTCCTAGGTTCTGGCACATGACAACTATTGCTTCTGGTCTTCTATATCTATAAATAGATAATTTAGCTCTTTTTCCACTTAACCACAATTTTCTCTACTAGGGTTAGGTAAGATTCAATGAATCTACCCACTTTTCCATTTTAGCCCTTCTACAAACTTCCTCTACAATCCTCTTTAAATTCACCTCAAAATGGTTTATCTTGAATTTTGTGCCAGTAGCTTGTCATAGTAATCTTCCACATGCTTGACGTAATTCAAGAAATCAACCTTTTCTTCTTAGATTCATTAAATATTTGATCTAACATATTTTCTTGGCACTTGGCACTTTAATATTTTGTTTTCTCAAAAAAGACTATGTTCTGGTACTTGGCCAACACTAGGCTGCTCGCAATCCACTAGGTTTTTATTGGTGCTTGGAATATACTAACTATCTTCACTCGACGTGAACTAGATTTCTCTTGCTTGGCTTGTACTAACTTTCTTCACTCAGATTCCACTATTTTCTACTCAGCCTGCACTAACTTTTCTTAGCTTGCATGGTTTACTCAGTCAGGCTTGGCAGATAATTTTCTTTATTTATCCTCGTTCTAATTTTTGCTTAAGTAACCTTTCATTATGACATTAAGTAGATGTAAACAATACATTATATCATCAATTTCTTGCTTGGTCTTAGTGGTCCTTTAGTATGGAAAATAACTCAACCTTTCTCTAGGTTCTCTTGTTATCCTTTCTTTTCAAATCCTCTTCATCAATCAAATAAATGATAACATTTAGAAAAAAGTAAGAAATTGTCTCACCAACAAGTAGTAGTTTGACATCAATGACAAAATAATGATTGTTCCATGATAGGTTTCATCAATCTTCTTCACTTCAACAATCTCATTTCAATAATAAAGACTAATCAAATATTACACATATCAGTTTAGTTAGCTTTGGTATTGTATATATTATATATAATTGTAGAGAAGTAAGGTCTTGGTATAATATAATGCCTAATAGGTTTGAGACCTCTAATAAGGACTACTCCTCTCACAAGGACTAATGTTCTAAATGTATGTAATGACTTCTAATAGGGTCAAAACCCCTAATAGATTGCTTCTAGATCAATACATTATTGTGAGTCCCATCTCCACTAGGTTTTTCTCTTGGCCAAGGTTAAATGAACAATAAATCATGCTATTATGAGTTTTATATGGGTGTAAAAGCACAAACCTGTGTCACCTTTTATAAAGAAACATGATATCAGAATGTGATAGTTCAACATTAATGACAAAAAAAATGGTATTTGTGTTTGAAATATGAAGATCATGTAAATTGATGAAATGTGTAGAATTGGATGAATTTTATGCTTATAATTTTTATAATTTTTTTGAGTGAGAATTTATTCATTTTATTATATTTTGAAGACCCTTTTTTAACTGTAAAAAATATAGGGTGTAGTTCCTATCAAACAAGTATATGCAAATCATCTTTTCTTGTTTTGATTTGAAAATATCTTATAGATGACATGTATAGGTAGTGAACAAAAAAAGAAATAATTATTTTTTATGTATATTTTCTTTTTTATAAGTACTCATGTTCGACCTTATCAAAATCCAACTATTTTTTCCTCCTGTCAAAACTTCCCTATCAAATCTATACCTTTTTGAAAAAAAATTAAATATTTGTGAAGACGATTCTCTCCTCTAGAGATAAATATAATTTTTAATTTTTTTTTGATATGATTTACTATTTTCTTCTTTTTTTGAGGGAGCGTCTTCTGAAATGTCGAAATATTGACTTATAATATTTTGAGATTATAACATATTATAACTAATAAAAACACTCAAAAATTTATATATTGATGATATTGAATCTCAAATCTATAAAAGGGTATTTTTAGTTTTTGAAAAAAAAATTACTTTTGATAGAGAAATGAGATTTGACCAAAATAGATTTTGGTATTATAAACAGTAAAACAAATCTGTGCTTTTACCCATGGTTGTGTACTTTACTTTTAACTTTAATTTAGAAAAAGTACTATAGTCAAATATATAAATGGAGAAAAATGGTTACAGTACTATTTAACACACCCCCCCTCCTCCCCCCACTCTACTATGGATTTAGTAATGTCTATTTCTAACAATTGGTATTAGATAGTACTTAAATAGAAAATGTTTCACAACATGAGGAAGGTTAGGTCATGGAAATAATCAATTTGTAACATAACTTTGAAGAAGCACTTGAATATATGGATCAAGAAAATGTAAGATTGAAGATGAAACCCAAAGATGCACAAGACAACATTACAAAACTCAAGAACCAAATTGATATTTCAAGGAAAAATTAAAAGATTTTGTGGAATAGATAAAAAAACCTAAATTAGATGATAAACTAGCATAGTGATACATTACTCTTATTTTGTTATCCGCGACTCGAGATGTCGAGACATTATCTGATGCTTAGAACATATTTTATTATTTCAAGTTGTGTGATTTTATTTCCAGATATATTTGATGATTGTCATTTAATGCTCATGTATATGTATGTTGATGAAATCAGTAAAATGTGGGATTAACACATTGAGTTGGAATCTTTATGATTAAGGATATAAGTAGGATGCAAGAAAACCCTGATTTATGTATGTTTCAAATTATGTAAATTTCTGATACGTATATATGTACATGTGATTTTTGGGACTACTGATGTGTGCAATGAGTGTGCAGATATTTAGCCGAGAAACCCTACGGAGGAACAAAACTGATCTCCATGTGCTAAAATTTGGAAACCCTGTTGTTCGTAATTATGTTCTTTCAGTGTCGCTTGACACTCGTAAAATGTTATGTGCTTCGGTATGCTAGTTAGGATTAATTGTTTAACCTTTGGTTTCAAGTTAGTGTCAATTTTCTATTAGGTTCTTAATTAGGGTTAGTTTTCCCTATTTCAGATTTGTGCTTGATTTGCAAGTTAGAGTTGTTAGATAGACCTATTTTTTATCTCTAGATTTTATTTGACTCTAACCTCTTCCCTAAGGCTTTAAAATATGTTTTTTTCTAACCTATGGGTGTGGGTATGGGTTAGGGGTCTTTTCCAACCCCTAAGCCATTAGCTTTGACTTTTGAGGGCACTCAAAAAGTCCCTTTTTGCCTTTGTACGAAAATTGCAAGTGGTTGTCATTTGTTGTCTTACCCCACCTCCTTTTAGGGTTTAACCATGGTGTAGGTTGTGTTAGGAGTTTCTAGAGTGGCTAAGTGGGTGGAGATAGTTATTGCTCTTTTTGGGTGGTTGAGTTGGAGGCTTATTAGAGGCCTTCCTTGGTCTAGTGGTTTGGTTACCCAATCTCTACATTTAGAGAAGATTTCTTGAAGCTTGAAGGAAGGAGGGATACTCTACTCAAATTTGTTCATTGCCATTACCTCTTTGAGAAGGTAGGAAACTCCCATCTCCCTTATTCAGTTTTTATGTTTTGTTTCATGTTCTTGTTACTTTGTTGTTGTTTCACTGTTGTATGGTTGTGGGTATGTTGGGAAGATTTGTAAACCACGTCTTTTTGGTTGTTTTCCTTTCTTGTTTATGTTTGAAATTTTGAGTTTCCTTGCATGGGTGTTTTGGTATTACTCACCCTAGGAGAGGGCAGAAGTGACCAATTTTGGGAGAGGTCTGTTTAGTTGGACTCCAACCTGTGTAGAGTCTCTTCTCAGGATGAGAAGAGGGATAAAGGGTAGGGTGTTATGGGCCCCTACTCGTCAGCACAAACCTGGTATGAGTATGGCAAGTTAAAATGGAAGAATGGAAGTTCTTGGTTATTGGCCCCGATTGGGCATCTGAATTGGTGTTGTGCTTGACTTCTCTAGTTGGAAGAATCCACCTTTCCCTAGTGTTGATTTATTGTGAATCATATTGTGAAAACCATGTATGAATATGTATGTTTGATTGTCTCTTGGTTATGCTTGGTTGTCACCCGATCAGATTCTGCTCCATCCATGGTTCTTGCAATGTGTTGTAGCAATAGTTATAAATCCCTTGATCAAGGTCATGAAGAAAATTCTATCAAATTATTGAAATTTGGGATTGAGATCCTATTGTAAATTGTATTTTAAACTTATTGTAAATGGCAACGAAGCTGGGTTTTCTTCCTGATTCTTTCCCAGCTGAGCCTTTGAATTAGGTTTGCCAATAAAATTGGTGTTGAGAATAATTTGTTTGTCATGTGATTTATTCGTGGTTTAAATTTAGATGGATGAATCTCAAAAATAGGATGGATTTGAGGATGTCAATTTGGTAAAATTTCAAGTTTTTTTTTTCTTTTATGTTGAAAAAAAATAAACTTAAACCATGGATGTAGATTCAGTTTATTTGAGCAAATTTTCAAGTTCTTTATATGTTCATTATATGATTAAAATGAAAATTTATGTTAAGAAAAGAAAAGACAATTATAGTTATAGTTATATTCAGGATTTTAGAAGATCAAATTAATATTGTATTATTGTGAGCAAACTATTGAACTTATGTTCTAAAGCCAGTAAGAAAATAAAATAATAATACCCCTTTTAGAAAAATCAAATACATTGCTTTAAATTTCATACTTAGAAAGATTAAGCTTCAAAATTCTTCCCCAAGAGCAAAATGCTCTCTAGATTTCATATGGAGGAATGTTTCCTCTTTTCCTTGCAACAGAGAATCTTTAAAGATTCTCTTAACTATACTTTTGAATAAATATGAATAACTAAATAAATAAATAAATAAATAAATAAAAACTAAGATCTAATATCCTAATGCCTTTCTCTACCAAACAAACTTTTAAACATTACTCCTCCACCCAAAATCCCTTAAATCAAGGCGCAGCATTTGGAGACTTATTCAGTAATGTACATGGTTGCCTGTCCCTATGTCACATCTCCTTGATTCTTCTCAAGTGAGCGCTCAACTTGGAAGAAAGGACCCTTAGTTTGTTTTAAATCAAGCGAATTAAATCTTTTGAACTGCCATCTTTTCCATTGGGTCGCCCACCTATCTTTAGACTGACGCAGGTCAGTGGTGGGAAGCGTACCATGACAGCGCTTGGGGAAGCGCAGGTAACGGGGTGACGTGGGTAAGCTTGGGAATGCGCCCCAAGTTTGGAATGCGCTTGGTAATGCGTAGTAGTTATGGGGGGGTTTTTGGTGTTGAGGGTGTAGGGATAGGCTAGGAAGTAGATTACGATAGTAAGGTACGCTAAATTTCATTTATTTTCATTTTTAGTTTTCTTCTTTTCCTTTGTGTGGTTAGTTTTTATTATTAAGTTTAGATATCTTTTTAGTTATTAAATGTTAATGAGTTTAGATTAGTGTAGGAAAGGATTAGTTTTAGTTTAGATTAGTGAGTGACTAATTTGCATTCTTTGTAGTTAAGAGTTTATTAAATTTAGTTAATTTTTAGGTTTAAGTTGAAATGTTAGTTACATTTTTAGGTTAGTTTGTTTTATTATTTTAAAGTTTTGGATAGAAAAATTAGTTATTAATTAAGTTTGTTTAATAGTTTAGTTTAGGTTAGTAATGTTTTACTAATGAAATCTAGTTTAGATTTTAATTTATTCAATTTTCATTATATTATTAATGTCATCGTTAACTTAGAATAATTCTTAAATTTATAAATGTATTTAGTTTTATTAAGTATAATTAGTGTCAGTACATTTTATTGTGTTAAGTTTTAAATTTTAAGATAGTTGAATTATTCAATGGTATTCAATTTAACTGTAAATTATATTGTTAACATCTTTAGAAATGCTAAATCTTAATAGCATTATAGATTTTAATAAAATGGGGATTAGAGTGAAGTTAAATTAAGTATAGTTTATGATAGTTGATTTTTATGTTAAAATAGTTGTAAAGTTTAAAGTTAATAAATTTGAAATACACATGTTTTGTTTTAATTCTAGTTAATTTGTTTTTCCTTAAAGTGATTTTTTTTATATATCGATAAATTTGTAAATTGATAATTGAGTTCTATAGTTGTTTTTTATTATATACTTCCAATGAATCTAAACTTGAATACATTTCATTGTCTTATAAATAATTTTCACATATTATTGTAAGTTAATGTAATGACGTAATTTTCATCAACATAAATCTAATAACAAAAGTATCACAATTTTAACGATGTATGCCCTTACAAGATATGTAACTTAAAATGTAACGAAGAGAATCCTTTCTTGCAACACGATCTCAATCTTATCAAACTTTGAGCATTCTAATAAATGTTTCTTATTGTTGAAAGTAAATGTAAAAACATGAGTTTATTGATATCAATCTTAACAATGTACTCATCCACTAGAGTTTTTAAAACGTACTGTAGAGAACCTATACTTAAAACTGTGATCATAACCTTATATTTTCTTAGAGCATTTTAATTAAAATAATCAAAAAGATTGGTGTGTGTTTTTGCCCTTGTAGTTTGGGCATGACATAAGCCTCAAATGTGTGATGTCAAGGATGGCCAAAGATAACCATTTAAGAAATAGCCCTTTTAAGTCTATGAAAGATAACCCTAAGGGTGCATTTTTGGAAACCCCAGAAGATGTATTTCATGCTGAGGATATCAGAGGATACATTCACCTTGAGTTTGAGATAATAGGGAATATGGATATTTTGATAGATTTGAGTGAGAATTACAAAGAAGAAAAACCCTTGTGTTTCAATGTATAGAGAATTTGAATATTATACAGTATATGAATTATGAATATTTTGATGAACTCGAATGGATCAAGATAGTTTTAAAAATAATTCATGAAAGAAAAAGGGTTGGAGATAACCAGTGGTGATTACAAAAGAGTTGATATATTTAGTCATAAGGTTAGATAATGTAGGGATAAGTCCAATTATAGTTGATTTGGTTAAGAAGGGAGTTTAAAATAACATAGGAACCAAGTGAGATAAAAATTAAATACCACTTTTTGTTATTAAATAGAAATATGTTAGCGTAATTACCAAAATATTGGGATATAAGATGCATTACAATAGTATGGATAGCCCAATGTCTACATGGGTAATCTAAACAATGCATACGGTAGTTGAGAAGATTTTTTTTTATATATGTGATATATTGAGACATAACAATATAAAAAGGATTTAACATGATAAGATATTAAATTTTTGGTTTGGGTCTTTGATTCTTCACATATTCTTTCATAATATCTACAAGTTTCTAAACATGCATCCTTATGCCTAGATAGATGATGTACCAGCCATGATATTACTTACTAAACACTACCACCTATAATATGAAGGAAACATTATAAGTGATCTATTTAGTTTTTTTAAAATTATCTAGAAGAAAAATGAATGAGAGGTATAAGATTCCCAAGCAAGTAGTTGAAAAGTATGTTGATGTACAATATATTTTATGGTAGAAATAAATATTACATGCATAGAAGTTCTTGATATTAGAGAAGTATTCATTTAACCTCTTAGATATGAATTAAATCAATAAGTACTTGAGCAATATGCAAATATCATGTTGGCCTCACTAAAGGATAAGAATGTAGTCAAATAAGGGGAACTTACAAGTAGAAATATAGCCAAGTAAGGAAAGATCTATACAAAGGATCTAGGAAAAGGATAGTTGAGAAGTTCTTAGAAAATATAGAGAGGAAAGAAGGTACTAGTAAGGAATAATTGACATCAATGTGAAAAAGCTCAAAATTTTTCTACAAAGGAATAGATAGGCATCTCTAGTTAAGAACCAGTTAAAGGAAAATACCATAGAGAAGAATAAGAGGTTACACTAAAATATCATAGAAATACAAAAAGGTCTACAAGGATCTCTCCTATAGTTAAAGAAGGGAAATTGATTGAACTAGAAGCTACAAAAGCAATAAGATATAAGGCTAAATAACAAGGGCCTAGCCAAAAGTAAACCAAGGTTTCCAAAGAATAGAAGACAGATATTAGAAATAAAAATGAAAAGTATAAGCATGAAAGTGAGATGGTAGAGGAAGAAGCACCAAAGACTACAAAAATTAACATTGAGAAAGAGAATAAAAATGGATACTGTACTTAAAAAGAATACAAATGTGAATTAACAATGAAGGAAAATTAAATGATTTTAAAAAGTACTACATCGGGTATGAAGAAAATGATCAAACTATAATTGAAAATTCAAATGTCAACTATTTGTTGAACTTAAAAAGGAGTAACTTACTAGAAATCAAATGTAGTGTTCCTTATGCAATCTATGATAAGCATGATGTAAGGATACAAATTTCATTAGTGGAAGTTTAATATGTAAAGTAAAAACTTGTATGATATTTGTACTTTAGGAACAATAGAGAAAGTGAAAAAGATATTAGAGAAAGAAAGGCCTAAGATGAGTACTAAATTGAGCTTAGTCAAAATTATGGTTGGGTTATATTAACAAATTGAAAATAAAATTGAGAAGGCCATATAACAAGTTCAAATGAACAAGATGTAAGGAGTGATCATACATAAGAATCATCTCACATCCCAGTTGGTATTTCAATTAGAGAGGAACCAATGGAACAAAAGGAATATTTGATATAATTATGATAAATTTTATATTATAGTTAGACAATCTAATTTATTTTTTATAGGTGCTCTAAGTATATGTATACACCACACTTGAATAGAAAGAGAAAGATAAAGACACATTTGTGTACATCTTTGTGAGAAATAATGAGATTCAACACATAATGATGGAGGTCACCATTATTTCTAATTAAGTTGATAGAGAAGAAGAAGATCAAGATAAGGAAAAGAATGAAAACGTGAGTGATGAGGAAATAACTGAAGTAGAGGTTAAAACCATGATCAATGAAGGTAAACATTTATTCTTATTTATTTATGATGACATGAAAGTTAACATTCAATTAATATTACCTTCGAAATAGGTCAACATGACTCAACAAAACCTTGTAGAATCATGTAAAGTAAAAGAAAAGGTAATTAAAACTACCACAACCACACTTACTTCTTCTTTATAGTCATTATTGGAAGTATTCTAAGGCATGATATCATAAGTATAGAAAAGGATGATAATATATATTAAGGTGCATTGATGAATATTTCATTAATTTATTTTGTTAAAGCTAAGGAGTGATCTAAGAAGAAATCAGAGAAGCATGCAAGAATTTTTTATCAAGAACTAGATAGATTATAGAAAGCCTTCTCAACAAAGATGAAATTTGAAGGCCATTTTGTAGTAGAGAATATAAATACTATAATTGATGATTTTGATGCATATATTACTTCACTTATAGAATATTCCAAGGCTAAGGTAGAACATGACTATATTGTAGAATAATTCTATAAGGTATGTGTCAATATTAAGAATGATGTATACATTATCGGTCAATGTATTAAAGATATTCTAGAAAAAAGTTTTAAAGAAGGAAAAGAGTTGTACATTGTTTGTACAAACTCTACAAAATATTTTGAAGGTTATAGCAAGAGTACTAAGGATGAAGAAGGAAATTTGAAAAATCTTATAGTAGAAGACTTTTCTATGTCTAAAACAATTATTATAAACATGGACAAATATAAAAGTAAATCTTTGTATGAACTGACTATTCTTCAAAGGGAAAGTGATAGAGTTTTAAGAGTATTTTCTTTACTGTGAAATTTGATATTGCCTAAGATGGAGTTAATGTGAAAGTAGTTAGACTTATTGGAGTCTTCAAAGAATACTTATGAATTTTTTAGACCTAAAATATTTCATGGAGTAGATATTATAATGCACTTTATGGTAAAATTCAAGTTAAGACAATATGAAAAAGGTATAGGATAATAATTTTTCCACATGGAAGATTAATTTTGCCAATATTTTTATAAGTTTGCATAGATTATTTTTTAGCGTTAAGTTTTTTATTGGTATATCACATATTGTGTTGTTGCCTTTGCTATTAATTTCAACTAGGAGTATATATTAATAAAAAATAGAAGTAAAAATAGGGGTATAAAAATAAAAGAAAGGGAGAGTACAATATGTACAAAATATAGATGTCTTTTTAAGAAATTTTGGATAAGATTTTGGGTTAAGGAAGTTTTGACAAGGCATTTTGGCACTTATTCAAATTTTTAGTACATGTTTCAATCAATCCCATATGGGGATATTTTTGTCAAGTAATCATATAAGAACACATTATTGTTGTCATTAATTGAAACATAATAATATGATATGATTTCTAGGACTTTTTCTTTTTCAAATTTTATATTAATATGGAGAAAGAAGCCATATGATGATCACACTTCCTAGCCATATGTTACAAAAATCTATTGGACTACTTCCAAAAATTTCTTTAATTGGTAAGTTCTCCTCTAATTCTTTGTCATTTTCCACTATTAAACATTGGGCCCATGCGTTTTGGCCAAAGCTAAGGGATATCTTCTATATTGATTCAGAATCAAAATGTTTTATAGCTATTTTTCAATCAAAAGCTTCTAGAGATTTGGTATATAAACAAAAAGGTTAGTTTTGTTGTGGTTCTTGATTATACACTTTGATTTGGATTTCAAATTTAAAATCTCAATCTCTTCAAATTCCTTTTATGCCACATTGGATATCTTTCCCCTCTTTACCTCTTGACTATAAGGATCTCTAGATTATTGAAATTCTTACAAACAAATTGGGAATTTTCCTATAGCATGATCTTATTCCTTATGATCGACCACATTTGGATGTGAGAGTCTATTTTTTGCTAGATATGCGGCAGCCTCCTCCTTCTCATTTAGTTATAAATTCTCAGTGGGGCTCCTAGGACTAGTCAATCATAATTCAAAATGAGCAAACAATTCAAAAGTTTCAAGTAGATTGGGACATTTTAATACCCAATGTCAAGATTCAATCAATAAGGTTCAAGAAGTATGTCCAAATTATAGCACTGATCCTAATTTATGTGCCTATAATGCTCCTTCAAATCCAATTCATGATAAGGCCTCTATGGCTTACATTCCAGCTATTAACCAGAGTTTGGTTCTATCTACTGTGTCCAAGCTATCTAATATATTTATACAGTTGGTCTTGCCATATATACAATGTTTTCTAGCTAGAAAGAAAAATTCTCATGAATTACCTACATTAAAGTCTTCTAGACATGACTTGGATCTAGATAGTCACCCACATTCAGATCTCCCATTAGTCTGTTACAAAACAAATGATCTCTCCAAAAGCCAATATGTTGATTGGAAAAATCTTATAATTAGAGATCAAATTGCTTCTACAATTGCTAATAATATAGTATTTGGTATTGTTAAGGAAGAAGGTTTTTATATCATAAACCAAGAAAATAGTAACCTAGATGTGTTACTCAAAGAATTTTAGTATTGGAATAGTCAAATTGATCAGAAGAAAGCACCCAACTACAAGATTTTAGAAGATATTGAAATTCCAAGCCAAGTGGATAAAATGGATTTGGCATTGGATTCATGTATTGATCTAGATCCAATAGGTGTTGAGAAGAGTATTTTTCAACAAGTGGCTAACATTTTAGATTTCCATTTGGAAGAGATAAATTTGAGGGAACTTGAGATTGATAAGGATCAAACTGAGTCTCAATCTCAAAACATCCCAAATAAAATGGAGGACAATATTTTTCCTCAAGTAGACAATCAATTGGAGTTTCAATTTCAAGGGATCACTTCAAAGGTACTTGAGGTTTTTAATGATCAACCCGAATTTGGTCTTTAAAATAACTTAATAAATTTTGATATTCAACACACTTTCTCCATTGTTCAGTCTCCTTCTCTTCAACCCAAATCTAGAGGGCTCCCAAAGGGTTCAAAGACCAAGAATGAGATTTCTTTAGGTATTCAGACCACACTAGATGAAAAAAAATTGTCAACAAGAGAGTGATGAGGAGAACAACTAGTTCTCCTTGTCAACAATGAAAATTGTATCATGGAATGTCACAGGCATGAATGCCTCTGACAAGAGAGGTAGGATTCATCAATTTTTAGAATCTAGAAAAGAAAACATTGTGCTATTACAAGAGATTAAATTATCACAAGAGACATTCCAAAAATAATTGGCCAAATGGTCAAGGTGGTCCTCAATAAATTCTCCCAGCATGGGTGCATCTGAGGATCTTGCTATCCTCTGGAACTCATTACCAATTCAGGGACACCTTATTCAACAACAAGCTAATTGGAAAATGTTATAGGTGCTAGATTTTGATGTCTCTTTTACTTTGTTTATATTTATGGTCCAACCTCCACTCAAGAAAAGTTGACAACATAGGATCAATTAGCAATGTTAATTCAATCTCAAAATCCTCACCAAGTTATTCTTGCGGGTGATTTCAATGTGATCTTGAATCAAAATGAGAAAGTTGGTGGTATTTGTCCACCCATTAAAACCATTTAGGACTTTGTTCAATTTGTTGAGAACAATGATTTAATGGATATTCAACCCTTTAATGGAAATTTTACATGGACAAATAGGAGAGCTGGTTTTACACAAATTATAGTCAGATTAGACAGATTTCTTCTTTCTCATGATTAGAAATTAGATAATTTTTGTTTTCACTTAGAGATATTGTCTGTATCAAAATCTAATCATTTTCCAATTTCCATAAACATTGATCAATCTGCATCTATAGATCAGAATCAACATAAGTCATTATTTAAATTTGAAAGTATGTGGTTGCACCACCCATATTTTCTTCCACTTTTAAAGCAATGGTAGATCAGTGCTCCTTTTGCTCTATGATCTAAAATGCATCAATTTGCTAGTAAATTGAAGCATGTCAAGGAGAAGATCAAAATTTGGAATATAAAAATTTTTAAGAACATTTTCAAGCAGAAAGAGGTTGTCAAGCTACAACTGGAGGATATTCATTGCTCCATTATCAAGAATGGGATGGATAGTGATACTTATGTTAAGCAAAAAGAGTTACAACATGAATGGGAGGAATTGTGTAATAGGGAGGAAGAATATTGGAGACAAAAGTCTAGGGAAGTTTAGTTACAACAAGGAGAAAAAAACACAAAAAAAAATTATGCATTTGCCTAGCAAAAATGGGCAACTAAATCAATTTTTCAAATTTCAAATGCAGAATTAGGCAATAGTCTAACCAATGCTCAATAAATCAGAGATGAAGGTGTTAAGTTCTTTCAAAATCTATTTACACCAATAGATCATCCTTCACCTTTGCCTTCACAAGTTGAAGATTTCATTCAACATATCCCTACAATGATATCCCCCATAGACAATTCCAAGCTCTTGGCCCCTTTCACCATTCAGGAAATTTCCATGAAGTAGTATTCTCCTTCCCTCCAAAAAAAGCTCTAGGACCATATGGCTTCATTAGCTTGTTCTTTCAGAGTTGTTGGGAGTTTATTGGGTGGGACCTTCTAGCAGCTATGGAGGAATCTAGAAAGTTCAAATCTATGCTACAATACTTCAATTCTACAAATATAGCAATTATTGCAAAAACCAAGGAGCCCAAAACTTTTGTAGATTTTCGCCCAATTTCACTTTGCAACTTGACTTACAAAATTATTACTAAAGCTATTTATTTGCAACTTCAAAAAATTCTTCCACTAAGAATTTCTCCTAAACAAGGTGGTTTTGTTCCTGGTAGAGAAACAATGGAGGGTGCAATGGTAGCTCATGAAGTACTTCACTCCATCAATAGTAATCAGTCTTCTGATTTTGTTATCAAGGTAGACATGCAAAAGGGTTATGATAGAGTTTTCTAGCATTTTCTTTTTCAAGTCCTTCAAAAAATGGGCTTTGACAAGAAATGGTGTAAGTGGATTAAAACTTGCATTTCAAGGGCTTGGTTCTCAATTATTGATAATGGGTCAGTGTTACACTTCTTTTCTTCCATGCAAGGCCTGCAACAAGGTGATCCTCTTTCACTAGCTCTATTTATCATCATGGCTAAAGCCCTTAGTAGGAATGTCAAGCATCATCATCTATCTGATAAGTGGAAAGGTGCAAAACTTGAGGGTACAACAATATTAGTCATGCACTCTCTATTTGTTGATGACGCATTACTATTTAGTTCCTCACTAGTTTTAGAGGCTAAGCAGACTAAGAAAATTTTATTGCAATACTCAAAAGTTTCAAGGTAGAAAATGAATCCTCAAAAGTAAAAAATCTTCTTATTTAACACGAACAGAGCCATCTCAGACAAGATTGTGCATATTTTGGGGTTTTCTGAGGAGTTTTTACCCTCCACTTATCTTGGGATTCCCTTTTTTATGGGATCAAATGAGAATTTTTTTGGGATGGTGTCTATCAAAGAATTAAGAGAAAAATTGCCTCCTGGAAAGTTAGACGGTTCTTATTATCTAATAGAATATTTCTTATTAAGTTTTTCCTTTCTGCAATACCAAATTATTATATGGTTGTCATGCAAGCACCGCCTTCTATTGTTTCACAAATTCAAAACCTTATTAAAGGATTTCTATGGTCTAGAAATTTGACAAATGAACATAAACTTCCACTTATTTCTCTCCAAGATATGGCACATACTCCTGCTCTAGGAGGAGCTAGAATTCATGATTTGACAAGAAGAAATAAAGTGTTTGGTGTAAGTTGGCTTGGCATATGTACACTAAATCACAATTAGTTTGGTGTCAAATAATGCAATAGAAATATCTAGATAATAATGAACCACACAAAATATTCTTGATGTTGGATCCTCCTAGGGGATAAGTCATTTGGGATTTCATGATTGCATCCAGAGACATTGTTCTTAAGTGCATTTCATGGGACTTAAATTGTGGGGACAAGATCAAATTTTGGGGTGATTTATGGAACGGGCGTCCTCCATTAAATACAATGCCAAATATACAAAAAATGATCTCAATTATAGAAGTAGAATGGGGCAACCTTGTTATTCACTTTATCAATGCAATTTGCATTTTTTCAAGGAAAGTAATATGGAAAGTTCCATACCAACTCCCTTTAGATCCCCAATGCAAACAACAACATCAATCTATTTTTCAGATATATAGGCTTTTGTGTCAAAGGTTGAGGATTGATTATTGTGGATTCTGGCTAAAAATGGAAACTACTCAATCAAGGTTAAAAACTTCTCCAACAAGTTGAGTCAGCAAAAACCCCTTCTCAAGCTTTCATGTTCTATTGGAATAAGGTAGTGCTACCCAAGGCAGGGTGCTTTGCATGGCTAGCAATTAAGCACAAAATTCTAACAAGTGATCAGTTAGTTAGGTTAAGTATTGCTTCTCCTTTCAAATGTGTTTTATGTGGTGAGGAGGGTGAATCAATTGATCACTTGTTTGTAATTTGTCAATTTGCATACCAGTGCTGGATGTTTATCTTAAACAAATTAAATTATTACACTCCACTACAAAATAACATCTAGGACATCTTTCAGGCATGGACAATTCTTTACCCCAATACACTTTTTGTAGGAATCTAGAAATGTACACCTACATTAATAATCTAGAAAATTTGGTGGGAAAGAAATAAGAGGATTTTTATAAAAGAAGTATCATCTTTAGAGAAAGTGTTCCACATCATTGAAAAATTGATTTCAGAAGTTACTAATGCAAGTGTTAATAGATGAAAATCTAATCCAATTATCACTTCCTAGGATGGAAGTATCATTTAGGAATGGAAATTAATTTTCATACCATTAGGATTTGGCACTTCTTTAAATCTGCAAAGTCCCATAGATAGATCCACAATCAAGTGACAACTCCCTATGCTCAAATTTTTCAAACTCAACTTTCATGGAACATCTAGAGGTAATCTAGCACAATTGGGCTTGGGAGCATTCATTAGAGATTGAATTGGTAAAGTCTTTGCAATTACAATGACACCCCTACCTATAGGAACTAACAATATGGCTGAGGCTTAGTCATTGCTCTCAGGATTAATTCTTGTAAAGAAAGGGAATTTCCATCATGTGCAGATTGTAGGTGACTCTCAAGTTATAATCTTAACTTGTATTAAGAGACAATCATCATCATGAAAATTCAAATATGCGCTCCAACAAATCAAGAATATTATTGATCAGTTTCAGAAGGTCATATTATCAAATACATACAAAGAGGGTAACAAAATGGCCGATTATATTTCTAACTTAGGTTGTAATGGGATTACAACTTTTACATTAAACCCTTTTACATTCATGGAACATTACAAAGATTTGCAAAAACTGATGGCTTCTAATTCTGTAGATTGATAGTAGTGATTGGGTAGGTTCAAGCTCCAAATTTAAGGGGGAAGCTTATACCAAACTTCATGAGTATAGTGTTCACAATGTAGCATGGATTCAGTACTGACCGAGTTATCCTTGGCTTAGTGTTTATTAAGTTTAGTAAGTTTAGGTTTAGTATTGATCGAGTTACTCTTGGCTTAGTGTTTACCAAGTTCAATTAGTTCAGGTTCAGTATTGATTGAGTTACTCTTGGCTTAGTGTTATTGAGTTTAGTATTGACTGAGTTCATTAAGTTTGGGTTCATTATTGACCAAGACACTCTTGGCTTAATGTTTACCAAGAAAGCTTAGGTTAGTAATGACTAAGTTACTCGAGGTTTACTGAGTTATTCAGTTTACTGATTACGGAGTTCCCCTAGGTGGGGTGTTGACTGACTCCCAGCTAGGTGTTTGTCAAGTTAACAAGGAACAAATTCATGCCAAGCTACTTGACCATAGTTCTTACCAAGTGCTCATAGGTATACTAATTGAGCTATCTATTCTCTCTAAGCGATTTAGGTCCATGTGGTTGTATGGTGTCCAAGTTTTTGAAGGTCTTAATGAGAAATTGTAGTGGCACAGAGCAACATTGATGATCAATGAGGTCCACATGTGTGAGATTATGGTGAAGTCATGTTAAATATTTTTGCACTACTTAGTATCATTTTTGCTATCGTCACTTGAGTACATTGTGTGGTTTTACATTTGGCAAGATCAAATCTACATTTAAGTCAAATGTGTGTCTTATGTTGATCAAGTATGACATTAATAGATGGTAATAAGATTTTTATATCATTCAAGTACACATGGATACAAAATATTTGTTCCTTATTCAGTTTTGGCGTTGTCAGTCTTGTACTTTGCTCTACATAGTTAAAATTGGGCTTTGATGTAATGGAAACTTAGTTATTACTCACATGGGAGTAGGTGTGTCATTCCTTTTGAGTGTTTGGTGGGAGATTTTTATAGGTGATCAATGGATTTCTTTTTATGACTCCTTCTTCGTTGCTCTCTTCACTTGCCTTCTCAATTTTCAGGATGTCATTCTCATTGGATGCTTGTGTGAAATGTGAGTCTTGTCATCAGTATCATAGAAGAATCGTCCCTAAAAATTACAAAAAATTTCTTCAATTGACGATGGATGAAGATGCACTCTCTCATCCCTTGGATGATGAGGTGTTGGATATTATGTTCATTCTGCTTTCTACTACCACCTGTCATGCAATTCGCACTATTGTTGGGGAGGACTTCTTCTCTGCAACTTCTAGACATGTGTTACACCCTTCAAATTTGGACTCTATATTTTTATCTAATGCTATGGATCTTCTTCAGTCAACATCAATATTGGAAATCACTACTAACAAGGTGGTTAGACCAGATTTTTGGGCTCAAAATGAATTGAAGCAAGCTATGCAGAGTTATGATTTGTGGTCTAATAATGCCTTGGTGGGAGGACTATTTTTAGGGACCATGCTCATGAAAAAACATGAGGTTTTGGTGACTTTTGAGGCATTATAGAAGTCATGTGAAAAGAACAATTCACGGCTCTTGGCCAAGACATTGCAAGTCATGGCAAAAGCTCTAGATTTTTAGATGACTGAAGATGTGAAGAAAATTGGATTTGCACTGCTTGACATGTTTGGTCTTCCAATTTCTAATGCACATGCAATATCTACTCATGAGAAGATGCATATGGCTCCTTCAACTCAATTAGTTCATGAATCTGGTGACTGGTTGGTTCCTTCTCTAAGTTCTCTTGGCTTGGGACACCTTGTCCCAAAATTCCACTCATATCATCCCAAACCAATAGTCTGGGCTAGTATTTCTAATGTTGTGTTGAAGGCTCATGCTTGGATAGGAGGTGGCTCCACTACCAGCCTCAGATTTTGGATGGGGTCACTTAGTACAACCTATTTTGACATCCATTTCTATAAAGGGTGCCAAGGACATGGAAGAAAAATAGTTTCTTCTATTTTTTGGACTTTTCTTCTAAACTTTAGGCATATTTTCCTAAACGTTTGAAAATTTTGGTAGCATTGAGTCCCTTACGCTTGTTGTTTTGGTATGCTTGGAAATAAAAAATTTGATATACTTTGAATTTTGGCGAAATCATGTTTTTTCCATTGATAAACTATGATTGTCAATATCGATGCTTGTAATTTGTACATATTGCAATGATGCTGGGTTTTTTTCTGGTTCTTTCCCAGTTGAGCTCTCGAACCAGTTTTAAATAATGTATATATCCAGTGGCTTGTCTACTTTTTCCAAAAAAAAAAAATAATAATTGGATGACCAAGATCCAGAACCTAGAATTCACCTTTTTAGAATCAGACAAATATATCCAATGGAAGACCAAGAGTCATAATTCAAAATTTCACAAAAGATGTCCCTGTTGACATTTAAACTAGGGTGTCATGAATGAGAACTCATGCTTCAACCAACTAAGCTAAATCCACTGGACACTTTTTTCAATTTTGGTTTTTGTCTACTATGACAATTACCCTAATATAAAATAGGAAAACTATTAGCAAATGTGTTTTTTTGAATAGGGAGACTATAAGGTAAAGTCTTATTGGCCCCAATTTTGGATATTGATTGAATGAAGATTTTATATGATGTCAGTACATTGGCCTAAGAAAATATTCTATTTAACACATGTTTGGATTGAAGAATGTAACTACACGTCAATATAATAGAGTATAAGATAAGTAATATGTTTTAGGCATGTTGGCTTAATGAAATGAATTTCCTTGTTAATTAAATCAATTTTCAATAAATTTTGGAGATTCCAATTTATAGCCATTGAAAATAAGTTTAGAGAATCCAAAGTAAATGTTAATAAAAATTAATATAGATTTTTATATACTACTAACAATTTTATACAACTATTTGGATAAACAAATAGAAGTCCAAGAAATAACCTATACTATCATTTTTGGACTTGTCTAATTGTAAAGATAAAAATGTCAATTTGTCAAGATATTTGGTTGAGAAAAATCCTAGATCTATGTTGAGCAAGAATAAGTAGATGGTACAACTATAGTGTATGAAAATGTATTAAAAAAATGAAAATAAATCTTATATAATTTCATTGAAAATTCTATTGCATGTTTAAAATAGGCATAAATTTATAATGCATTAGTTTGAAATTTTAAGATTGACGTTACTTATTTTAGGTGTAAGAAATCACTTCTAGATATTTTTACAAAGCAATTGAACATGAGAATTTTTTTTGTTTGAGAATTAGTTTTATAATTATTTATCTACATACACAATAAACATGACTATATGGCTCAATAAAAGTGGGTGTTTTAAAAATCTAATTACCTGAACCACCATGTAAGACATACATATCAAATTTAATAAATCAATTTTGAAATTGAAAATAATATAAAAATTAAAGGATTGTTTTTTTTTTGAAATTAGTATTAATTATGAATAAGAAGAACATTTTATAAATAGATATTCTAATTAAAAATTTTACTAGTTATCGTAGAATATTTTAGTTATTGTATAGAAAGATGTTTCCATATTTATACTCTGAAAAACATTTAAATGTCTATTTTGCTCCTCTTAATATTTTTATACTCTTTCCTTAGTTTTTTTCATAATTTAATATTTTTAAGTAGTACTTCTTTTTTATGTATTAATACATAATAACATGTTTAATTAAATATTTATGCTTATTTAAGATTATCTTTGTTAAATATTAAAGTTATAAACTTAAAAAAAAATTAAAATGTACTATAACTATACAAAATTTTCTCAAGGTAAATAGACTTGGTATGTGTACTTTTGATGTTACTTTACCATTCATTAACACTTTCCTAGACATTTGGTTTTTTTAGTGGACAGAAATGTATGTTCAAAAAATATATACTAAATATTATATGTTTTCTTTCCCAATCTTGCTAACTTAGCCTACAAGATTTCTTAGTTAATTAGAAATGAGATTTTTGAGATGATTTTTTCTAGTAAAGTTTGATTGGTTGTCCTCAAGTTTTAAATGCATGGCATGAGTGGTAGTTTGAAGATGATTTATACTATGAAATTTAAGAATAATTTTGATTATTATAGGAATAAAAGTAATGATGATATACTACTTAAAAGTGTATGACCTTTGTGTGTCATATAATATCCAAACTAATCATTTTAAATTTAATTTAGTACAAAGGTGTGTCACCTTTTAGGCTGATTTATCAAAACAACTAAATTTGAGTATTTCTATTAAAAAATTAAATTTTTTTTCCAAAAATATGATCTAGATAAATTTATTCTAGCTAAGTTATATATGTTCTCACACTTTTCCAATTAAAAATGTTTATTAAATGCATGGTTTATACTAGTTTGTGTCCAATTACTAAAGAAATAAAATTATTTATTATTACTGAAATTTCAATAACTCTTACTTTATTTATGATATTTTTCAGTTAACATATAAACACCATTTTATAGAGCTCAAAGTCAAGAATATTCTCATATAGATTTTATAGTGTTTTAATTGGATATAGTATATTATAATTAAATAATTCTATGAATATGTATTTTAAAACTTGGGGAGATGTTGATTTTGAGAGACAAAAAATAGTAAATAATATCAAAAAATAAATTTAAAGGCATATGACATTCTACAGGAGAGTTCTCTTCGAGAATGTACAATTTTCCTTTTAATTAGAATAGATTTGTTTTGAAAAATGTGGTGAGAGATGAAAACTATCAGTTTTGGGTGAATTGAAATTTGAATTTCTATAAAAGAAAAAGTATAAGTTGAAAGCCAATTTTTATTTTTGATTGATCTAGTTATATATGTCATCTATAAAACAATCTAAGATCAAAGGGAAAATTATTTATTTCCATATAGTTTTGTGGTGGGAACTAGAATCCTAATTTTCAACATTTTTCAACAACTAAAAAAGTCAACCTTAGAAATTAGGAAAATATATCATTTTTTTAATTGGTAAGAGGCCAAAGCCAAAATTAATTAAATTATTATGTGATGTGATTAATTATTATTATTTATTAGGCTTCTCAGAGTCGAACCCATGATGTCTCAGATAAGAGGCTCACAATTTACCATTGTGTTTTATGGTCTCTCCTAGAAAATATATCAATTTTTATTATGAATAATCATTCAAAATAATAATCCTTATTATTATCTATTTCTACACATTTCATTGGTTTAACTTGTTTTCAAATTCTAAATAATGATACCAGTTTTATGTCATTGAAGTTGAACAATTATACTTTTGTTAGCCTTTCCTTTATAAAAGAGTGACATAGGTGTGTGCTCTTACCAAGTTAAATATTACTCTTTTATGTAACGAGTACATTGGGGATGAGGAGGGTCAATACCTTATTTGTAGAGAGTAAAATAGCTCTTTACCTTTGTCTACATCATCTTAAACTTTTATTTGTATTTATCTAGTTTAAAATTATAGATAGATAGATAGATAGACATACATACATACATATACATATACATATACATACATACATACATACATACATATGTGTGTGTGTGTGTGTGTGTGTGTGTGTGTGTGTGTGTGTTATTAGAAATCTAATGGGAAAGTAAGATTTTGAGAGGTAGGGTTAATCGTAATTTCTAAAAATTTTAACACTTTAAACATAAAACATATTCACCACACATCTCAACCTGAACCTTAACCATTCATCATCATATACCATGTAACATTAGATCCAACATCTAATAATATGGCTAACACACATAAAAGAATGATCAACACATAACACAAGAATTGGTAATGCATAAACCCTCCAAAGTAAAGGTAAAAATACACTTGGGATGACACCCACTAATTTTTTACTACAACAAGAATAAAGTACACATGTTAGGGTTATAATTTTGATTACTTCTGATGATCTACCCTATGAAGGGTCTACTTTGTTAGGAGCTTACAATATTGTTAAGTCTACCTCGACTAAAGGTTTTTAATGTCATAATTAACTGAGCACTCTATTAAGAGATTTACAATAGGTTTGCTAGGACCACTCTATTAAGAGATTCACTTGATACACTTGTTAGAATGTAATAGCACCTTGACCCTTTGGGATGCACCAGTATACTAATAATAGATCTTCTCTATGAAAACTATAACCACATCACTATGAGTGATCTACAATAACTCTTCACTACACTACTTGGTCACCTTACTCCTTCACAACACTTAACTCCATTGATTCACCTTTTATTTTTTATTTATGCATTCCTCTCACTCACAACAATAATAATTATCTTGATACCCTTTTTTATAACCATTTGAAAAAGATTCTAGATCTAGATCAAGGATTACAATTCATTATTTCTTCCTCTTAGTCTTTTCTATTTTTTGATTGGTTGATCATAAAACATAGGGATTAGTGATGGTAATCACAAGCATAGTTACCTCCTTGATTATCTCCTTAACCATAGAAACACATTTATAGCTGAGTAAAAATGGTTTACATGTTATTTTGTGTCATTCAAAACTTAAATACAAAAATTGTATTACTTGACACATATACCTCTTGACGCTCAGCTATGCTTGTTCCTTTGTGTTTTCCCTTAGTATGAGCTATGCTCGGCTTGAACTATTTCAACTCTGAACTACTCAGCTTATATGGTACTAGATTGATATGATGTATTTCCCCCAAGCTTCTCATCAATAACTAAATTCTCAATGATTTTATTGTGCTTAGCAACTATGTCTACCTAAATACACATTAAACTTGTCAAATTTTGTATTGTAGGGCTTGGCCTATATATTGTAGCTCAATTAATGCTAAATAACCAATACTCACTTGTAAATGACTAAGTGTTTTGCACTAATTGACAATACTATGATTTCTTTTAGGGTCAACAATCCCCCACTTTGGCATTAGTGGAAAAAACACTTATCATGCTCAAAATATTTCATAAAAAAACATCAAAATATTAACTCCCCATTAGGGTGTATTTCATATTTGTAGTTCAATAAACATATCATTGTAACTTGTATTTTCACTTTAGTTTTGGCATTTTCTCCTTATTACTCCCTTTCCTTCAAATATAATATACATAATATGGAAAAAATTGCATGCATATCCCCCTTTCATAATCATACATATTTCCCCCTTGTTTTGTTACTTATGTTGAGTAGTGATATGGAATTGGGGCACAACAAGTATACCAAAATCCTTTAAAAAAATGGGCAGTGCATACTCATAACAATAGATATTTATTGCCGAAATTGTTCTTTATAGACTCAAGAGTTTGACATTCAATATCCAATCTTACTTCTAGATCAACCATGTTCTTGTTGATCTCTAAGCCCAAGTTGACTATTAGTTTCTAACACTTAATCATTTCCAAGGCAATGTTGGATGCTCAGATCACTATGACCAAGCAATCTAGAAAAGGACAAGCTAAAGAGGACTTCATTATATTCCTTCTTCTAGGTAAGATTATGTGTGATTTTTTGCATCAATACTTTGGATCATACTCAATGATCCATCATTAAGATGAGAATGTTAAAGAGGACTTGTTTATTTCTTCATATGTTGAGAAAGTCAAAGGTTGTCAAGCACCCTAGTAGAGATCAAGTCAACATACATGCTAAGTAACACAAAAGAGATTGAGCAATTGGAAAGTTAGTTAATGTTGAGTGAGTCATTTTATGCCAAGCGTATAGATGTCAAGCGACATCATGAATGTTAGTTATGGCTGAGCATCAGAACATTCAAGTGTCAAGTAAACTAGTTTTGACATATGAGTTTGTAATTGCACAAAAACTATGTAAATAATTTTAGCCAACTTCTACATGATATTTTAAATTTGTAGAGACAACTAAGGAGAAGATTACATGTTTTTTCATTAGACATTAATCCCACAAAAAGTAGATTAACCAATTAGAAAATTAGAAGGATAAAATGAGAAAATAATGGAATATGGATTGTTGATCAAGATCTAGAACTTTCTATGATTATCTATTTAAGAAGGGTTTTTTCCCTAAAATAATAATGGGGAGTGATGAAGCAAAGGAGCCAATAGGCTTAGAACAAAGAAAGGAGGCTAAGTCAAATAGAAGATCAAATAGAGAAACCAGAGGAGTGAAGGATAAAAAAAAGTAAATCAAATAAGAAGATCAAACTAACATATTAAAGAGAGGAGATCCATAAATAGCTTTGAGAGAAAACCAAAGGATTAGGTACTAAATCAATTTTAATAGATTGAGTCAGGTAAAATCTCTTAATAGAGTGGTTTTAACAACCCTTATTTAAATCTCCTAACATGGTCATTAATTTATTGTGAGTGTAAAACCATTTAATCTAGATAAGAACTAACAATATTAAAATCTTTTAACAAAGAAGGCCCTTCACAAGGCAGATCATTAGAAGTGATCAAATTGTAGCCCTAACAGGAGAACTTTGTTATTGTAGTAGTAAAGATTTGTGGGTTTCATCCCCACCTTAGTTTACCTTCATCTTAAAGTGTTTCCAAGTTACAAAAGTTATTTTTTTATGAGTTGATATTTTTATAAATGTTATGCTTGGATAGATTTCATTTCAACATTACAAGTTTATATTTATATGGTATGAGATCTAAGATATGAGATGGATTAGGTATGAATACAGTTAATTATTTTTATAGTGAAAAGAATTATAAATCTTGATTCACCACCCCTCTTAATATCATGTATCCCATTAAGATTCCTAACAATCGGTATCAAAGAATAGTTCTCTTGAAAGAAGCCTAATAGCTTGAGAATGCAGATCTTAAAATGGAGGAATACAAAATGGGAAAGATCATTGAAAACTAGATGATTAAAATCTAGATCATTCTGTAATAACTTGAAAGAGAAAAAGATGATTTAAGGAAATCCTTAAAGAAAAGGGAAGACATGGCCATTCAATAGAATGACACACTATACAAGGAAGTTGATGTCAAAGGATTCCTTAAGAATGGGAATATTGATGATAGTGATGAAGCAATAGTAGGTCTATTAGAGGAGAACATGATTCTAAGTAAAGAAGTCAAGGAAATCAAAAGAGAACAAGAAATTCAATCAGTAAGACTATATGAGGGGACTGAACAAAAGAAAATTTTTAAAGAAGACAAAATCATGGTAGAAGAAGAAAAAGATAAATTACTAGTAGACTTGAGGAAAAATCATTTGATGTGCATAATCTTACAAATAATTAGTTGGACATGATGAACTAGTTGTTACTTCCAAATTAAGAACTAAACAAAAAGGACATGGAGATTACAAATATGAGATTACATAATGTCCAACTTAGGAATGAGTTGAGATATAAGAAAAAAACTACTGGTAAGAATGAACAAACCAAGTGAAGCTACCTTATACTTTGAAAAGCTAATGAGATCACCAAGGTCATCTAGTGATAGTTTTGGTCTTGGACATGTCAAGAACTCTTCATATACTAAAAAGGGAGAATCATCCAAGAGTGGAGAGCAGAGGAATGTAAAATCAAAAGGAAAATTGACATGTCATCATTAGGGTAAACTTGGACATATTGCTAACATTTGCAGAAGAAAAAATGGTACATACAAAACTCTGAACCTAAATTTACTAGTAACTATTTTAATTGCAAGAAACAAGGAGACCAAGCACATGAATGTAGGTCAAAGACAAGTGATGTACCTACTACACCTATATTTTAAGGACACTGTTATAATCATTAGAAATATGCATATAGAGCTCATGAATGTAGTTCAAAGCTAAATCTAACTAGACCTCTAAAAGGAAAACATGTCCACCTAAACAAGGTAGCTTTTATAGTTGGGATTACAATACATGGTATAATTGTCATTATTGTGGAGAGTATGGAAACATTCGTGAGAATTGCATTAAGACACATTTTAGAGGAAATTATAAGAAATGGTTGAATGGAAACCTTGTTTGTTTCAGTTATCTTAAGGTTGGAAATGTTAGTAAGAACTACAAGACCCGAGCACCAACACCAAATAGTGAAAGAAACAAAGGAAAAGGGGAAGGTTGAGATGAGTAAAACATGGAAATAGATAGTAGAAGCTAGAAGGAGTGGAGAAAGAAAAGCTCAGATCACTCAATCTAATGTATCAACTGATCACACCACATCCAACTAAGAAAAGAAAGCATGTGAGGGACTATATACTTAAATGATATGTTATATGTCAATTCCTAACAAGAAAATTGCACAAGAGTCCATATTAGTATGAATTAAGATGCATTAGGAAAAATTTGAGAGAAGTATTGGGCAATGGAATATGTTTATCATGTTTCAAACATTAGTAATACAATCTATATTGATCAAGTATTGTGAAATAGACCAAGAGCTTACATCAACCGGGCTTATGTATTAGTCAAAAAAAATGGTATTGACTAAGCAAGGTGATAACAACTGATTATTTGAATGGAAAGAAGCACAAACACAACTTGTGAAGACCAAGACAACTATTGTGCACCTAATTGAGCACAAACACATTTATTTCAAACCAAGGTTGAAGGTATATATCAAATTTTGGCATTCATTTTTATTTTACCAAGTGATTTTTAGTACACAAGTGATTCAAAGGAGATTCAAAGATTATTTTGGTAATATAGAAAGCAAATCACAATGTGTCATTGGAAAAATTGGATGATCATAGTAAGTAAAGTTTTTAGTGTTGAATTGAGTTATTTTCAAAGCTATTAAAGAAATTTTTTTTGAATCCTAGTTTGGGAATGGAATCTTCTATATCTTTATGTGCTAAAGAAATGCATATATTGTGAGCAACAATCATTTTCCTCCATCAAATTTCAAGGAATATCTTAACATTGCATTGAAATGTGATAAATTTGGCACCCTGCCATCAATTCCACCAAGGGTGTTGATGATTCACGATGTACAATTGTGTTACATGTTTAAAGTGGGAGAAAATGGAGATTATGAACTTTATGCATCATGTGATAAATTGTCTGATAATGGAGTATTGAAGGACAAGTACAAAATATTTTCTAAGAAAGGGTTGACCTGTGCCCTAGCCTTTCTAAAGGTTTTCAATGTTGAATGGATAAAAATTGTGTCAAGCCAAGTACATGATATGAAGATTTGGTTAGAAGGTGGACCAATTAAGATTTACAAAGCTATCATACATTGAGTTAGTAGTTATCCTACTTTGAAAGACCAAATACAATGAGAAGTGTTGTGAGGGATGTTGTTGAGCAACAAACAAAGGAAAAGTGGAATGATCATGGAATATTGATTGATGGGATAAAAGACCTAGTCATTTAATTTGCAGTACATGTGTTTGCACACAAATTCTATTAGTTGAGTCAATTGAATAGTGTGCCTTGCATTGCATTGGACCTTAGATACAAAATTGTGAAGAAATATCATAGTTATGATCTTGTTGAGCTACAAATGCTACAATTGTTAGAGAATCTTGGAGCTATAAGGAAATCCAAGAATACATCATAAAATTTTGGTTCCCTACTTGTTTGTATATTTTTCTATGTACATAATTCATTCCCCATAGTAGGAACAATTTCGTGCGATGGAAAAAAAATGACAATAGAATAGATAAATGATTTGATCAATCAATTGGGAGAAAATTTTGAAGCTATAATGGACAACTATTTTGAAGAATTCAAGAACAAGATGAAGAATAGAATGATGATATATTATTTATGGTAGATATATATTTTATCTATGGATGGAAAGTACTACTCAGCATTGCATGGCCGAGCCTAATGCAATATGATGTTAATGTTGATGAAGTTACATCGACAGTGATTGCATTTCCATATGAAGAGATTAACATGAATTCTGAGCCATTTGGTACTTATGAGACAACCAAGATAAAAATAATGATGGAGACAAAAGTGCCCAAGATCGATAGGAAAAGAAATAAAATGATTAAAGATCTTTAAGGAGAATTTTGTGAAGGTCAACTGCATATCACTAAAGGAAAAGGAAAGGATGAGTAATTTGAAGATGAAGTTGAAGTCAAGTCATCTAAGGGAAAAGAGCTAGCTATTTGGAGCCTATGAAAATAAAACATAAGAAAATAGTGGTTGTTGATCCAAAAGTAAAAGAGGATATCAAGAAAGGTGTGAAGAAGGTTGTTACACCACCAGAACCAAAAGGATCACAAGATCAAAGGCAGCTTAGTCCCCAACTATAGAAGAGAAAGAAAGCCCAGAAAAGAGAAATACCACCAAAACACCAAAGAAAAATCTACCTAAGAGGCCAAGGAGAAAAAAGGCCATGACACGTGAGGAGGAGGAAGATGAAGAAGAAATAGACTCTGATAATCTCATAAAACTTCATATTGTACCTAGACCACCTCCAATGACCGTTGACTAGGTATGCAAGATGATTAAAGAATCAGGTAGTATAGTAGTATTGAAGACAATTAGTTTTAATTCTTTAAATAAAGTTGATCAAGAGAACATTGATTTTTTTTTTGATAGATATGATGCTACAATTCAAATCTACACCTGTAGAGTTAGGTGAAGAAGTAATTTCTAAGAATTTATATAATAAGTTTATGCTAAGTCTATGCCTTTGATGCCTGTTGCATCTTTGCATCCGAAATAACACTAGCATCATCACAGATTTTATCTTCTATCCTTTCAATAGAACTCTCAATCTGCATATCCTGAATGGTATTGTTACTTTCAACTAGCAGTAAACTGTCCTCTACTTTGGGTGGGCATATATTATCAGATTCATGGTCAAGAGTGCTATTTGAAGAGAGATTACTGGCACTTGCTGAGTTAAGGGAAGGAAGATGAGTTGACTGCAAAGCAAATGCATCTTCTTGGATTTGGTGTCCAGTAATTTTAAAAATAGAAGGATGCTCTCCTTTCATTAAAAATTGCCTCAACATTCTGCAACAAATGAGTTCTACTATGTCAGCTACCCACATAGGCAGAGCTGAGCCCCGCATTGGAGAAGCCAATGGAGCATGCTCTGATGAAAAGTGGGTTGCTCATGGAAGAGTAGTTGAGCATTTCTCCATGCAGCAGCCCATTCCTCCTTATCTGTTTGCTTCAACCTGCACTTGCCCAACGAGAAACATGGCATCTTTACTCTCATAAGCATTAGCAATCTTCTCACCCAACCATGCACTTTCATCCTCTCTAATCATTTCATCCTCAATTTGAGGCTTACTTTCTTTGTAGGATTCAGAATCTATATCGACTTTAGATTCACCTTCTTTAAGTGGAAGATGGTTATGTTTTCTCTTAGCACGAGCTTTATGATTTTGGAACCAATTATACTCATTCATTTCAAAAATGCGACCGTATACTCATTTTCTCCTTTCGCACCAGCTCTCTACAGCCTGCATTAGGTGTGTGAATAGCATTGAAGCATATTTTAAAGGAGCTCAAGGATCTTCAGAAGGATCCTACTACTTCCTGCAATGCAAGACCAGTTGTAGAGGATATGTTCCATTCGCAAGCAACTATCATGGAACCTCCAGATAGCCCCTATGTTGGTGGTGTGTTTCTGGTTTCAATCCATTTTCCCCCTGATTATCCATTCAAGCCACCCAACGTTGCCTTCAGGACAAAAGTTTTTCATTCAAATATTAACAGCAACGGCAGTATCTGTCTTTCTTTAGATAAAATCAATTTTCTTGACTTTGTTAAGTCCAGTATGTATTTGAACTTGTTTATTCCTTGAGCATTTTTGTTGTGAAACTTATATGTAGACGCACTATTCTAATTTGACCTCGTAGCTTTAAAAGTAAAATGATTAAAATCCAGACTAGTGCACTTCTGTTTGTTCACCCAACTTGCTACCGCCTCTGCTTTTACCTCTGCCTTACAACAACGAACTCTACCTAAGTGCTGGAACTTGCTTGTTTGTTCACATTGGCAATCAGATTTGGTCGAAACCTCTTTTCCGCTCAGTACTTCCACTCAGATTTCTGGGCGGGTGAATTTGCTTAACATCTTTAAGATTCACGCCACTTCCTTCCATGCTGCAATTAATCTCGTTCATCACATATCCTTGCATGGGCTGTCAAAACTTTTTTTAGCATGCAAGCAAAACTTTTTTAGCATGCAAGATTCTTTTCTTTTTTAAGCTCTTGACAGGAGCATCATTTACTTTCTCATTGCCTCTTGTCAACCTATTTTTAGCATGTAATAATTTCTTGTCAGACAAGTGCAATATTCTCTTACGCATTACAAGCTTTTATTCAAATTTTTTTAGAAATTTTTTTTTAACTCTTTTTAGTATATTCTTATCTACCAGATCTGACCTCTATCATTAATTACTAAGTTTTTTTTGTTATCTCTTTCTTAATATTTTATTTCAATTTTTTTTTGAATCTCTTTCCATCATGAAAGCATAGTATGAGAAAAATGGGGAGATCTTTTCTTTCCACATGACTTTATGTTCGTATTACTTTGAGGTTATATTTTTGAACCAAGGTAAATATTGCGACTTTCCAAAATATTATGTATGGAAAGGTGATTATTTTCTTTAACCAATCTATTTTCGTATATTTATTTGAGTATATATGGGGGCCCACATATATGCTAAGATAAATATATAATTTATGACTATAATGATTCAAAAATTAATATATACCTTTGCAAAATGAATTTAATACTCATGTTTACCCTCAATGGAGTTTTATACCTGATATCTATATTTAATCATTTTATTAATGGGATTATGAGTAATCTTACACTATTGCCTTCATTATTTAATGATTTGATTGATCTATCTACACATGGTTGCAGTTTTATGCTTTTATAGCATCGTTCCATGCCCATGTTGGCACTTTATGGTTTTATACCATTGATATACATGATTTATATGATATTTGTTTTGAGTTGCATAGGGAGCCAATTTTTTCAAGGTTAACTATGTAGGTCCCCTCAGTCTAACTGATACATAGTTTCCTTATCTGGCCCATGGAGTATCCCTCCATCCTATATTGGTATGCACTCATTTTTTATGGAGTTTTCCTCCATTGGATCCTATCTATTCTACCTTGATAGGATAATATATTTATGGATGGAAGCATTTGGATTACTTGTTCCATCATTTGATAAAGAAGGTGAAGAAGAAGAAGAAAGAGATGAAGAAGTAAAATAAGCTCATGATGATGAAGAAGTTGCAAATCTTGCATAAGAGGCAAGGAAATTGGTAGAAGGGTGTGAACAACAAGATATTTTCACAATTGAGGACATTCTTGATTCATCTCCACAAAATCAAAATCTATTGACTGAGGAAGATTACACCAGATGCCTCAGATCCCTCTCTACCTTGTACTAATCTATTTTTATTAAAATGACAAGACTAGCCAAGGATTGAGAGTGTAAAGACTTATTATTTTCAAGTCACATCAATTACACTAGATTTTGACATAAGTGTCAAGTAGCAAGGCAAGGAAATAATTGTATTTCCATAATTTGCCCATGTCACAGATGGTAAACTAGATGAAAGTAAGGAAGAAGAAGAGAAAGAGATGGTAGAGACAGAGAAACCCAAAGAAGAAGAGGTTAGTCAAGCTCAAATACAACTACCAAATGTTGTGCCAATAGAGACTTTATCTATTACACTTGTACAATAGGTTTAATCAACTCTATAGGAGAAGACACTTGGAATGAGTACAAAGGGAAAATAGCTATAGGTATTAAAACCTAGTGATAGTACCCCTTGATCATAGATGATGACACACATAGATAATACAATAGAGGAAACAATAAGTTTAGATGAGGTAATTACATTGCCTACATGTATGATTTGAATAACATGACACTAGAACAAATGTAATAATTGCAAACCTTGTTGAGTCACAAGACAAAGAAAGAAAGTATTAAATAGTATCAAGGATATTTTGTTGATGCATTCAAAAAAAATTATATTAATGAACAACATCAATTTCAGATAAGCTAGTGTATATAGTTGATAAGGTTTAAACTAAAGACATATACACCAATAAAAAATTTATGAGATGGTCTGAGAATAAATTTGAGCACAAATTTTTGGAAAACATTTCAATAGAACTTGCAATTAGGTAGGTTGAGCTTTCTAACCTTACCACTTAGTTGGAAGGAATTTTGAAAGTCAGTCATTCATTGTATATGAAACTTTATGATGTTGACCTCTTTAAATTGGAGAACCAATGCTCTATTGAGTTGATATGTGAAGATATAAAGACATGTACAATTTCATTGAGTAAGAATGCAAGTTCAAGCTCACTTTCATATAATAAATTGACATTTGATCAATAGATACAAGCTGAGTTAATGGTTAGAGATAGTGGCATTAGGACCAAATTGATTTTTTATTCAATTCATGCTACTATCCTATTTGGAGATAATTCAAAGGAATTTATATGTGGCTCCACATCTTTCAATAGAAAAGACTTTAATTTATCTAGCTACTCAGCTAGAGATTCTCATTCAAGTCATGGAATTAGCAAGAGATGGATGGAATAAAGGACTTGAAGAAATTTTGGCTAGTTGTCAAATAGTTTTAGATAAATATAAGCTAACCCCAAGCCATAAGTGACAAAAACAAGGGGGAAATATTTTCATGACATACATTCAAGATGAAAATATTCTATCAAGACAGAATCCAATCATGATAGACACAAAAGGGGAAGATGACATAAAGGGGAGACATAAATCAGATTTTACAGACATTTATATATGGTATAGTAAATATTAAGTTTTGAAGACCATGTTATAGTTCAGGGGGAACATTATTTTGGCATGGATAGCCAAGTCATGACAAACTATTTTTTCCACTAATGTCAAATGGGGAGATTGTTGATCTCTAAGCCCAAGTTGCCTATTAGTTTCTAACACTTAGTCATTTTCAAGGGAGCATTGGATGGTCATCATTGTGACTAAGTCATCCAAAGAAGGCCAAGCTAAAGAGGACTTGTTTATATTTCTTCATACACCGAGAAAGTCAAAGGTTTTTGAGTGCCCTAGTAGAGATTGAGTCAACATACGTGCCAAGTAACATAGAAGAGACCAAGCATTTGGAAGGTTAGTTAATGCTGAGCGACAACATGAATGTTAGTTATGATGGAGAGTCAGAAATTCAATTGCCAAGTAAACTATTTTTGACATATGAGTTTAGATGAAATTTAGAGATTGTAGAGATAGTTAAGAAGATTACAAATTTTTTCATAAGGTGTTAACCTCAAGAAAAGTATATTAACCAATAAAAAAATTAGAAGGATAAAAAGGCAAAAGGATGGAATATGAATCATTGATCAAAATCTAGAACTTTATACAATTGTCTATTTAAGAAGGGTTATAACCCTAAAATAATAATAGTGAGTAGTGAAGTGAAGGAGAGAAAATGATTAGAACAAAGAAAGAAGGCTAACTTAGATAGGAGATTAGATAGAGCAATAAGGGTAGTGAAGGATAGAACATAGTATATCAAATAAGGAGATCAGATTAAGATATTGAAGAGAGGATATTTGTATATAGCTTTTAGAGAAAACCAAAGAATCGGGTAATTAATCATTTTTAATAGATTGAGTTAGGGACAATCTTTTAACAGAGTGGTTCTAACATACCTTATTTAATTCTCCTAATAGATTGTCTTCTTTATTGTGACTATAAAATACTTTAATCAAGGTAAGACCTAACAATCTTAAAATATTTTAATAGAGGAAGACCCGTCATAGGGTAGATCAGCAAAATTGATCAAATTGTATCCCTAATAGGAAAAGTTTGTTGTTGTAGTAGTAAACATTTGTGGGTTTCATTTGTTGGGGTGAATTAGTTATCAAAGGTCTAGATGTAAAATTAAAAAATTTCATAGCTTAATAAACCCATATCCATAAAAATAAAATTCATTATGCATGCATCCATTAGATTATGCAATAACTTAAACTTATAGGTTACAATCAATTCAATTTTTTAGAAATGTAAACATGAAACATAACATATTCAATAACACATTTAACACAATGATTTAATGTGAAAACCAAATTTGGGAAAAACCACCAGTAACATGCTACTCATTCTCACTCTTTTGAAATGATTCCCTATGAAAGGCCAACCCTATTTAAGGTTACAATGCACATTTTTAAATGTGACCTGCTTAAATGATTTCAATCACCCTATTAGGATTGAGCCTTGTTAGAGGACTTGTAATGCCCCGCCAAGGGATCCAAAGAATTAACCTAAAGTTTCACTAAGTTTGGTAACATTTTTTTTTTTAAATCATGAAAGTAAAATGATTCACAACATAGTAGTAAAAGCAATAGCAACAATTCAATTGAAAGTAATCATAAACGTACATAACAGGTTACATTCTTCAAGGATCCCTTAACATTGAATCACATCTAACATAATTAATTATGTTTCAATCTAATACTACATCCACATAAAATAATAATGAAAAGTCCAATGTTCAGAAATTACATTTCTGAATGCTCAATCATCCACTATACATGAAACAGGGTATGAAAGGCTTAAAAGAATATACATATGTGAAATAAAGCACATCATCCTATTCTGATCCATAATGCAATTAAGTAAATGAAACCACATGTCATACATGATACATCATCATTAAAGATATAATTATCCATCATAATAGATAACCATAAATCACAAACATAACTAACTAAGTGCATAGTTCCTCCCAACCGTAAATAGCATCATTAGACCATCATGGGTCCTAGCCATCCCTCCATGTGTAACATCCCAAGTTATCGAAGAGATCATCGATATTATCATATTAGGAATGTCACTCCTAAAACATACTACATCATATGCAAAAAGAAATCTAAGCGTGCAAAATACAACATAAGACAAGTCAATAACATCATATAAGCATAAGTGTCCACCATCATAATCAAAGAATAAATCAACCACGATGTCTCAAATGGATCTCAAATGATAAGAGTGAAAAAGCACTACCACCCAACCATGTGGAATGTAAATGGTCCACTCCCACCGTGTTGATGAGATAATCTCAAGTCCCAAATAGGCTATCAATCTCATAGCACAAATACTCTCTTAAGTCCAAGAATCTTAAAATTATACTAACTCAAAGGTTCCAATCACAAACTGATATGTAATCCTAGAGGCACAACAATGTAGGAAACCTACTATGCAAGCGAGAAAGTGTCATCACACAGATCATGCTAGAGTTACCCTAGTAGTCTTCAAATAGACCTCGCCCCCCTAGTGATCCCTGTGTAGCCTCTAGTATCCTCTCATGCAGACAAGGCATACTATGGAATGCAAGGTCACAACCAAGCATTCTCTCTACTCCCATCCTAGTCTGTACTAGCACTCGAGGCATGGGCAAGAACAAACAATTATCTTATTAGGTTCATTTAAGTCAGTATTAGGTGTGATGTTTTCACTTATTAAAACAACTTACAATGAGTTACCCTGGCAGCCTCTTAGGGCCCCGGCCCCCATTGCAAGCCACTTCTCAAAACTACAAGTAGATAACTTACCCTAAGCTCATGGAATCATAAATCACAAAATCACCATAGTCCTATACAAGCGACTAGAAAAATACCAAAAGATAATCCATAATAAGAGCATCAAATCTCCATGAGCAACTGAAAAGCATCCATAGATAATCATGACTGCAAAAATTCTCTATTGGCAACTAAAAGTATCATTAATAATCATAACATCCATTGGTTCTCAACAAGCAACCAAAAAGTATCTCAAAGTAATACTGATCAAAGACTCCAAAAATGGTTGAGTCAAAACATGTCACAACATGACATCATCAAGATCAGATAAACAATTCAATCCCATACAACTGATTGATAACTCATAAAAAAGGTTACATATATCATAGCTTACAAAAGAAGACTGAAGACAATATCAATCAGCATGTCATCACCAAACCATGGTTGAGTTTAAAAGATCGAGATCAGAAGACATCATCATGACATCATAATCATAACCCTCGAACCTTTTGGTAGACATCCTATAACTGGTCAACAATCTAGTCAACCCAAAAACCCAACAGATAGCATAGAGAAAACACAAAATACAATCACATGGTTAACCCAAACATGAGGTTTGCGACTTTGTTCAAAGTATATTTCAAGTGTATAGGATTCTTCGTTTAATCTACAAGTCATCCCATTTATCTCTTTGATTAAAACATCGAATTATCCCTCCATTTTCTAAAATTGATATTATTAACATTCATATCAATTATAAATCTCAATTGCATAGATCTATGATTAATTAATAACTTTATTAATATATCCTTTTCTTTGATAATAATTAACGAATTATGAATAATTTAATAATTCATATTTAGCAATGCTTATAGAATATTTAACAATAATTTATATTAAATAACACTTAAACATATATTAATGTTAATGAATAAATACATATTCTGAAAAAATGATTATTAAAACTACATATAAATCTAAAACTTAACTTATAACAATAATACAAATTTAAATCGTACCTTTTAAATCGCATATTATAATAACCTAATTAACTTTCAAACTGTGCTATATATATATATAAAATAGAGGTATTTTAATTTTAAAAAAATTAGTGATTAAATCACTGATGGCTCTTAATAAGTTGTGCGGCCTTGTCCCCTGTCGCATGGCTTGTGATGACAGTTGTAGTACTTGCGACAGTGGGTACAGGTGACCGACGACGTCAATGCTATGAGGAAGGTCGGGGTAGGGGTGGGTAAACCTGCCCCTCCCCTATACATTTATATTTTATTTTTAAATTTTTTTATAAACATTTTTCAAAAATGTTTACCAAGATGCGCATTTAAAAAGAATTTTTTTTAAATGCTTTCTATCGTGACATATAAAAAATAGCATTTTAAGTAATATACATATATATATGTATATATGTATATATATATTTATATGTGTGTGTGTGTGTATATATATATGTATATATTTATATACATGCAAATTGTTATTAAGCACTACAGTATTGTTTTTTTTTTACAATAAGCATATATATATGTATATGTATATGTATATGTATATATATACATATACATATATACACACACACACACATAGATATATATATATATATATATATATATATATATATATATATATATATATATGCAGATTTGTATAATTTAAAAAGAGAACAAATACATAGTTTTTGAAACAAAGGGGCTTTCTAATTCTAAAGAATTTCCTTTTAAAATGAGTGTTCTCTAAATTTATCCATTCTTCCTTTTAAATAGGTTTGTCCATATACATCTAAAAAAACCTAATCTCATATATTCCTCAGTTCTATGCATGCGGGGGTTTTCTTATATAGATTTTAACTACCCATGACAAAATGCATACAACCAAGATATGAAAATTCTCAAAAAGCATTCAGAAGACAGGAAGTGCAAGAAGCGAGATATCATAAGCCAAAATCACAAGTGTCTACCTGGAAACTGAAGCTAAATCACTTCTCCTTAGAATCCATAGAGCACGCTCCTTCCTTCTCCAATGTTCTCGGGTCCTCCAAACATGCACCCCGAGCTTCTAGGAGTGCTTGAATATAAAAAAATCTCAGGAAGCACCTAGAATATCTCTAGAAATAGCCAAAAGGTGTTGACAACTAAGCACGAGTCGTTTCTAACCTTCTAGATGAGTCACAAGGTTGTAGACACCATGTGCTTAATTTGTGCACTAACTCCTGTGTTGTAGACATATGTGCATTCAAGAGGTGCATTTACTCCTAGGTAGACTTATAACTTTTATTTTAATTCTTTAATTATTTCTATTATTATTATTTATTATTATTGTTTATTTTAATTTCTTTTATTTAATTCTTTTTCTTGATTAATTTCCCATTTAATTAATTATAATCAAAATATCTAAAGATCATGATTTTATATTAATTTTTCCAGAATAATTAAATTATTAATTAAATATTTTAATTTTAGACTTAATTAATAGAAAATTCACCAAAGACCTCCAAAATAAAATATGAAAACCCATCTAAGAACAATCCACACAAAATTAGTCAAAAGAGTTAAAATCACGAATTATGTCATCTGACACATTCAAAAGGTAAAATATCTCAAATACTTGTCCTACCTTTCTAGGACAAAAAGGTTTAAGGGTTTAGGATTTGGACTTAAGAATTTATCTCCCCTCTCTTACCATTGAGATAGTGCGATAGGGTACGCTCATCCTGGCAATTCAGGGAAGTCAATACCCAATACTTGCAACCTGCATAAAAACCATGCATGTACATACTATATATATATATGTATATATATATATGCTAAGCTAAACAGGCAATGGCAAGAAGTGGTGCATCATGTAGATCCCGACTAGCAGGTGACTATGACTCCCTTCCTTAACCACATCAGAAATGCCATACAGTAAGAGAACAAACACGAACACCATACACATGCAAGTATGGGTTAAGTATCCATAAGAAAACACATGTAATAATAACCATCTAACTAATCATCATTAATAACTAGAAATAATGTAATAATCATCATGCATACATGAAATGTAAAGTACCAAGTAACCTCATCATATATCAACTAAATCTGAAACAATATATGATAATTTCAAAATAATGTCACTAATAATCATCAACATAAAACTATCCTAAAAGAGTTTGGCCACAATAGAAAAATGTGAACTAGGGCAGGCACTATAGGACTTTAGATCATTCACTTGGAATGTCACTTGGTTAAATGATTTACAAATGATTGTTAGGTCAAATTTAATCCAAACGATTTACCCTAAACTACTACAATGACTAAAAGTAATAGTAAGGCTTGATCTAATAACAACTTACAACACACTTGTAGATTACAGATCTTTTTTTTAGTCCTCTATTTTGCTTGGCTTTCACACACTTCATCTATGATAGCTTGTTCACCCTTCAAGTATCCATACCCTTAAGCCTTCTTCCTTTTTTTGCCAATGCAGTCCCTTCTCTTAGGTCACTGAATGAAGCAATACCCTAGACTCCTTGTCTTCCTTATGATCTTGCACATGACAACCTTTTCTTCTAACTAGCCATCTCTATAAATGGAAAATTAATATCTTTTGATGTTCATCCTCCATCATCCATTTCAGGTTTAGGTTAAATGAATCCACCCTTCTTTTCATTTCATCCCCTTCTAGAAACTTCTCCTTCAATTCTCTTTGAATTTACCTCCAAATGGGTCACCATGATTTCTATACTACTAGCTCATCAATCTTATGTTCCACATAGTTGACACAATCCAAGAAATCAAACTTGTTAGCTCAGATTCACTAAATTCTTGATCTTTCTCATAATGATGTCACTCGATATTAATTGGCTTCTGGTACTTAGCACATACCATGTTTCTTGGCATCAACTAACAAATCACTCAACACAAACTAAAGTTTACTAGTTCTCGACATCAATTAAACTTTACTTGTCTTACACTAAAAAATGACTTTGCTCGACTCCAACTAATTTTTTTCTCAACACCTATTATGTAGATTATTAAGCTTGGTAGACATTCTTTTTTTAGCTTGTTCTTCTAAAGTTAATCAATGTAACCATCCTTTCCAACCTTAAGTAGATTATCAATGCACTATAATATCATTGTCTTATTAAGCTCGGCAGACATTCTTTTTTTAGCTTGTTCTTATAAAGTTAATCAATGTAACCATCCTTTGCAACCTTAAGTAGATTATCAATGCACTATAATATCATTGTCTTAACTGATCCTTGTACTTCTTTTCCATATCATAACTCAACCTTTCCTCTAGGTGCTATTGTTACCTCATTTGATCAAATCCTCTTCATCAATCAAATAAATTATAGTACTCAAATCATATAAGCAATTGTCTTACCAAAAAGTAGTAGGTTTGATATTAGTGACAAAACAATGATTGAAACATATTTATCATACTTGTATCAATCTATTTTCAATATCATCCCCACCCCAGTTTTACCTTCATCTTGAATTGTTTCTGGGTTACCAAAATCCTTATGTTATGATTTTATATTTTCAAGGATGTTATGCTTAGATATATTTCATTTCAACATTACAATTTTATGCTTATATGGTATGAGATGTACAATGTGAAATGGATTAGGTATGAATACAATTTGTTTTTTTAACAGTGAAAAGTTTACAATCTACAAGTAACTTTGCATAACTTTGAAAAGGGGTAATAATAGTTATTGTATGGTAGTGATCTTGTTCCCTATGTTTCACTCTTTATTCATTAACTTTGACTATTTTCCCTACAAAAATATTATCTTTGAAAAGTAAATTAAACTAGAACTAGGATCCATGTTCAGATTTGGTCCACACTTCTTTAGATCTACATCTATTTTATCCATTTTCTCTCTAATTTCCTTTGTGAATCCTAGAACATTGCATATTTTATAAAACAATCTATTGGCACTAGTAACTAATTGCTCCAATTTAGTTATTAGAGTGGAGATCTCAACCTTCATGATTGTAATTTTAGTAGCTACCTTCTTCAATTGTAGTGCCTACCCTCGTCCACATCTTTTCTGGACATTGTTATTATTATCAGACTATGATAGACTAGTCTTATGTTGATGGATTAGTGGTATTGTTTTGACACTATCAGACATTATGTTATGGATTCAGTGGTTATATGATGAGATCATTTAGATTTTACATTTCATGCATACATGATGATCATTATACTATTTTCAGTTATTATTGATGATTAGATGGATGGTTTATTATCTTATGTGTTTTATTATGGTTACTTACCCCATACTTGCATGTGTATGGTATGCATGTTTTCTTATTGTATGGCATTTCTGATGTGGTTAAGGAAGGGAGTCGTAGTCACCTGCTTAGTCGAGATCTACACGATGCACCACTTCCTACCATTGTCTGTTTAGCTTAGCATTATATATATTGTATGTACATGCATGGTTTTTTTGTAGGTTGCAGGTACCGGGTATCGACTTCCCTAAATTGCCAGGATGAGCGTACCCTATTATACTATCTCAATGATAAGAGAAGAGAGATAAATTCTCAAGTCCAAATCTCAAACCTTTAAGCCAATTGTCCTAGTGAGGTAGGACAAGTATTTGGATATTTTACTTGCCGAATGTGTCGGATGACATAATTCATGATTTTTAACCCTTTAGATTGATTTTGAGTGATTTTCTCTATGATGGGTTTTCATATTTTATCTTGGAAGTCTATGGTGAATTTTCTATTAATTAAGTCTTAATAAATAGATTTAATTAATAAATTAATTATTTGAGAAAATTAATATAAAATATCATGTTATTTGATATTTTGATTGTAATTAATTAAATGTGAATTATTGAGGAAAAATGAATTAAATAAAAGAAAATTAGAAATTAAAATTAATAATAATAATAAAATAACAATAAAGTAATAAATAAATAATTATAATAAAAGTTATAAAAGTTAAAATGAAAGTTATAAACATTTAAATAGAAATTATATAAAAAGTGAATTGGAGTTATAAGCTTGCATGGGAGTTAGCGCACTTCTCTATTTCTCAAGTGTCAACAACACGGGGGTTAGTGCATCAATTAAGCACATGGTGTCTACAACCCTATGGTTTATCTTGAAGGTTGGAAAAGACCCATGCTTAGTTGGTGACACCTTCCAGCTATTTCTAGAAGCATTCTAGATGTTTCCTGAAAGCTCTTTATATTCAGGCATTCATAGAAGCTTAGACATAGCATTGGGAGAGCAATTGGGGCATTGGAGGACTCAAAAATTTTGAAGAAGGGAGAAGCTTGCTCTGTGAATTTTTTGAGGAAGAGCGATTTAGCATCAGAATTCGGGTAGATTCTTGTGATTTTATTTATGCTATTTTCACATCATGCATTCCCTATCTTCTTCGTGTCTTCCATATGTCTTCTGAGAAGTTTCATATTTATATGCATTCTCAATATGGTTAGATTAATTTTATTGGAGAATTTTATATGCATTCTATAATGCAAATATTTTATTCTTAATTGTAGATATAATCTTTGTGGAAAAAAAGAGAGACATACATGGTTATATGTTCAGATCTGCATACATATACATACATACATACATACATATATATATATATATATATATATATATATATATATATATATATGTATGTATGTATGTATGTATGTATGTATGTATGTATGTATGTATGTATATGCATATATATACATTTATTATGAATCAATTATAAAATACAAATATATATATATATATATATATACTGATACATATATATATATATATATATACCTATGTATAGAATGCACCGAATTGAGTGATTGATAAAATCGTAGTGGAAAATTTATTAAATCACATCGCGATTCATATCACATGAAACAAGTATATATATTATATGCCATGGGCATGATTCGTACCCCGCACCGGCAGAAGGCAGAGACCTGCCGTCGCAGGTCTATGATGATAGGGGTACTATACCCGTTGTTGGCACAGTGCTTGCGACCGCAGGTACTGCGTAGCGCAACAAGTGTTTTTTGTGGTTATTAATGTTAATGTGATGCAAGGAAAAAATGTTTATGTTAAAACATTTATAAACAATTGATTTCTCATTGCTATATAATATGAAGTCAATCGAAATTGTTAAATCAATTTTATGAAAACGTATTAATATATTTACATATGTATGTATGTATGTATGTATATATATATATATATATATATATATATATATATATATATATATATATATATATATATATATATGTATGTATGTATCTATGTATGTATGTATGTATGTATGTATGTATGTATGTATGTATGTATGTATGTTATTTATAAATTTAAGTTATTTTTATTTGATAAATGATTTATATTGAAGGTTTATTTTCATAAGGTGACTCTTTAATAACTTTCAACTATTTAATAATTTAAATATTTTAAATTATTAAATAAAGAATTGATAGTTGGGTGGGGGATGTATCAAATAAATGTTATTAATTGGAAAATGGATTTTTTGTCCAAAAACAATATATGTGTTCCTCCATTCATTCTTCAGATTTGGAAACTTAAACTGAGATCTCTACATTTAAACTCAAGTTGTAAAACCAAAACATGTGTTTGCATTGTGTATTCTTTATGCTATTGTTTTGGGTTTTGGGTTGACTAGTGTTGACTAGTATAGGACGTCTACCAGAGGCTTGGGGGTTATGTGATTGTGGTGATATGATGATGTTTTAATCTCGATCTTTATAAACCCAACCATGGTTATGTGATGGAATTCTCTATGTATTGGTTGTGATTATTGATTGTTATAGTTGAGATTCTTATGTATGAGACACTTGACTTAACCATTATTTTTGGTCATCGATCAATTATCCTTGGTTTATTTTCTAGTCGCCATGATGGGACTGTAATGTGGATTTATTTTTTATGATGTCATGTTGTGACATGTTTGACTCAACCATTTTTGGAGTCTTCGATCAGTATGATTGAGATATATATTTTGGTTATTGAGAACCATTGGATATTTGATTATCAGTGATACTTCAGTTGCCAATAGAGAGCTGTTGTGTTCATGATTTTCTATGGATGTTAGCTCATGGAGATTTGATGCTTTTATGCATATTTGATGATTTTATGGATTATATTTTGTGATTTTGAGATTTATAAGTCCATGAGCGTTATGGTAGGATATCTGCATGTAGTGATGGGAAGTGGCTTGCAATGGGGGCCGGGGCCCTAAGAGGCTGCCAGGGTAACTCATTGTAAGTTGGGTTAACAAGTGATAACATTCACACCTAATACTAACTGAATGAACCTAAAAAGATAAGTGTTTTGTTCTCGCCCATGCCTTGAGTGCTTGTACAGACTAGGATGGGAGTAGTGAGACACATGGTTGTGACCTTGAATTCCATAGTATGTCTCGTCAGTATGAGAGGATACTAGTGGCCACATGAAATCAGTATGGACCCATGGAGTTTAGCTTGAAATGCCACACAAGACAAAACCAAAAGAATCTAAAAACAAAATAGAATACCATAAACACAATAATTTTTTATTTTTTAAATCATCTCAACACAAGTTCTAATACAAGGACTGAATCATTCTTATATAGAAAAATTCCCAATGAAAGAGAATATCGTCCAAATAAATTTTCATCACAAAAAGAATACATAAAGAGTTCATGACTATAATGAAATATAATATCATTTCTTGACACCTATGTCCAACATAGGAACCCTAAATGCTGATTCAGAAGTAACTTCAATAAACATCCTTAGCTACTTGAATCTCGAAGCACCTGAAAACCATACAGAATGCAACATAACACAAACAGGGGCTTAGTACACACTAAGTTTAAAAGCAAAATCCATCTGCATACATGTTAGTACCAACATATAGATATCCAAAAATAGATTTCTAATCCATCTAATATAGTGCAAATCTGATAATAATATGCAAGTAAAAAATTACTTTTCATTGCAAAATTAAACTCGCACTAAGAATAACTCATAAATAAAACATATATATTCTGAGGTGTCACCGTTATGGCACTAAGTTTCTACATCCAAATATGGTATGCTCATAGTCATCATATAATGGAATTCTCTATTTTACTTGTCATTGACAGAATAGAGACATGCCTTTTCTCCGTACTTAACCATATAGGTTTAAGTCATAGGTAAGGCCAATTAACTTTTATTTGAAATTAACCCACCCAATTTATTTTAAAGTTATCACTGAATTTAATTAACTGAATAGGATAAACCAAATTCAGCCACCCCGATATACGTTCATCACGGCTATTCTTAAAAATGCACATCAAACAGATATACTAAAAATGTACATGCGGAAAATATAAAATCATTCTTCAACATGATACTACATCCTTAAATCCATCGGTAACACATCTTATACTACCAAGTTCAAAGGTAAATATGGATAATTACATCAACAGGAATAAAACCTATAATATCAAGATTGCATAGATATAATTGAATTGTTGCACAGCTCAACAATACGTACAAAATCTTCATACTATACTTTTAATTCCCTGCTGTCCTAATCATCTACACTTATCATCGAATTGACCAAGATAATGAATCAAAATGCACATGATATTCTTGTTTCAAAATGTCACATCATCAAACATATATCAAATTTTGACTCAATTCTTATACTACTTTTATTTTAATTAAGATCTGAAAACATCTTTGTAATAAAATAATTATGTTTTAAACAATTTCAACCATACTAAAAAGACTTTCATAATCCAAATAAAACTAAATATAATCCAAATTTATCAAGTGACTGTTACCATGTTATTAAAGGTAAACAAGTGTCTATAGAAATAACAACCCTGATTTGACAATAAGTCATTACACAATATAACTACCACAACATTTAAAGATCTATTTTTAAAAATCAACTTAAAATGTGATTCAAAAATGCAATGTGGTTTTCAGCATTCAGACATCCAATAGTAATTTAGGATACAAAAGTTCCTAATCTAAAATGTACACTAGCTGTCCATAAAATAACTGTTTTGATAATGAAATAGCAAGTTAACCAATGTTTTCATTTATCAATAATGTCATACTTAGTTGTGAGTAAATTCTCAAAACAAAAATGAGTGATGACTCAAAAACCATCATAATTTACTGAGCATAATAATCTATCTCTATTCACCACTATTAAACCCGAGTACCAAATAAAAACATTATACAATACTGCCCTTGATGACCCAAAACACACAACACAAAACTGTCATCTCACAATCATAATACAAGTATATTTTTTATATATATGTATATATACCTATCTTCTAATGAAAACAAAGTTCAAACTAGTATTGAACAGATTATACTATTGAATCGATGCATCTACCTACTTCAAGTTTTATCTAGCTAATGAAATAATGACATCGCACAGTTTCCAAGTCTCATTATAGCAATACATCTAAAACTCGACAGCATACAATTCCAAATAGTAATTGAAACATAATGCCCACTCACACAGAGTATCGACTGTTAAATAACCTTTTTATGACACAGTATTACTACACCAAGAAATGTTGATACAACATTCTTTATGCTTTGAACTAAATATAAGACCAAATGTTAACCCTCATACCATGCAACTGTTCGACAAAATGTCTGCTTACAAATTCAAACAATGATTCGACTCTAACATCAAACGAGTTAATCGTTGTTACCAAAAAACCCTTAAACCATGCATCTATGAAATCGTAAACACATGTTGTCCACAAATTTAATTCTGGGTGATACTGCATAGATACTATTTTTTTTTTTTTCCAAATAATAGAATTCCAAACATACAACCCGTATCACAGAGTAACTATGCTTTTTATCTCAAGCCATTCATATGACAAAATGTCTATATAACACAAGAAATCGAAACACACGGATGACCTCAGTCATCACGAACCTGAATTTAATAATAGAATTTCCAAATCAAATTTCATTTGTGACACAAGACAAATGCTTGACAAAATTTCATTGCCTTCAATTCCTACTAACAATACTTCAGAAACAAAAACCTCACCGTCTACGAATGGATTATAACTGCTATACACTAATATTTTGACATCCTAAATACATACAGTGAGCATTGTATTCATTCATGGATAACATAAACTCTAAATTCCAACAACACAATATTTGAAAACTCATATTTCTCGATATCCAAATATGGATATATGCAGAGCTCGACTCCAAATGTCCAACCCTACAAATACCCATACTTGGGTATCGATAAATGTAACTCAAATTGAACTTCCCAATTTCCTTAAAAAAAAAATTAACACCCATAACAGTAAAAGGGTAAAGGTTAGGAACTGCCCCCTACCTAAAATGAACAGTCGATGCCCAAAAATGCTCTGCAATTACCACTCGCTGCCAAAACCCCAGATACCAAACAAAACCAATCTTCCAAACTGGAAACACTGATCACAATTGATAATGTGGAATCCAACAATACACGGCTTCATAAACATGAATGCCTTATCCACCAAATTCTCCATGATGCTGAATCTTAGCAATATGCTTGACAGATGCATAGCATATAGATCAATATGGCCAAATTCCCAGCCCAAACCCAACTGAAACTCAAACTTTCACACACAAAACTGGCCGACTACTACAATGAAATAATTCCTCATAAATAAACATTAAATACAACTAAGACATTTCACTACCAAGTACTCAATCAGTTAATTTGCCACCACCATATATGGCTTTTTTAAAAACTTAAACAATGAAACTCATTCAAGGCGTCGAGTTCCAATTAGGGTTTTAAGTTAGTACCCTTAGATACTTAGAAAATATGATATGCTATGCACAATGCTAATAACCACAGTGGGTTTTAAACCCCAACTTAATAATAACATAGCCAAAATAAATATACAAATTTTATTTTTTTAGATAAGCATGAAACCTCAAATATGAAACTATATATAAACGCGTTTAATTTTCAATAAATGAACATTGAAACATTTAACATATTAACAATTTATTACAACATAAACTTTAATATGCCACACACATTTAAATATGAAAAGAAAAGAAAAAGTATTAGGGAAATACTGATGATCAATGAATATCCACTAACAGTGAATTATCCTAATTTTGATGAATTAAAAGAAAACATGATAAACTTACATTATCCTGACGTACCAAAGAATATGAAAACAAAAACCATAAAGTCTGAACTACCTTTAAAGTTTTCTCAGAATTGTTTTCCAATCATAATCTTATCAAAAACAGTATAGAACAAAAACTTTTAAAACTAGAAATTTCATGAGTTTATCAGATTCATAAAAGTCTAAAATGTAGTAACACTGAAAAAAAAATGGTCAGGCATGACATAGCTAACTGCCAGGGTAACTTGTACGTGATAATTGTGATGACACTTTCCCACTTGCATAGTAGGTCCCTACATGTCATTGTGTGCCTCTGGGATTAGATGTCAGATTTTTTGTTTGGAACCTTTGAGGTAGTATACTTTTAGGATTCCTAGACTTATAGAGATATGTGCTATGCAATTTTGATAGCCTATTTGGGACTTGAGATTATCTCCTTAGCATGGTGGGAGTGGACCACTTAGGTACCACGCGGTCGGGTGGTAGTGTATTTTCCACTCTTATCATTTTGAGATTCATTGAGACATCGTGGCTAATGCGTCCTTCATGATGGTGGATATGTATCCTTTTTCATTGATGATTGGCATATGTTAGATGATGTTATCTTATGCTTTTATTTGTATGTTAGATTACTTCTATATATGATGTTGTATTTATTAGGAGTGACATTCCTACTATGTAATACCAATGATCTCTTCGATGATTTGGAATGTTACGCACAGAGGGATGGCTAGGATCCACGATGTTCTAATGATGCTATTGATGGTTGGGAGGAACTGTGCACTTAGTTTATTATGTTTGATCTTTATGATGGATGTATATGTTTTCTATGATGTTGTATCATGTGTATCATGTGATTATCTCTACTTTGATGTATCATGGATTAGAATAGGATGATGTACCTTATTATATGTATGTATATTCTTTTGAGCTTGTCATACCCTATGAAATGTACAGTGGATGATTAAGTATTTCAAATGTAATGTATAAACATTGGACTTATCATTATTATTTCATGTGGATGTTGTACTAGATGGATTCATGTATGTAATTCAACGTTAAGGGATCTTAAAGAATGTAATCTATTATTTATGTTATGTTTAATTTCAGATGGACATTGCTATTGCTTCTGTTATTGTGCATAAGTTATATGTTGTGTTTACTTGCATTAAAAAAAAAAAGAATGCTACTAAACTTGGTGAAATTCTAGGTTAATTCTTTGGATCCCTTGACGGGGCATACATCAATACTCTATTTTTAAATTTTTTCTCTAACCATTACATAAGTTTTTCTTGTGTATCAATGTGAGGGTCATTTAACTTATGAAAAATCTTGATTGGTTTCATAATAATGGGATCCTTCTCATCAAAATCTTCAACAACAATAGTATCAATTAATATATCATTAATGTCATACAATACTTGCATGTGTTGATGCTCTTTCTCATCTCCTCTTACTTGGCCTTTCTATCAAGAAAGTTACTAAGTTTCCTCATCTATTCTATAGTTAACTTAGATGTATCCTAATATGGAATCAAAATCTCCTCATCTAAAGTAATTGACTTTTCCTTCATGGCTTGTGGTGACTTTCACCTTCTTATTTAGTCTCTTTCCTTTAGATTTTGGTGTGTTGGATCTCAGTACAATTTGATGTTCTTTTGTTTTAATCTTTAGACTTCGCCTTTGAGTCCCATCTCTTGGTTCCTTGACCTTCTTGTGCTCTTCATCTATCTTCTTCTCCTTTAGTTTATGTTTTTTTTACATTGATTCATCTCTCTTCTCTATTTCATCACAAGTGCTGAGTTGAATGTTTGAACTCAATCATCCTACCTCCTTATCTCCCTCCTACTTAGCTGCTAAGGCATGTGGTCTCTCACTAGTACCATATTGATCTACTTGATCTCATATTTTCTCTTCTGATTCTTCTCACCCTCTATATCAATATCATCATCACCCTCTTTAACATTATCTCTCTATTATGTGTCTTGGGTGTTCTTGGTTTCATTGGCCAACACACCCTATTGCTCAGCCTCACCAATATTCTCATCACCCTTATTGACTTCTACACTCAATGAAATAATAGGAATAGGTGGAATAATAGGTGTTGAGTAAGCTTTTTGAGTGCTTATTTGTGTGTCAACCTTAGGATAATCTTTGACTTGTACAATCATATAGTTTAAATCCATCAAGGTCTCATGTGCTAACTTAGGTTGGGGAGTTTCCTCCTTCCTCTCTAGCTTGGTTAGTATAGACATCTTCTCAGGATTAGCTACTACATTTTCATCTTGTACTATATCATTTTCTATACTAGCCTCCGACTCATCCTCATTTTTAATAGTTTTAGTCTATTGTCCACCTTGTTGAATAGTATCATTGAAATCTTCATTACTATCTAATTTAACTTTTTTAGGCTCAACTTGCTCACCCACTTCCTTCTTCTCATCATCAATCATAAGACCATAAATCTTTTTCCTTGTTATGTTTCTTTCTTCAACTACATTTTCCACTTCATGTTTCAAAACAAAAAATGTTCCTTGATAGGAACAAACTTACTATTTTACTTACTCATTGCTTTGGCAATTTCCTTCCTATACATCTTAGGCATCACATTTTCAAGTGTAACTTCCCTTATCTGCCTTTGAGTCTTTAAAGAATATTTACACCTTTCATGAATGTTATTTTAAAGTTTATTAGTGTTAATGTTTGGTAGCTTCAGTCGGTTAAACCTATAAATATTCATATATAAGTGTGATATATATATATATATATACCTGTGTGTGTGTATGTATATGTATATTAATTATATATTTGATATATGAGATATTATACATATTTTTTATTGTATAATTATAATGGATAGACATCTCTCATGAGGAGACATGTCTCTCCATGTATCATTTGAAATACATATAAGAGGAGATTGATGCATTTGAAAAGCATATACTTTATAGGCAATGCAATTACATTTGCAGCAGATCCTGGAAACTTAACATGGTATTAGAGTAGGTTCTTTACCAGCCAATAGGGCTTCAATAGTGAAGAAATGTTATAACTCAAGAGACTAATTTTTTGGTCTATATTGCTATTGTGAATGGTGATCAATGTCTCAGAAATTAAAATTTATAGCCACTGTAGGGAGAACAGTTCAATGCTTCTCCTTAATATGAAAAATGTTGTATGTATTGTTATTGTAAATTTCCTTTATAGTAACTGCAAAAAAAAAAAAAAAAAAAAACCAAAGAGAAGCCGTGGGAGTGTAGGGTTTATGTGAATTATTATATTCCATTGGTAGGTGGGTATCTATTGAAACCCTAGCTGGAAGAAAACTGGTAGTAGATGGGAGCATTTTGATGGTGCAATTTATGAAGGCAATGCAAAATGATAAGGGAGAAATGATAAGACATGCTCATTTTATCAGATTCTTTAGATGAGTTTGCAAGCTTCTATTTTTGTTTATTAAGCCCATGTTTGTGTTTGATGGTAGAATGCTCACTTTGAACTAGAGAACTATCATTGCGCGCCACCCTTAGCACGAGAGGGCACAGGTGAAAATTTTGTAAGACTACCAAAAAATTGCTCTTAAATCACATCATGAAAGTTGGAGCTACTGCCTCACACAATTGAGATACATCTACTTACAAAAGTAATGGAGCATAGTAATTACGCAGTATCAATGCACATATTAGCAAACATAATGTGATGCCTAGAGAAGTATGAAGAGTAAGGGGGAAGATGAATGGGAATCAAGGAGAACCTAGTCAAATATCAATTAATGGAGGTAGATAATACCGTTAGCTCAAAAGATAATATGGGGCTTGCATGTTTATTGATGACTCTCATCAACCTGCACAAATATGAGGCATGAGTGTTTACAAGAAACTAAGGATGACTATGTCGAGTCCATTAATGTTTCCCAAGACCTGTTAATCCTCTGCTTAACCTAGAGATGAATGGATCTTACATTATGGGTATGGAATCTGGTGTACATAGGGGATTAAGTTTTGGCAGAGTAAGAAGGAAGACTGACAAATTCATATACTTTAGGAAAGAAGATAAGAATATGGTACAATTGCTTACATCAAATATAGTGAAAACCTTTGATCTTTCAACACCTTGTGTGTTGACTATTATGAGAGTACTCGAGGCCTCGCTTTGACAAGTCAAATTCTTTCAATAAAGTGAAAATTACTATTTTCAAATTGCTCCTATTTTTGGTATTGTAGACCCTTTATAAGGTATGTATGATGAATTCTCTATTTCTCTTGATCTTTTCATCTGAGAATGTCATTGTAGGAAAAGGGAGATTGAAATTCAGAGGGATCCTAACATTTCATTTGAGGAAATCTTGAAAGAGAGGGAGAAGAATGAGGATGCTATTTGGTTAATCTTCAGTGACCCTGATCTTAATGATTGAGAGGGAGTAAACCATGTTGAGCTGGTTTCTCTAATAATCAATAAGTTCTTCATAGTCAAGAGGACTGTGACCATGTGACTTTTATATGGGCCTATCCCATGGGTATATCATGAGGAAGTGACGACTTCTAAATGATCATCACTTGTCTTTGTAGAATTTATTGAAAGGCAATGATATTTCAATAACTTAATCTATTATGATGGATATCTTACAATGTCTATGCAGATCATGATAGATTATACTTCACATGGTGGATGTTTATATGGTATGCATTATGAGAATGCAAGTGCACATACCTTATGAACATTTAAGCACCTAGTGAATGTCAAATGAGTTGACATTCACAAATTTCAAAAGAGTTGGCATTCAAATATCAAATGAGTTGATATTCAAAGTCAAATGAGTTGACTTTAAAATTTCAAATGAGTTCACATTTTCCAAATGAGTTGGCATTCAATAAACCATGAAGTCAAATGAGTTGATATTCTGAAATCATTTTTTTACATTGAGGTAATATGTTGTTTCAAATTCTTGTTTATCCTCCCTAGCTAAGAGGGAGTGTTAATGTTTGGTAGCTTCAGTCAGTTAAACCTATAAATATACATATATAAGTGTGATATATATATATATATATATATATATATATATATATATATATATATATATATATATATATATATATATATATATATATATATATATATATATATATATATATATATATATATATATATATATATATATATATATATATATCTGTGTGTGTATGTAAATGTATATTAATTATATATTTAATATATGAGATATTATACATATTTGTTATTGTATAATTATAACTGATAGACATGTCTCATGAGAAGATATGTCTCTCCATGTATCATTTGAAATACATATAAGACGAGATTGCTGCATTTGAAAAGCATATACCTTACAAGCAATGCAATTACATCTGCTGTAGATCCTGGAAACTTAACAATTAGGAATCAAATTACATGACTCCAAAGATGTATACTTGAATATTTACATCATGTCCAAAATTGCCTCTTCAATCTTAGTCTTATCTATAGTATATAGTGTATCATACTTAATGAATCTAAATCATGTCATTCATGCACTCCCCTTGATATTTTCACAAAGATCATCAATGGTTTGGGTCATCTTGTGTACTATTATTCTAAATTGACTAGTATCTTTTCACTCAGTCCTTTCCTTGGCATCTTTCGCATCATCTTTATCCATAACTACCTTTTTTTTGGATTCCTAGTGGGATTTCTTGGCTTATCCTCCTCTATTGAGGTATTTTTTTTCTTTGTATATTTCCTACCTTGAGTAGGCTTAGTAATCTTTAAAATTCCTTTCATAGGCTTGGACACTAGAGTAGTAGATACCTTAGTTCTTTTTCTTATGGAGATCTCTATAGTAGGATTTGGCTTGGTAGCCTTATTGGTTCTCTTCCTTGTCTATCGCTTGGTAACCACCATCTCTTTACCTTTACTTTCTACTTCATCTTCTTCATTATCTTCTTCCTCTTCATCCTCATTATTAGACACATCTTCACCTTTACCTTGTGTTACCTACAATAGTGTTTCCTTCTTGACACCTTCGCCAAACATCATTTCCATGTGTTTATCATATTTTTTCTTTTATTTTCTATATTTGGTATATTGATCTACACAATGATATTAATCTTTGTTGTCTTATACCTACCAAATGGTTCATCATCCTTATCAATAGGCTTATCTAGCAATGTTATAGTTCATGTTGTGGTATCATCAATGTTAATCCTATATGGAAATGATCTCCACAATGTCCATTCTAGGTATGACTACCTAAGTTTATGTCCAATAAATATCCACTAGGAGATATACATCATCATAATACTTATCTACCAATTATTAGGGAATTGAATCCTTTTCCTATATTTTAGACTTTGCTTAAATTCTTCAAAATAGGCATCCATAACCTTCTCACAATTGTCACCTAATTGAGTGGTGAATTTATTTATTTGCTAGGTGACAAGTTTCTTTTTACTTCATGTAGGAGCATCCTTAGTTTCCTTATTATCTTTCTCTCTTGGTTCATTCTGCCAGTTACTATTGAGTTCTAGTGTTGACTGAGTTCTAATGTTGACCGAGTTCTAGTGTTGACCAAGTTCTAGTATTGATTGAGTTTGAGTGTTGACTGAGTTCTAGTATTGACTGAGATCTAGTATTAAATGAGTTCTAGTGTTGACCAAGTTCAACTATTGATCAAGTTGTTTAGTATTGGTCAAGTGTTCCTTCATGTTCCAAGTGAGCCTAATATTTGATGATGCTTTGTTCCTTCTTTGATCATTTTTTTCCATGATTGGTTCTTATTTTGAGTTGATTTACATGTATTTAATTTGGATCATGAATTTAATGATAGGAACATGTCTTGGGATGTGTGCAAACCGTTTTAAGGTTGACCTTTCTATTATGTAATGATTTAGAATCTTTTGTAAGTCATTATGGTAAGTATAAATAAGGGTTTTTAGGTGTAGGTTAGGGAGGACTTAGAGATTTTAGAGAAAATGTTTCTGGAAAAGTGAATTTGAGGCTAGATCATGGATCTTAAAGTTGTATTTTGTATCCAGCCATAACTCAAAAGGCATGATAGTTGGGAATGTATGATGATAATTTAATGAATCAATAAAACTCTCTCTCTCTCTCTCTTCTCTCTCACATTAGTGTTGTTCTCTATGTGTTCTCTTCCATTGTGTTTACTTATCAAGGTGTTTGGATACTTAGGTATGCCTCTAGCCCTAGCTATTCAGATCCCTCCTTGCATCAAGTGGTATTGTAGCTTGAGGTTCATCCTTGTGGAGGTTGGACCATGTAGAACCCTAAGTTGGATTTAGTTTTAAGGTGACAAATTTAAAGATTTGACCTATAATTTGTAGAGGGTTATGATCTTGGAGGAACCTATTTGTCAAGATGGTTTGAGGTAGAGTAAATGTTCGCCCGATTATTATGGACACATTGAGATGAATTATAGCCAAATTAGATGTTGTAGAGGCAACCCATAGAAGAGAAGTGCATCTTGATGATGTGAGTGATGATGAAACAATGAAACCAAACCCTAATCCAAAACTTGAGGAAGATTAGAATGAGGAAAGATTTTTGATAGTATTATCTAGTGCACGATTAAAGCCTCTTGTAGAATTTGTTCCTTATGCTCTAAAATTAGACACTAATGTTGTGTTCGATTGGATATTTGATATGGAGAAGTTCTTTTTCTTTGAGTTTAAAAACATTCCTCATAATAGGAAGGTGAAAATAATAGTCACTAGGTTGAAAGGTCATGACTCATTATGGTGGGAGAACTTGTAAACTTATACACAAAGGAGAGGAAAGGAGAAGACTAGGACCTAGCTCAAAATGGTGAACAAGGTGAAGAAGAAGTTCCTTCCTACTAATTACCAAGATAGCTTGTTGAGAAAGATGCAAAATTTGAGATAAAAGGACATGACTATGAAGGAGTATACTGAGGAATTATATAGATTGGACATCCAATCTGGACATGTGGATTGACATATGGAATTCAAGATTAGATAAGTTTTGTGAGATTGGAAAGTGTGAAAGAAGCATACCAATATGGCTTTAAAGCTAAGGAGATCTTGACAAAGAAACATGAACAAAGACAAAGACGTAGAGGTGGTAGATTCCAAGGAGACAAAGGTAGATCTTATGGAGAAGGTGGAAGATCTAAAAATTTTGTGTAATATTTTGAGTGGAAAAATGATGACAAAGTCTTGAATGAATGGAAGCAAGGTAACTCTTACCAAGGAGGCATTATTTCATATCGAGGAAGAGGTAATTCTTATTTTAGAGGTGGTTTTTGTGGTAGTTGTTTTAGATGTGGTAAAGTAGGGAATAAATCCTTTGAGTGCACATACTCTGGTAAGAATGAACAAGGTAACATAAATATAATGATTCAAGGAGACCTTCAGGGTTCACCAAGTGAATGTAAGGTTGGAGAAAATATGATGATGAGAGTAACTTTGTGTAATAAGGGAATTGATTGTTGGAAATGAAAAGAGTAACAGAGAGGGGAGGGATGAATTAGTTACCACAAAAAAAATTCCCTATCCCTAGATGTCAAATCAAAATCTTCACTGATAATGAAATACTTTATCCAACTCAGTTAAAACTAAGTACTTGTTGTAACTCAGTTAACAAAGTAGTCTTATGAATATTAATATGTTTTAACCTTTAATAACTTAGCTACAGAAACATAAAGCATAAATGGAATAAAATGAACGTAGAGAACACTAAGATTTAACATGGAAACCCAGATTGGGAAAACCACCATGCAACTAGTTACATTATTTTTCACTCTTCTATAGTGTGCCCTGTTAGAAGAAAACCTTGTTAAATTTTACAAAACATATTGTTAAGTATGACCATATTAGAGGATTTTGATCACCCTTTTAGGAGTGGCCTAGTTAGAGGTCTTCAAAAGCTTCAATCTTGAAAACTTTGTTAAAGGATTTACAATATGATATTAAGTTAGATCTATTAAGAGTTTTATTCACTATTACAATAGTTAGAAAGTAATAGTAGTTTTCCCTAATTTATGAAGAAGCTTCCTTTGCAGATTTAGATCTATATTTTGGCTTAACCTATGGATCCTTACTTATGAGAATATTCTTTGCAACTTATCCTCCACACTTTCCTCCTTTGCTTTTTTTTTCAATCACATTTCCATCTTATTCCATGTATTTCACTTGCACATTTTATCCTTAATACTTTACCTTCTTATATATCATAAGCTTTGATAAGTCAACTTGAATATCCTTTTAAATACCAATTAAACATCCAAATAGTCTACCTCAATCAATTAATTGTATTAAACAAGTGTGTTATGTTGTCACTCGGTAAATACTGAGATTGATCACTTAGTTAACATTGGAAGCCCTTTGATGCCCAACCACTTGGTTAATACTAGAAGTTAGATATCCTTCAATGTTTGACTATTTGGTTAACATTGAATGTGCTTCATTACATGACTATTTGGTTAACACTATAATGTGCTTGGTTGATACTACAAGTCCTTCATTGCTCAGTTAATATTGAAATTTTTGTAACATCAATGGAAATATACAATGTTTCCAATAATTTCCCTCTTTAGCATTGATGGAAACAAAAAATGTCAATATACACTGATAAAAGTATGAGAAATTAGATAATATCCTTAGTTTCATTATGAATCTCATTCATACCAACTCCCTCTTAGATTCTACCTAGTTTTGTCTTAGCTACTTCCAAATGAATTATTCCTCTTACATATGTCACCACTTTTTTGTGTACTTTTTCCATTTTCTTGCTCCTTTCTATAAATTGCATCATCTAAATACTTTCCTTCTGAGATACAAAAACCCTCCCTTTTCCTCTTTGACATCAAACTCTTCCTTGTTGACACTAAACTCTGTCTCTTTGACATCAAATGCCAAAGGATACAAACTTTGAAGTTACTATGTACCTTTTGTATTGATTCATATGCAATATGCTCTGCATTTAACACCTAAAGTGTGACAATCTACATCAAATTAATCGATCTTCAATGGAACTTGGTTGATGCATCACTATCTTGTGCTTTAGTGAGCATCAGATATGGGAATAGCCCCTATTTTACGTCTTAGATACATAAATGCATCCATAGGTAATGCCTTATTAAATATGTCTTCTATCTGCTCCTTGGTGTTCACATATTTTGATCTCACTTCTTTGTCTTGAACCAATTCCCTTAAGAAATGAGACTTGATTGCAATTCATTTTCTCTTTGTGTACATCATAAGGTTTTTGAATATATTTATTGCATTTGTGTTATCACAATAGATAACCACTGGTTCCTTGATTTCCTCCTTCATTCCTAACAATAATTGCTTGATCTATATATTATGTTAGAACAATTGAGAACAATTGGCTACTATAACAACATACTCTACCTCTACTGTTGATTCAGAAATACAATCATGCTTCTTGTTTGTCCAAGATACTAATCTCTTTCCAAGAAATAATGCTCCTCTACTAGTTTTATTTTTTTCATCAATGCTTCCTTCCCAATTTGCATCAATAAAGTTTCTTAACTCAAGATTTCCTCCATTATAATAACATTAACCATATTCTTTAGTTCCTTTTAGGTAACTCCAAACACATTTTACTATCATCATGTGATTTTCTTTAGGATTTTTAGAAAACCTTGCAACTATGCCAACTGCCAATGCAATATTAGGTTTGGTGTGTATCACATATTGAAGTTTCCAAATCATTGATTTGTAGTTAGTATGACTTACCTCTTTTGAATCATCATTCTTTGAAAGTTTATGTCCAGTACACATAGGTGTTCCCACTGGTTTGGAATCTTCCATTCTAAATGCTTTCAATGTTTCCCTGATGTATTTTGACTAAGTGATGAATATGCCATCCTTTATTTGATGAACTTATAGGCCAACAAAGAATTTTATCTCTTCAAACATGAACATTTCAAATTGTCTCCTCATTTCTTCAGCAAATGATTTGCACATAACATCTCATGTCCTCCAAATATGATATCATCTGTAAATATTTCTAGTAGCAATATCTTATCTTGTGGTCCTTCCTTTATATACAAATTATTGTTATCATTTGTCTTTTCAAAACCAATTCTTACTAGAAATCCATGAAACCTTTCATACCATGCTCTAGGAGCTTGCTTTAGTCCATATAGAGCATTGTGAAGTTTACATACTATGTCTCTTTTGTTTGGATCAATGAAACCTTTAGGCTCTTCAATCTAGACTTCTTTTTTTGAGATTTCATATAAGAAGGCTAATTTTACATCCATCTAATATACTTTGAATCCCTTTTTTGTAGCATATGCTAGAAGTATTATACCTTGTTCAAGTCTTGCAACAGGGGAAAAAGTTTCTCCATAGTCAATACCTTATTCTTGTGCATAACCTTTCCATACTAGCCTTGCCTTGTTCCTTGTTACTTATCCTTTCTCATTTAACTTATTTCTGAATATCCATTTTGTACCAATCCCTTTCTTATCCTTAGGTCTAGGCACAAATGACTAGGTTTTATTCTTTTATATTTTCTCAATTACTTCATTTATCGCCCCCATCCAACCTTCATTTTCTAAAGAATCTTTTATAGATCTAGGTTCGAATTCACTAAGAAAAAAATTACCTTTTAATGTTTTCCTTGTCACACTTATGCCATCTATCTCTCCTCTAATTATTTGTTTAGGTGCAAGACATCTTCTAATATATTTTTTAGGTCTTGGATCTTTCTTTCTTGATGTTAAACTTGGTTCACTTGGTTCTCCATGATCATCTTCTTTTTTCTTGAGCTCCTCTAGTAGATCTAGTTGTAACTGAGGTTCCTCTAACTGTAACTTGGTTTGCACTATCTATGACTACAACTTGGGTCACATTACATGTGACTCAGGTTTTACTAGTTGTGACTCAGTTTGTACTGTAAGTGATTTTCTAGGTTCACTTTGTTGCTACTTGGCTTCAAATATTTGTGGTAAAGTTTCAAGTTCCTCCTAATAATAAAAAAAACTTCATTAAGTCTTCAAACTCTTTGTTTCTCAGTTCTTCACTTCTTTTTGTAAACTCATCAATCTTCACATGTACACTTTCTATGACTTTGTGAGTAGAAAGATTCAAATATTTGTATGTCTTACTTTTATTGGACTAGTCTAGGAATATACCTTCATCACTTTTTGCATCAAGTTTTCCTTTCCTTATTTCTTTTAAGATATAGCATTTGCTTCCAGATACTCTGAGATAACAAACATTAGGCTTGTACCTATATCATAATTCATAAGGTGTTTTTTTTGGACCTTTTCTAATTGTAACTTGGTTTAGTCTATGAACTATTGTGTTTATTGTTTCTCTCTAGTATTTTGGTGCAATATTATTTTCTATTATTTGTGTTCGTGCACACTCCATAATGGATCTATTCCTTATTTCTTCTATGCCATTTTTCTCTAGTTTCCTAGGTGTTGATACCTACCTTTTTATTCATCTTTCATTGCAAAACTCATTGAATTCATTTGAGACAAATTCACATCATCTATTTGATCTTAGGCATGTTTTATTCTTCCCCATTTCCTTCTCAACTCTAGCTAGATACCATTTGAACTTTTGAAAAGCACCAGATTTATTTTAAGAAAATTACATTCATCATCCTAGAATAGTCATCAACAATTATAATGAAATATATGTCTCCACAGTAACATTTTATACCTATTTGTCCACAAATATCTATATGAACTAGTTCCAAAAATTCTTCATAATTAAAAGACTTACTTTTGAAACTTCTTTTACTCATCTTTGCAATTTGATATTGTCTACACATGCCCATCTCGGGTTTCTTTAGGTTTGGTACACCTCTTACTCATTTGTTCTTTCTTATGGTAACCAAGTTATCAAAGTTAATATGACACATCCTCTTATTTGATAACCAAATTTCCACTATTTGAGCTAATAAACATGTACTTTCAGGTGAGATCTAGATAAAACTAGTTACCTTTTGTCTGATTGCCAGTCCCCACTAGGTTTCCTTTCCCATCCAATAGTTTAGCTTTGTCATTCATAAATTCTACCTTATATCCTATATTTTTTAGCCATGCTACACTAAGTATATTATGTCTTAATCCTTTAACCCAATAGACATTTTTGCATTTGATTCCTTCACTTAATACTATGAAATGTTTTCCTTTTACATAGCATGGTTCAATGTTTCCAAATCTAACAATTCCACCATCATAGTGTTCTAAATGTTCAAACTTAGTTTTGTCACTAGTTGTGTGATGAGAACAACCACTATCTATGATCCAAGTATCATTTTTTCTAACATGAGAAATAAGTGCCATATTTTCATTTTTGTCATTATCAAATTCATCCTTAACAATAATATAAACTTCTTCTTCTTCATTATTGATCACTATTAGAATCTTTAGCAATGCAACGAGATTCCTTTAGCTTTGTAGTCTTTTTAGTTCTTGAAGTCTTTCTTGCCTTTGAACCTGTTATTTCTTTTCTCATCTTTATCTTCCTTTTTTGGACATCTTGCAACAATATGACCAACCTCTTCACATAAGAGAAAAAAAATCAATGGAATTTTGCCTCTAAATTTTCATTTCCCTTTTGATACTCTTTTTGCTAGTAGGGCTTCAATGACTTCAAGGTATTCATCTGAATCACCTTCTTCTTCACTATTAATCTATTTTCCTTTTGAGTTTCCTACTTTTCTACCAAGAGTTGGTTTGGCTTTGAATGAAGATTCAAAGTTGCTACAATTAGGAACATAGTTATCAAAGTTATCCAATTCAAAATTAGTCAATCTTTCCACAGGGTTATATTCTTTTTGGGATTGCATCTCATCTCTTTAATTGCTAAAACTATAATTGCATAAATAGGAAGAAGAATTCTTGATACCTTATTGACCATTGTTTCATCCATTATTATTCCTCCTATAGCGCTGATTGCTCTCACACACTCTTTGATTATTTCACTATATTGGACAATTTCCTCACCTTCTTCCATTTTCATTTGATCAAACTTTCCTCTTAAAATTTTTGCCTTGGCTTTTTGCAAATTTTTATCACCTCCATATGCTTTTTGCAATTTTTTCCACATTTCAAATGTAATAGGATAGTCTTTAACCTCATCATATTTAGAATAGTTGAGAGAGGAAGCTATATCAATCCTCATTATATTGTGATCCATCACCTCTTTCATATGTTCTATAGTCATAGGTTTAGGTGGTGGCATGTATTTGTTTTTAAAGTAGAATAGACCAATATCTCTAATGCTTTAAAGGTGTAGCTTCATCACTTCTTTCCATGCTGAAAATTTGTCTATGTTAAGCTTGGGAATCTCCCTTCTATATGACATCTTGATCTTTAGCTTATGTCCTTGAAACCTTTCCTACAAGCACCAAATATTCTGATACCAATTGTTGGAAATGAAGAGATTAACTAAGAGGGTGGGGACGAATCAATTCCCACAAAACCTATTCCCTATCCCTAGATGTCAAATCAAAAACTTCACTAAGAATGAAATACTTTATCTAGCTTGGTTAAAACTAAGTACTTGTTGTAGCTTGATTAACAAAGAAGTCATATGAATATTAATTTGTTCTAACCTTTATTAACTTAGTTGCAGAAACATAAAGGATAAATAAAATAACATGAACGAAGATGAGACCAATATTTAATGTGGAAACCCAATTTGGGGAAGCCAACATGCAACTAGTTACAATATTTTTTTACTCTTCTAAAGTGAGGCCTATTAGGATCCAACCCTATTAAAGGTTACAAAACACATTGTTAAGTATGACCTTGTTAGAGGTCTTCAAACACTTAAATCTAAAAATGTCACTTTGTTAAAGGACTGACAATATGACTATTAAGTCATCTATGTTAAGATATTTTTTCACTAATACAATGGTTAGAAAGTAATAGTAGTTTGACCTAACTTATGAAGAAACTTCCTTTGTAGTTTTAGATCTTTGTTCTTTCTTGACCTCTATATCCTTATTAATTAGAATATTGTTTGCAGCTTATCTTCCACACTTTCCTACTCTACCTTTTGTTTCAATCACATTTCCATCTTATTCCATGTGTTCCAATTGCACATTTTATTCTCACTACTTGAACTTCTTATATATCATAAGCTTTGATAATTTAGCTTGAATACCCTTTCAAATACCAATTAAACATCCAAATAGTCAGCCTCAATAAGTTAATTATTAGACAAGTATGTTTCATTTTCACTCAATCAATACTGAGATTGATCACTTGGTTAACAGTGGAAGTCTATTGATGCTTGACCACTCAGCTAATACTAGAAATTTGATATCCTTTAATTCCTGATTGCTTGATTACCACTAAATTCCCTTCATTTCCCAACTACTTGGTTAACACTGAAATGTGGTTGGATAATATTGTAAGTCCCTTACTACTTGGTTAATAGTGACATTTTTGTAATATCAATGGCAACATACAATGTTTCTAACATGGATGAGAAACCTATTTTGAGGAGAAGTCTTTTCACGACTAGATGTAAGATGCCTAGAAAATGTTGCAAAGTGGTCATTGACAATGGAAGTTTAGAAAATTTGGCACTAGGGGCACTTGTTACAAATTTCTAGTTGCATAGGTTTAGAAACCCTAAAACCTATCATGTTTCATGGATCATTGATGAACATAAGTTGTGTCATGTCCCCTTTTCAAATAATTAAAAATAATAATCTTTGCTAAGGCAGGCAGGCCCAAAAAGGTGAAGTTTCAGAAAAAGGGGATAATCTTTGGAAGCTAATGGACTAATAAATGAAAATTATTATTAAAATATGTTTCATTAACCCCTCTAGGACGTGAGTTAGGATTATTCCCTCTTTTAAGGGGATTGGAGTCATTTTGGGCTCATTCCAGAACTTGATTTTTGCTCATTTCTTTGTTATTCTTCAGAGGCTGCCAAACCTGTGGAGAAGGAGACCCAAGAACAGGAGTTTGCAGATTTCTAGAGAGACCCAAGAATGGGAGTTTGTAGGTTTCTAGGAAGGCTAAGGATAGGAGTTTGAAGCCATTCCATGTGCATGCTCATATAGAGTTTGCCTTTGTGCTGAACAGTGCAGATTTGTGGGTTTTCGGGTGTGTTTTTTGGTATGAGTTTGGTGTTTTCAGTTGAGTATTTCATATCAGTTTGGGTTTCTACTGTATTTCAGACTTTAAGATGTTAAAATAGAGCTGAATATGTTTATTGGGATGTGATTAAACTTTTGTGATAGATTATTAAGTTTTTGTGGTGATTCCGAGCTATTTTGTGCTATTTTCGAGAGCCCGATGAGCATTATTTTTGTCCTCCGCTTGGGAGCTATTGTGTGCATGTCATATAGATATGGAAATTACATTTTATAGGCTTTTATGCTGCTCAAATTTCTTTAAAAATGTCCACTTTCATATTTATTAATAATAGGTGAAGCTGTGAAGCTTTTGGCACTATTTCTAGCATACCCGATTTGGGGTTTCTTGAGAAATTTGGTGGATCTTTGTGATATTAGTTGTTTAATTTTGAAAATCTGATTAAAGGTGTGAAATATCATATAAAATCAGTAAAGTAACATTTCAGTGGTATCAGAGCCATGATCTTGCCAGCCTGAGGGTTTGTAGAAGCTTGCATGTCAGTTTTGACAACTACCCATATCTTGTATGTCAGTTTTGACAACTACCCAGATCTTGCATGTCATAATTTATGGTTGCATGTTGCTTCTAATCAGTTGCATGTCAAAATATATGGTTGCATTCTACTTCTAATCATTTTCATGTTAGTTCTTGGTGAATTTGGTGGTTGCATGCAACTAAGTGAAAGAGAAAAAAGATATTTGCAGCGAGAAAAGAATAAATAAATTTTCACCAAACCTCCAGTTGAAAGTAAAAGTAAAAAATCCAAGGAAGGGAAAAGTATGGCTGATCCAGATGAGATGACAAAGAAATTCTTCCAAGACATCCAAAATACTCAGAAGCAAACAGTGGATAGTTTGGTAGAAACTAGAGAGGCTTTACGAATATTGATAGAAAAACTACAAGGAGTTGCATCTATTAATGAGAAAGGGAGCACTTCAGAGGAGCCAAGAAATCTAAAATCCACACCATCTAAATCAACCAAAACTATTTTCTTGCCTACAGATGAGCCACCAGTGCCAAATCCATCCATTAATCCTGTGGAAGAGGTTACAAGTAACTTGATTACATTAAGAGCTACTTACAATGGCTTAGATGATGAATTTCGTAGTTTGGTTCCTTTTAGAGAAGATGCGGATATGATGAACATTTTGATGCCCAAGAAAGAGTACAAAAGGGAGCATGACATAAGTGGAAGAGAGCTCAAAAATAAAATAAGCAAGTTTATAGCACCTACTTTTGATGGAACAAATAAAATTTCAGCTAGAGCATGGCTACAAAAATTACAGACCTTCTTCACACTTAACCCCATGAAGGAGAGTGATGCTGTTCAAATTGCAAGTCTACACTTGGAAGATGCAGCCTATGATTGGTGATATCATGGAATGACTAGTCAAGGTCATGATCAGGTAACTACATTTGATGATTTTAGTCAAAGAGTGATAGATAGATTTGACCTCAGGATGATGATTATGAGGATGTTGTTGTGCATGATGGTGAGATACCTGGTAGAGATGAGTAGACATTGAGCATTCATGACTTTTCTAAGAGAGAGTACCAGGCACAGTTAGATGCTTCATCACATGAGGTTGAGACTAGTAGTACTTCATGTGATTTATCCTGCTAGCTGAAAGTGAACAAGGACAGTATTGTGACTTCATTATCTCATCGTGACAGGTATGTGGAGTTAGTTGGTACTGGTCATATTACTCAAGTGAGGATTTTTCTTGAGTTACCAGCTAATTCTAGTTTACAGATATGGACTCAAGATTGTTATATTGGCATTTGGGATTTAGTTGACTGGAGATCTTTAACACATTTTGGTAGCAGTGATTGTTTGGGTGCTATCATGGATTTGATTAGCAGATTGCATGGTGTTGTCTTTTCTTCTGCCAGGAGCTTATCCGATGTTGGTATTAGTTTTTATACACTGGTGTTGGGCTTTGTTCATATATCCAGTCGACCATACTTGCTGGAATGTGTTGATAATATTTCATATTTGGCAGTGTGTACAGATGAGTCCCAGGATCATATTGGCATTGATGACATCTAGGAGGATGCAATGGATAGTATTGAAGACTTAGTTTCCTTGGGTACAGAGGAGTTGGATAGCACTGCTAATGTTTTTGATACTCCGTATGTTGATATGAGTTTTAGATTTGATTCACAGGATATGGATTGTAATACTCTAGAGACTAGTGACTTTGAGGATACTCCTTTAGACAGTGCATCAGAGGAGGTTTGTACGAGACAGTCAAGCCAGTGCCATCATGTGTCTAATCAATTGAGAGTTAGTGACTGAGACATTGCTATCACTTGCCAGCATTTTGATGCTGCTCGTCAGTTGTTAGCAGTTTATGGATGGGGTTCTCCTACTAGTGATGAGCAGGAAGGCAGTTATCTTTCCTTGATAGAGATCCACTCTTTATGGGAGGCTATTCAAATTTTGAGACAAAATTATATGCAATTGGTAGCCGATAGAGATTATCTTATGGAGTGGGGCAGTACAACATATGATGCATTGTTGGCCAAGGAAGATGAGGTGAGTGAGCTTACTGAGTAGCTTGAGGTGACTTGTGAGATTCTTGAGAGTACACCGTTGGCTTTCAAGGAGTCACAGTTTCATTTGGCTAAGGTGACCATGGAGTTAGAGTGACTACAATCTTTACTTGATTCTATACAGTCACAAGCTGTGTTGTTTGGTGATTCGAGGATGTCCATGGCCGAGATTGTTAGAGACAGTAGAGATGGGGATGCATCCATCCTTGATACTAACATTGGCATATCAGGTTCATTCTCGCTAGAGTCAGGTTCATTTGAGTTAGGTGTTGTAGCAGATTGTTGTATGCCTGACAGGGTGGTGGCCTCTAGTACTGATGGCACAGAGACTAGAGATGTATCAAAGATCATGTGTGATGTTGGTGAGTCGGTAGTTGGCATGGTTCCTGCTAGTAATACTACTCCCTTGGTGATATCTTCAGAGGTAGTAGTTAGTTCCAACATGGCTAATGATCAATTGTAGTTAGTTTTATCTGGATTATAGTCTGAGCCACTAATTGATATTGGCGCATTCTATCAGCATTACACTATGAGGTATGCTCATCAATTTACCTTTGATGACCATGTTGATGAGATGATGATACAAAGATGTACTTTGGTTCCTAGTGCTTGTCATCAGTTATGGGATAGTTTGACACCTCAGGATGAGGGTTGTGATGGGCATGACATGGCGATAGGTTCTATAGTTGACAACTTGATAATACATGACTTAGAGCAGGATTTTCAGAGTGATGCTTCAGCAGGTGTTGCTATTGATTCTACTCCTTTGGCTATGACATCTCCTGACTTAGCTGGTGATCAGTCACAGTGGGTTGTATCACTTGTTCATGGTGAGCTATTGACTGAGGTTGGTTTTTTTATCAAAATTATATTTCAAGGTATGTACATCATTTAGCATTTGATCCTTGTGTTGAGGAGTTGATGGCAGGACAATTTGGTTTCGGTTCCAATTCTTGCTATTTATCTTGTGATGTCTTTTCACCATCAGGGGTGCATGGTAGTTATGGTTATGAGACAATGGTTGGTGATATACAAAGTTGTGTTGATTTTAGGCATTTTATAGTGTGTGGATTCTCCATACTTGGTATAGTTTCATTCAGGAGCATTCACCATTGTTGCAGAGTTGGATTGTACATTCTGTATAGGCCAGTGGAATGCATTGATGGTATTTACTATGTTGGTAGTCCACTTTACTTGGGTTTTGATGTTCTAAGAGTTTGTGTCTCATGGGTTTCTGACTATGGAAGTTGTGATTTTGGAGTTTGGTGGAGTTATAATTGACAGTTTGATTATGGATTCCTCTTGGTCATATTGCAGAGGATATTGCAGGAGCCTGTGTTAATTGGTAGTAGTATAGTTCATGACTACATTTGGGATCCAGGTGGATTGATTGGTTTATTGTTCAGCCATTGCTTGAGGACAAGAAATTTTTTTGAGGGGAGGACTTGTCATGTCCCCTTTTCAAATAATTAAAAATAATTATCTTTGCTAAGACAGGCAGGCCCCAAAAGGTGAAGTTTCGGAAAAAGGGGATAATCTTTGGAAGCTAATGGACTAATAAATGAAAATTATTATTAAAATATGTTTCATTAACCCCTCTTGGATGTGAGTTAGGATTATGCCCTCTTTTAAGGGGATTGGAGGCATTTTGGGCTCATTCCAGAACTTGATTTTTGCTCATTTCTTTGTTATTCTTCAAAGGCTGCCAAACCTATGGAGAAGGAGACCCAAGAACGGGAGTTTGCAGGTTTCCAGAGAGACCCAAGAATGGGAGTTTTTAGGTTTCTAGGAAGGCTAAGGATGGGAGTTTTAATCCATTCCATGTGCATGCTCATACAGAGTTTGCCTTTGTGCTGAACAGTACAGATTTGTGGGTTTTCGGGTGTGTTTTTTGGTATGAGTTCGGTGTTTTCAGTTGAGTATATCATATCAGTTTGGGTTGCTGTTTTATTTCAGACTTTAATATGTTAAAATAGAGCTGAATATATGTATTGGGATGTGATTAAACTTTTGTGATAGATTATTAAGTTTTTGTGGTGATTCCGGGCTATTTTGTGTTATTTTCGGGAGCTCGATGAGCATTGTTTTTGTCCTCCTCTTGGGAGCTATTGTGTGCATTTTATATAGATCTGGAAATTTCATTTTATAGGCTATTATGCTGCTCAAATTTCTATAAAAATTTCCACTTTCAGATTTATTAATAATAGGTGAAGCTGTAAAGCTTTTGGCACTATTTCTGGCATACCTGATTTAGGGTTTCTTGAGAAATTTGGTGGATCTTTGTGATATTAGTTGTTTGATTTTTAAAATCTAATTGAAGGTGTAAAATAACATATAAAATCAGTAAAGGGACATTTCAAGTTGTTTTTAAGAGAACAATGTGTTGTGAAATTCAAGATTGGATATTATTTTGATGAAGTTTTGTGTGATGTTATGCCTATGGATTGTTTTCATATTCTGTTGGGTAGACCTTAGAAATATGATAGATGTATTATGCATGATGGAATATTGAATCAATATATTGTTTGGGTGAATTGAAGAAAGCAATTATTATTTCTTTTGATTGAAAGACCAGATGAGGTTAATCATACTACTATTCAAGTTTTTGTGTTCAATGGGAAACAATTTTTTTTTTAAATGAAGACGAATCAAATATGTTTTTCTATAATTACTAGAAGATTGAGTTGTACTAGTAGTAAGTGAGTGGTAGATAGTAATGGAAAAGTGTCAAATGATAGCAGTAACTGAGTAAAAGAAAAATCTAGTAGTGTTAATAGAGTGCTAGTAGAAATTGAAATTTTACTTGATATATGGAAGGAGATTGTTGCAAAAGATATACCTAATGGTTTACCATCAGTAATAATTAGTATTCATTGTATGGATCTGATTTTTGGAGCTAGTTTTCCAAACAAAGCACCATATAGATTGATACCTACATAAAACAAAGAACTTAATAGACAAGTGCAAGAGTTATCGATGAAAGGTTTGATTAGCGAAAGTTTGAGTCCATGTGGTGTACCTTCTGTATTAGCACCTAAGAAGAATGGAGAATGCAGAATGTGTACTGACTCTAAAGCTATTAGCAAGATTATAATGAAATATAGGTTTCCTATGCTGAGGATGGAAGATATAATGGCTTTTCTTGAGTGGAGAAAAATATTTTACCAAGATTTATTTGAAGAGTGATTATCATCATATCAAAATTAGAGAAGGTGATGAATGAAAGAATACTCTCAAGACAAAAGATGATTTGTATGAATGGTTGGTTATGCCTTTTGGTTTGACTAATGTACCTAGTACTTTCATGAGGTTAATGAATGAAATTGTCAAGAGATTTTTGGGTAAGTTTGTTATTATTTATTTGGTTGAATCAATAAAATTTCTCTCTCTCTCTCTCTCTCTCTCTCTCTCTCTCTCTCTCTCTCTCTCTCTCTCTCTCTCTCTCTCTCATTATTCTCTATGTATTTTCTTCTATTGTGCTGACACAATAAGGTGTGCCTCTGCCCCTAGCTATTTAGATCTGTCATTGTGTCATTACTCCAAGTAATGCTACCAATTATGGGGAAAGAATTCTATCCATAAAAGAATATTCAAACTAGTAAGGATCCAAACTTACACATTATATTCTTGGCTTTTCTGATGCTTCACAAATTCTCATCTAATTTTCTTAACTATAGGTTGACAAGATCATATGTATGATCCTTATTTTTAATCTTTCATGCCACGTCACTTGCAATGCTGGGCACACTATTATTGGAAACATGAATGTTGATGATAATTTTATTGGTGAGTATTATAGAAACATGATTAGATCATTATCATAATGATATGTTACATTTATGACTGTGTTTGTCATTGATGTCAACATAGCAATTTTTTGTGGTATTAGATAGAAGAACAACAAAAAGATCAAGTTGGTATAGATAGATCATTGAGTACTTTTACTAAGTGGGGTTAAAGTGAGATACTACTAAGTGTCTAGTATATGAAACTAACCTCAGGAGCATAAGAAATTAAGTCTGGAAGAAGTGATGCAAGATTTGGTGATGATTGTTTTTAGATAGAGTTTACAAAAGCATGTTCTGGTAAACTTGTTATATCTCTTAGCATGGTTTTTATTTTGGGAAGCAAGGTTAAAGACATGTAGAAGACATGCTAGAGATGACATGGCTAAGTTCACTCATCATAATATTACATGTATGGAAAGTTAGTCAAGTTACAAGGTGACTGATTGATGGTATCACTAAGTGTAATGTGTTCTTAATGAGGTCCTATAATAATTAATTGAGAAGAAATAATAGCCAAATTAGGGAATTTTTTTATGGATTCAGTAGAAAGGAAGGAAATTTTACTTTGTTATAATGTTTGAGCAATTGTAAAGAAGCGCAAAGACTAGAACAAAAGAGAAACAATTGATATGTGAAGAGAAGTGGAGCAGAGAAAATTTAGAGAGAACTTTGTTGCCAAGGTTTTATTTAGTGATCTGAGGTTTGATATTTGGATTCAAGGTTTGTGACCTATCTACAAGGTTTGACAGTGATGGTTTGGTTGACAAGATAGAGGAAACAGGTTAAAGCATAGTAGAAACAATTACTCTGCAAGGAATAGTTGAGAGATCACTTGGACAATGAGTTCACTGGTCTTGCCCTAGAAGCTATTTGGATAGTGGGACTCTCTATCTTCTATAACTCCTAAATTTATGTGCATTGATCCTCACTAGAAACTCAATTTCTAAACCCTTTATGGTAGAAATTTCCATCCCTCTCTTGTTCCATATTGCCAGTGTGTTTTCTTTAATCACATCCTTTCTTTGACAAAAAAATATCTTCACTTTATCTATAACAGGGTATCCAATGACTCAGTGCATGATATACTTTGTAATTTCAACTATTCCACCTCCCAACCATATTTTCATTTTGTGTAGTCAGCTCAAAATAACTTTAATCTATTCAAATTTCAAAACCTTAGGAAAATATATGGTATGAAATAACCCTTTCTAAACGTTCCATCTATGCACAACTTCTAAAAAGAAATCCTCAATTCAAAATCCCCCACTTTATTGATGTTACACATGTAATAATATATTACATCATAAATTATAATTACCCTCAATGAGATTAAAGATAGAGAACCTCATGAATCACCTTTCACTATAATTTATGGATATGCCTTAAACTTAGGTGGTTTCCAAGCCTCATTTCTAATCAATTAGACATTACTAACCTTTAGTCTAGTCTTCTTCTCAATTGTAAACAAACTAGATTCCATTTTTCTATTTAGAGTTTGATCACAAAAACTTTGCTTTACTCGGTATCAATATAATGGCTTCAAATTAGTTTCAACACTAATGACACATTATAAGATCTTCACACAATTTCTCAACTTCACTCAAAAATTTCTCAAACTGTATTAGCTCTTGAAAAATCAAATGCAATGTGACCAAAATGATTGTCAAAACTTTCTAAATTGGTCAAAAAATGCAAACTTCGGGCCTCATTAATATTATGTACACATAGTGACTGCGAAAGTACTATCTCACCACTACTAAAATGCATGGTAATAATGCTTAAAATTTCATTCAACTTGGCCAAAGCTAAAACTTGGTAAATACTAATAATTATTGTCAAACACTTAACACTTTTAATCCTTCAATAGTAACCCTTGGCCATTACTAATTTAGCAACTTGGTATTCAAGATATTCACTCAGTTGAAACTTCAAATCTATCCTTATACATCTAATCATATGCTAATTTAGAATTTTATGCATTCAATCTTAGGAATTGAGATATGATTTAGTGTTTTAAAATATAGTTCCATACATACCTCTTTATTTATCTTGAGGTGGGGGAATCACCCAATCCATTGGATTTGGTGATTACAACTTCATTACTTGAACTATTTACTTCATCATATTTCTTTTTTTGAGTTTGATTCATATGGCTTCTTAGTTATTCATTTTTCACCTTTTTTTTTTCATTGTTTTCTTCATTATTGGATTTTGTTTCTTGGTTCATACAGTCTTTGTTTAGATGATTGACCTTTTGATAGTGAAAGCATATCAGACCAAAGTTTCTCAAAAAAATTTAATCTTCCTCTAAGATGTACTCTTGCACAATTTTCTGCAATGTGTTGATACTTTTCACATAATTGACAATTGAAACAATTATTTTAATCAAAATTTATAGCATTACCTTGCTAGTTGCATTTCCTTAAGCTTTGGATGTCCAACTATGTTTTGCATTAGATCTAAAATCTTGTACGTTGTGACCATACTTCTATCATGTGTAGCAATAACCTTCAAATTTAGATGTAATCAATGTCTTACTAGTCTCTAATCTACACTTATGTTCTTGGCATCCATGGTTGTTACAATTAAAATAATAACCATTGAATGTTGGCTTAGGATTGGACTTATTGGTTTTTCTCTTGCATACATTTTTTATATGACTTGGTTTTCCAAAGTGATAGTAGGTAGGTTTCTTGTTCATTGGTTTTGCATTCCTTTGTTCACCATGCTTTGATGACTCTCCTTTCTCAATAGATGATATGAATTTTATATAGCTTAATCTAGTAGTATCATGAGGTCTTCTCTATTCCCTTAAGTGTTCATCAAGTTGTCTCATGGCCTATCCAAATATGTTTATTCTTTCAATGATTTCCTATTGAGATCTCAACTCATTTTTCAATTAATTGTTCTTTGACCTTAGATTTAAAATCTCTTCCACCTAACTAGAAATCAGATTATTTTCACTTAGTAACTTATTGTCCATGTAAAATTGATTATGTGTCAACATTTGTACTTCATTAATCCTATCATCAAGACTTGTAGCCATTTTCCTTTTGTCTTCATCATCCATTACCTTGTCTTATTCATCCTTTTTTCTTTTGTTCAGTAACTTCTATTACTCTCACTTATAGTATTTCATGTTCTCTTTTTAGTGTTCTTACTTCTTCATTTAGGATGTTGTTCTTCTCAATAGATATACTATTTCTATATTAATTTCACTAGATCTACCTTCATAACAAAATTCTTTAATGCTTTCTTCATGATATTGTGTGTCATTTTTTTGTATTGCCATCTCCTTCCTCCTTTTTAATTATTTCTTCAATTCATCCTTTTTGACCTTAACTTTCTCAAATCCAAGCTACAAATCAAACTTTTAATTCTCAATCACCTTTCTAAGTTTTTAGGATTCCATCTCCAAGATCTTTGACTCTCAAGTGGTTATACTTGTTTTGTAGAGAACTCTTCTCTAATACCAATTGTTCCAAATCTAATGGGAAAGTAGGATGCTAAGAGGGGGTGAATCAGAATCTCTAAAACATTTACCACTTTAAACATAAATGATATTCACCACACATATCAACCTTAACCTTAACAATTCATCATCATATACCATATAATATCAGATCTAGCATCTATTTATTGATTAGTATCCAAACACTTAGTCATTTGCAAGTCATTTACTAATCAAGATTACAAGGTCATCACTATGACTAATTTATATAGTATGAGCCAAGCAATATAATGAAGACTGGGGATATTAATGAAGAGCTAAGAAAAAAGTTATATAGAAGCTGAGTAACAGAACAAAGGTTTATGCATGATCAAGAGTTAGAGAATTGAAGTGTCGAGTAGTTCAATTTTGATATGAGAGTCTATAATAGCACAAACTCATATGCATACCATTTTGGACGAATTTTTTATGATATATTACATTTGAATAGATAGCTAAGATGTTTATTATGTTTCATTATAGAAGGTAATGATCCCTTGGTGAGAAATTCAACCAATCAGAAAAATGGATCAAGATCTAGATCCTTCATAGAATGTCTATTTAAGGAGGATTATAACTCTAGAATCATAAGGAGTGGAGAGAGAGAGAGAGAGAGAGAGAGAGAGATTATGAGTGTATGAAGAAGGTGAAGTCTAAGAGTAGAGTAGATAGAGAGAAATCAAAGAAGTCAAGGACTTAACAGTTTTATTAGATTATGAGAATCATATCACTGATACAACAAGGAGGAGACCCAATATCATCTTGTAGAGCATATTGAGGTTTAGGTACTAAATCAGATATTGTTAATTGAGACAAGGTTAATATCTTAATAGAGTGATCCTAATAGGCCTATGTAAATCTCCTAACAAGGTCCTTACCTCATTATGAGTGTAAAATCTTTTAACAAGGTGAGACCTAATAGTCTCTTAAGCTTTTAATAGGGAAGATCCCTCATAGGATAGATCATATTTTATGATAAAACTTTGTAACCCTAATAGGTTAACTTTATTGTTGCAATTAAGATTAGTGGGTTTCATCCCCACCTCAGTTTTACCTTCATCCTAAAGCATTTTTAGGTTACCAAATCATTGTGTTATGTGTTGAACCATTTATGGGTGTGATGTATTTCATTAATTTTATACCATTTCATTTTTGATGGTAGATTTGTGATATAAATTAGGTGTGAATATATATTATTGGTTTTGAATCTAAAATTTTAAGATCCTAATTCATCCCTTCCCCACTCCCTCTCAGTATCTTGTTTCCCATATACTTATTCTAAAAATTGGTATTAGAGCTTAGTTATCTTGTTAGGAAGCCTAATAGCTTGAGAAAAAAAGATAATGGAGATGGAAGTGTACAAGATGGGAAAGATCATTGAGAATCAAATGATTGAAATCCAAACCATGTTACAAAAATTAGAGACAATAGAAGAAGAGTTAAGCAAAACCATAAACAGAAGAAGAGATGTAGTTGTTCATCTAAATGACACTTAATACTTAGAAGTTGACACTGAAAGACTAATGGATAGTGGAAATAATGCTAACAATAATAAAGCAATGATAGAATTGCTAGAGAAGAATAGTGCCCTAGTGAAAGTAGTAAACTATCTCAAGACAGAACAAGAATTCAATCAGTTGCACTCTGTGAAGAAATTGAACTAAAGAAGAAAGAAATGGAAGACAAGCTCATGGCTAAAGAAGACAAAAGGAAGATGACTAGCCAAATTGAAGAAAGATTATTTTAAGTATAGAATCTTACAAACAGCTAGCTAGACATAATAAATCAGTTAGTAATTGCAAATAAAAAAGCAAACATAAAAGATGTGGAGATCAAAAATCTGAAGCTACAAAATGAACAATTGAAAAGTGAGTTAAGGAATGAAAATGAACTCATGGAAAGGATGAACAAACCAAATTAAGCAATCAAGAACTTTGAATACATGACGAAATCACCTAGAAAAAAGACACCTCTAGACTTGGATACAACAAGCAATCTTCATCTACTAAAAAAGTTGAATCATCCAAGAGTGGAGAAAAAAGGAATGCAAAGTAAAAATTCAAACCTACATGTCAGTTCTGTGGGAAGATTGGTCATACAACCAAGATTTGCAGAAGTAAAAATAATAATAAAATTCCTAAAGCTAAACCAAGTGGTAATTTTTTTAATTACAAGAAAGTAGGACATCAAGAACATGAATTTTGATCAAAGAACAATGATTCAACCAAGAAAACATCTAAATTTCAAGGTCATTACTACAATTTCTAGAAGTATGGACATGGAGCTCATGAATGAAGAATTAAGAAAAACAAAAATTGGTCAGCTAAAAAACAACTCATACACTAAAGAAAAGTAATTCCTACAATTGGGATTACAATCCATGGTATAGTTGTCACTAATGTGGATAATATGGACACATCAAAACACATTTCAGAGGAAATTACAAGAAATGGTTAAATATAGAGGTAGTATGTTTCAATTGTCTCAGAGTTGGACACATTAGTAGGAACTACATAACTAGAACCCCAACATCAACACCAAGCATTAGAAATGACAAACCTGAAGGAAAGAAAATATGGATAGAGATAGTAAGAGCTAGAAGTAGTAAAGTAGAAGAAATTGTGATCACCTAGTCTGATGGATCAAGTGATCACACCACATCTCACTAAAGAATAGGAGGTGTGTAGGGACTATATACTCAATATTAGATTTGACTTTAGTTCCTAGTATAAAGTGATGAAAAGTCATATCTACATAAATAAAGATGTATTAAGAATTGAAATTCATATAGTACTGAGCACTAGTGGTACAATTTATGTCAACTGAGCCTGATAGTATAGATTAAGTTATCAAGGAAGATAACATATTGATCAATTGAATTGGTTATGACTGAGTGAATAAACTTGATTGAGCCAAAGTGCAGACCAAGCTAGTTTTCATGCACCAATCAAGTATGAAGACATTAAATGTAGACCTAAAATTGAAAGATAGAAGGTATTTATTGAACTTGGTGATTCATTTTCACCCACCAAGTGATCAAAGAGATCAAGAGAATATTTTAAGGAAAAAAAGTGATTGTAGCAAATAGAAAAAACAATCTCAAAAGATTATCAATAAATTTATGGAATGAAGTAAGTATCATTCTTAGTGTTGAGTTAAAATATTTAGCGAAGATATTTGTGAAAGTTTTGTCTAAAACCCTAGTTAGAGATGGCATCTGGAAGTGAAATCATGAAAGATAATAGTGCACAAATCATTAAGAATGATCAAAGTCCCCCACCAAATGTTAGAAATTTAGTGAACATTGATAACATTGTTGATGATATGGGAACATTATCACCAATTCCACCTAGATTCTTGACTGTGCAAGACCTAAAATCATTTTATCAATGCAAAGTTGGAGAAATTGGAAATTTTGAAATAAGCACATCTTATGAGAAGTTATGTGTTGATGGAAACCTAAAGAAAAAATTCAAGATCATTATAGAGAAAGAGCTTACTCATGCCCTAGGATTTCCTAAATTTTTCAAGGTTAAATGGATCAAGATGATGCTCAGTTGAATTCATAACATGAAAATTTGGTTGGAAGGTGGGTCGATCAAAATTAATAAAGAAATCATTTGTAGGATAATAGTTACCCTACTTTGAATTGACCAAAGAGCATAAAGGTCAAAATGAAGAATGAATTTGAAAACTTGACTAAGGTGAAGTAGAATGGTTGTGGTATATTAATTGATGGCATCAAGGATCCATTAATTAAATTTTTTGTTCGTGTGATTACACATGGGTTCTATCAATTGAGAAAATTGAATAATGTGTCATGCATTACAATTTATTTATGCTAAAAAATTGTGAACAAAGATTATTCATATGATCTTGTAGAGCTACAACTACACCAACTTGTAGAGAACCTAGAGGTAGTGAGAAAATAAAAGATCACCTCTTGTACATTTTGTTCCCTATTAGTTTGCATGTTTTTCTATGTATAGAATTATTTTCCTACCATTGGAACAATTGGATGGGATAGGAATAGGAATTCTATGGAGCAATTGAATAATCTAATAAATATATTGGGAGATAATTTTAAGGTAGTAATGGATAACTACTTTGAGGAATTCAAAGTTAAAATGAAGAACATAATGAGAATTCCAAAGTATATTGTAGACAAATATTATGATGAAATATGTTTTGTTGGAGACACAAAATTTTTGTTTACATAGGAAGTATTACTAAGGGTAGCATGGCTAAGGCTAGTGCCTTATGAGGTAAATGTGGATGATGTTATGGTAGCAGTTACTCCACTCTTAGCAGAATAAATTGATGGTAGTGCTAAGTAGTTTGGTACATACGAAACTATTATTTTTGAGCTACCTATTGAATCTAGCACACCAAAGGCAAGTAAAAAAAGGAACGAAAAAGTTCTCAAGGCTAGAACAAGGACAATGGTCTAGACAACCCTCAAAGGCTGAGGAAGGAAACATAAAAGAGCTTATAGTTTTCAAGCCAAGTGCCACCGAACAAAACAAGGTTGTTATATTTGAACCCAAGGTCTAGGAAGACCTGAAGAAGGACATACAAGAAATGGTAACACCTTAGAGGCCAAGGGACCAAGTGATGATCACCAAAATGAGATCAACACAATATCCTACTGAGCTACTCATAGGAAGCCCATCAAAGAGGAGGAAATTGGTTGAAGTCCAAGCTAATCAAAAGAAAAAGTTGATCGTTGCACAAGAGGAAGAGGATGATGAAGAAAAGACTGAGTCAAACTTCAAGTAGTGACAAGACTCCCTCCAATGACTATGGATCAAATATGTACAAAACTAACATAATCGTAAAGCATAATTGGTTTTGAAGACATTCAATATGATTCTTTGAACAATGATAATCAAGTTAAGCCCTAACACATAATGATTGACATGATGATCAAGTTCAAGTGCACACCCTTGGATTTGAGAATTGGATTTCTAGTTGGATTGTACAAAAAGTGGATGCTAAGTGGAAATTGAGCATTTCCCACTCAAAAACAAATAACAGAGACAATATTAGCACAAGTTATGCCAAACTTAGGGAAGATAATGTGTTTATAGCCCTTAAGGATTTTGTTAAGAAGTTTATGCCAAGGGATAGTGCATATAAATTTTTGAAGAACAAAGCTCATGAAATTGAGCAAGATAGTATAAGAATGTGGAATGAAGCATTTGGAGTGGGTACTCCAATAGTAAAGGTGAGGGAAGTCTAAGATTCTATTGAATTCAAAGATGAATAGAAGAAGGAAATGGCCATGTTGATAGAGGAGATCAAACAACTTGTCAGTGAGTATGAACAAAAAGAGTAATAATTGAAGATGACAATAACACTCCTCAACCTAATCCAATAATACTGACAAAAGAAGTGACTCAAAGTTTGAAGATGAACTTAAGAAAACTCTATAATAACCCAATTTTTCTACATATAGTTGAATACCTAAAGCTTGAAGTCAAGAAGACTGATGATGTTAATATCACATCATTTGTAGAGAATTCAAGTGCTCATAAAATTGGTGATGAATTAATTATATATACACCACCAAATTATATGCCAATTTTGCAAAAGGTTGCAAAATTTGAGAAAGATTCTTGCACTCAATTAGTAGAAGATGAAATAAAATAGAAAGAGCAAGAGGCTACTCAAGCTCTTATTCAACTGTCAAGGGAAAAGGTTGCAAAAACTACACACATGATACCAATGCAATAGGTGATATCTATACCAGTGTAGCAGCCAAAGGAGAGATCAAGTCAAAAAGGGAAGCAATCACAACTATCACTACCAACTGATACACCCTCAAGATCTTAGGATGTGACTCATGTAGATGAGGAAGATGATGATTCAATGAACCTTAATGAGGTAATTGCAATGCCTACATATGGTTTGAATAATCTTATGCTAGAGAAAATTCAATAATTACAAATCTTGTTGATTCATAAGGAAAAACAAGAACAACTAAGAATGGAGCAGAAGAGAAGATAGGTACTTTATATTGTCAAAGATATTTTTATAGATGCATTTGGAATCATAGACGTGAACAATTAGCGTACAATTTTGGATCAGCTAGTCTATGTAGTTGACATAATTTAGATAGATGACATAGAGACAAATGAGAAGTTATTACAATGGTCTAAAAGAAGAGTGGAGCATAAAGTGTTATAGAAATTTTCACAGGAACTTGTATAGAGACAAGTTGAGCTTTCTACATCTATTACATAGTTGGAAACAATTTTAAAGATCATCAATTATTTATATTTAAAATTGTGTAATATAGATTTCTTTATAGAAGATACTACACTCTCATTAGAGTTATTACATGTGGATATAAGAGAATATGTTATTACATTGGGAAAGAACACAAGTTCGAGCTCATCCTCTTATTGTGAGTTGACATTCAATCAAAAGATGTTAGTCAAGCTCACAGCTAAAGATATAGAGATAAGGCATAGGTTGGCATTGATTCAACTTCACTTATTGTCGCATATTGAGATAATTTAGAAGGTAGCCTCTATTTCTTGAGATATTTTTTAGAAAGAGACACATTTTTCCAATATTATAGGATTCATTGGTCTAGCTACTGAGCTAGAAATTCAATTTCAAATTTTGGAACAAGTATAGGAAAGATGGAATACTGGCTATGCCAATATTGTGGCAAGTCTTCAACTATTCTTTGAGAAGTTTCAACTCATCCCAAAAGCCCCAAGTTCCACCAGTGACAAAAAAAAGTGGGATTAGGATAAGAAATGGGAACAAAATAATGAGATAGGGGGAGATAAGAAGTAAAGAAGAAGAATTAGGTTCAAAGATTAGATATCAGATTTTACAGGATCAAATTTATACATTTTTGGAATGAAATGATTTCATGACAAAGTATTTTTTCCACTAATATCAAAGGGGGATATTATTGATCTCTAAGCCTATGTTTTTTATTACTGTTCAAACACTTAGCCATTTACAAGTCATTTACTAGGTAAGATTACAAGGTAATCACTATGACCAAGTTATATAGTGTGAATTGATAAATACAATGAAGATCAAGCATACTGAGAAAGAGTCAAGCAAATAGTTATATAGAAGCTGAGTAATAACACAAAGGTTTATGCATGCCCAAGTGTTAAAACATTGAAGTGTTGAGTAGTTTAGCTTTAGTATGAGAGTTTGTAATGGCACAAACTCATATGTATACTATTTTGGTTAACTTTTCTATGATATTTTGTATTTGAAGAGCTAGCTGTGATTTTGATTACACATCATTGTAGAAGGTAATGATCCCTAGGTGAACAATTCAACCAATCAAAAAAAAGGATGCAAACAACAAAAGATGATGAAGTGTAAACCATCGATTAAGATCTAGAATCTTCACAAAACATCTATTTAAGGAGGATTATGACCCTAGAATCATAAGGAGTAGAGAATTAGAGAGAGAGAGAGAGAGAGAGAGAGAGAGAGAGAGAGAGAGAGAGAGAGAGAGAGAGAGAGAGAGAGAGAGAGAGAGAGAGAGATTGCAAGTTCATGAAGAGGAAAATTTTGAGAGTAGAGCAAAGAGAGAAATAAATGTAGTAAAGGACTTAACAATATTATTAGATTAGGAGAACCAAATAAATGATACAGTAAGGAGGAGACCCAATATCCTCTTATAGAGCATACTGGGGGTTAGGTACTAAATTAGTTATTATTAATTGAGATAGGGTAAATCTCTCAATAAAGTGTTCCTAATAGGCCTATGTAAATCTCCTAACAGAGTCCTTACTTCATTGTGAGTGTAAAATATTTTAACAAGGTGAGAATTTCTTAAACTTTTAATAGGGCATACCCCTCATAGGGTTGATCATATTTTATTAACAAACATTATAACCCTAATTTAGGTTAACTTTATTGTTGCAACGGTGAAGATTTGTGGGTTTCATCCCTACCCTAGTTTTACCTTCATCCTAAGTGTTTCTAGGCTACCAAATCATTGTGTTATGTGTTGAACTATTTGTGGTGTGATGTATTTCATTTATGTTATAGCATTTTAGTTTTAATGATAGATTTGTGAGATGAATTAGGTGTGAATTTATATTATTGGTTTTCAAGCTAAAAGTTTAAGATCCTGATTCACCACACCTCCCCCCCCCCCCCCCCCTACTAGTATCTTGTTTCCCATATACTTATTCCAACACTATTAACATGAATAATATACATAAACAATTGATCAACACATAACACAAGATATGGTAATGCAAAATCCCTCTAAAGTGAAGGTAAAACTTTTGTGGAGATGACACCCACAAAATCTTCACTATGACATCAATAAAGTGTATGTTAGGGCTTAGATAGTGATCACTTCTAAAAATCTACCATATGAGGGGTTTTCACTATTAGGAGCTTACAAGACTATTAAGTCTACCTTGATTAAAGGATTTAAATTTCACAATCAAGTGAGCACTCTATTAAGAGATCTATAATAGGCTTTCTAGGACTACTCTTTTAAGAGATTTACTTGATACCCTTGTTATAATGTAACAATACCATGATCCATCTATATGATTTGGTATGCAAATAACATATCTTCTATATCCAAACTCCAATCACCTTTCTGTTAGTAATCTACAATAACTCTTTACTACACTATTCAGTCTCCTTACTTCTTCACAGCACTTAACTCCATTGATTCACCTTCTTCTTCACATTCATGCATTCATCTCACTCAAAACAACAATTTATGGCTTGAAAACCTTGTCTTATAACCATCTAACAAATCTTCTAGATCTTGATCAATGATTAGGATTCATTACTTTCATTTCTTAGTCGTTTCTTTTTTTTGATTAGTTGATCATACCACATAAGGTTTAGTGATGTGAAATCACAATCATAATTACCTCCTTGACTCTCTCCTCTAACATAGAAACACATTTCTAGCTCATAAAAAATATTTTACATATTTTTTTTTTGTTATTCCAAAACTGAATACAAAATCTCTATTACTTGGGACATATACCTCCTAACACTTGACTATGCCTGTACCTTCATGTTGTCAATTGACATGAGCTATGCTTGGCTTGAATAGTTTCAACCTTGAACTACTCAGCTTACATGGCACATGGCTGATATGATGTGTTTTCTTTAAGCTACTCAAAAAAAACAAGATGCTCAGTGAGTGTAGTGTTCTTAGATACTATGTCAGCCTTAGCACACACTAAACTTGCAAACTTCTACACTGTATGGTTTAGTTTCAATGTTAACTAACCAACTCTTCCTAGTAAATGACTAGGTTTTTTACACTAATTTATAATATTAAGATTGTCTTTAGGGTCAACATACACATGTGTGTGTGTGTGTGTGTGTGTGTGTGTGTGTGTGTGTGTGTGTGTGTGTGTGTGTGTGTGTGTGTGTGTGTTTGTGTCTGTATATGTATGCATAAACATATACATATACATATACATGTGTGTTTAGGGGGGAGATAGTTTCCTTTATGGTTTTGGGGATCTATTTAAAATATAACAAAATTTTGAGTCAAATTATTTTATTTTTCTTTATCATCAATCTTGTGTGATTTTTTTTAGAATTTACTATTAAAAATTTGTCCCAATAAAAACCCTTAATTTGGGTTGGTTGAGGACTAGGTGCTTGTCTTGTTTCAACTTGGCCATTCCATCTTTACTCTTCTATATGATACTAAAATTTAGCTAATCTCCATGTTTCAATTTCTATGTGTTCTATCTTTTGTGAGACTTTTTTCTAGTAAAATCATATTGGTCATTTCCAATTGTTAAATGTGTGGTTAATAGTAAAAATACCAATTTATAAAGATTTAATATCTATTGACATGTAATAATGTTCTTATTTTTTATGAGGATGAAATTGACAATGATATGTTATTTGAAAGCTATGGGTCATTTTAGAGCACATAATACCCTAGTTAATCACTCTATTGGACAAATTCTATAAAAAAAAAATTTTAATATATACTTTTCTTAATATAATTAAATTATATTAATATATAATAAAATATAAAATAAATTAATATCTATCTTCCTTTTTTTCTCAAGATTATGAAAAGAAAATTCTAATCTATTCTTCTAGAAATAATTATGAACTAATTTCTTGTCTTGTTGCAACTTGGGTGTTCCATATTTAGTCTCATTTAGGCTACTATTATTTATCTAATTGGTTTGTTTTTATTTCTATGTTTTACATGTATTTTTTCTTTCTATAAGTAAGTTTTAGACCCCATCAATTTCTATTTATTGAAGGTCCATTCAAATTTTACTTTATCTTTAATAAAAAAGTAATTAATTTTACAATATTTAGTAAACATGATAAATAAGCTCGAATCAACATATATTTTTTACAATATGAGGTCATGTGTTATTAATTCATAGCATTAGATATAAAAGTGATCACTATTAAAGAAATTGACATGTGCACAAATTCCTCCTATATAAACCTACCAAGAAAAATGTGTTCTAAATATCCACTTTACAACACTCATGAGAGAGAGAGAGAGAGAGAGAGAGAGAGAGAGTAAAATTACCAAATTGAAAATATTTTTTTATTGGAAGCCTCCCTAGAATTTAGATAAATATTAAAATGTTGAGTTATTTTCCTAGCATAGTGGTACATGTGAATTCATTGTACAACTTTTAATTTTGTATACACCAATACATAAAAAACTTATAAATTCTAACATGGATTGTACATTTTGTACAAGGGTAAATTATGAGCCTCTTATCTTGGAGGTCTTGGGTTCAAGTCTACTTGATCTTGACACAACAATAATTATGTACAAAAAATAAGAATAATAACATAAATAATCTATGCTTTGGCCCATTAGCTATGAAATAAAAAATAATAATCCTACATTCATATTCCCCTTATTAACCATAAGGATTTCCTCAATTTGAGTTCTCAGGTATGGTATTTATATTTAATGGAAATATTCTAGAATGTGTGTTGTAATAAAAATTAATATTAAATTATAGCTACCCTTTGATTCACTCTTACATGTGAAAAACCAAAATTAAACTTGTAGCAAGACAACCTTTCAAATACCATAAGAGGCTAATCTATGACCAACAATTCTTCCTTAATAAGTGATTCAAGTTTCTTCATGTGAGGAAGAAAGTGCAAGACTATTATTTCCATTTTAGTTCCAAGTTTAGTGTTAGATTTCTTACAATAAGATAGAGTAGAAAAAAGACAAAGCAGTGATTACATTGAAATAATTAAAAAAATCAATAGTTTATAAAATAATGGTTGATATATTTATTTCTATATTCTCTCATACATCAAATATCTTACAAGAGAGAATGGGAAAATTAATAACACAAAATATCTAATCAATTTTTAGCAATGATATACACATAAATTTACTTCACCACCTAATATTCTCTTCAGCTAAATAATTTAACATTTAAATCTACAATATTTTTCATAGAATCAACCTTTCCCTCATAATTTTACAATACTCTTAACTTTTCATGTAAGAAATACTACCACATATTATTATTAAATGTACTATAGAGAGGTTAACTTTATACTAGACACATTATTATGAATATTATACAAAACTATAAATTAGACATTAGAATGCGATGAATGATTTTTTTGGAAAATATAACAAGATAGTAGGTACACTACTACTATAGTGCAAGATAAAACCTCAATGTTTAATATTTTTAGATCTAACTCTTGTTACCTAAGGGTATGTGTAGGATCATGGTGTGCCAAAAAAGTGGCAATCTAAAAAATCTATAGTTCTAAAATATCTCAAACCATTTCAAAATCTATTTCAACAATTTTCCCACCCACCCTGATACTAAATGAAAACAATTAATATCCTTATAAGGTCTACTATTGGAGTTGATCAAATCCAACTTTGAATACACCCAAGATCACTTGCATATGAAAACCTGTCAAAGAGAAGCCAAGGAAGGAAGAGTGTGGAGCACAGGAAAAACTCTAAACAGACATGAGAGAGAAGAAGATATTGCAATGCAAGAAAATATGTATTTACAATATGCATTATTGTGATAATACAAAGAGGGAGAGGCTGGTTATAAAGGCATCATGGAATCTCCTAGAACAAACTAGAAGATGCTAGGAGATAAGTATGACAACTAAGCATACATCCACATAAGGTGGAAAGTCCTCAAACAAGGTGAGAGAGTAGTATGACTTAGGAGAGAACAAACTCCTAGACTACAACTAATAAATGAAATGCATTTACCTAAGTAAGTTTAAGTAAATAGAATTAAAAAATAATTATTAATTATTTACTCTAACACCCCTCCTTAAGTGCAACTTAGGGGAATTCCTTATGCTCAAAAAACTAAGAAATGTAGAAGTGCAAAAATGCAGAATGGGTCCCAACAATGAGGCCATGTTAGGTACCCATGTACAATGCAAAGAAAAATAACCTCTGAAAATGGGGAAAGAAAGAAAACCACATGGAAAAAACCCTCCCCCAAAAAGAGGTGAAAACCTAGTGAAGAACTGAAGAAGCCTCCAACTAGGGAAATGTCCCCTAAAACAGGAACAAGGAGTGATCATGAAGAGCATCACTAAAGTATGAAGAAGTCACAAAAACTCTACCATCTGAAAGAAACTACAACTTCTAATCTAAAGAACCTCCATGGAAGAAGAAGGCATAAAATAAGCATGTCTATATGGTAGATGATCCATCTCATTGAAATGCATAAGTAGCTAGCCATTGTAATCGCCTTGTATATATGATCAACCATTGAATACATAGCTCACAGTATCGAACCATCAAACCATAGATGCATTAGAATAACAACATAACCCCCCCCCCCCCTTAATGTAGACAGTGTGAGATGACAAGCAACTAAAAAGGTGGGCCAAAGTCTCCTACAAACAAACCAAGAACAACGAGAGAGGGAAAGAGGTACAAACACCCATAAAGACATGGTCAAACTGATTCTGCATGGGGCTAATGTCATGGAAGGGACACTCACTTGACAAAGAAAGATGGCACAAACATGGCAACTACTATCCCCCATGGTGCTTTATGAAAATAGTGCAAGTACAACTATCTCAAAACAATGTTCATGACCCCCGAAATGCAAGAGTGGCACTTTATCTCAGTGCAATACATGAAAGTGCTTCAAAATGATAGCTACAATGATCTAAACCAAAAATAAGCTGATACAAAAGAAAGTATAGCCTAATACAAAAGAAACCATGATAGGAAAATGATGCTTGGGCCTAAAACACTCAAGATATCTACCATATAGAAAAAATGCCAAAAATATGATAGAAAGAGCATGAGCCAAAATCTAAGGAAAAGGACCACATTTTTTAAAAGGTGACAAAACCAACTTTCTAAAAAATATAACGTTTTCAAAAAATTGACATGGGACGCAAAAGATATGCATGCTAGAGTCAAAAACAAAACTTTGGACTTTAACTAAAAAAATAGGTAATAAAAAGAATCAAAACCTAAAAATACCTACACCAATATCTCTGTCTCGAAACCAGCTTTCTAGCACTTCTTTCAGATCGGAAAAATACCTTCGTATTCTCAAGTTATGGCCAAAAAACAAAAGGTAGGTCAAAAAGGACCTAGGAGAGGTGCTGGTGGATGATGCAATGCTAATGTCATGCTGATGTCAGCATTTCACTAGACTAAATTTGATGGCCAATGGCCCGTCATAGCAAAAAAAAAAAGCCACGTGGTAGGTCCATGTGGTAGCCATATGGCAGGATGCTGACATGGTAGTGGCCACATGGCAAAGTGCTATGTGGCATGCCTACCACATGTCACATGCTCAAATGCGCTAACTATGAAACTATGCCACGTGGCCAATGACAGGGCAGGTGGAGTAGAGAAAAATTAGAAGTAGCAAGACTCAGGTAGAGCGGCAGGAACTAAAAGTACTACCAGTTTTGCCATCGAAGAGGTGGTGGGCGGGCATTGGCTAGGCCACAGTTCTGTTGTGGTGGTGCTATCAGCTATGGTCGCTCATGGGCTGTGCTCTAGCGGAGTGCCAAAAAATGTTTTTTTTTTTGTTTTTTTTTTATGCCAAAATTTTGTACAGTCCATACGAAAAGCCCTGCGAGCTAAAAAATTTAGCTTCTGATGGGGACACAACCCAAGCACAGAATGGACACAACAGGAAAGAAAATTTTTATTAACTTGTAAATAAGCTAATACATCCTGTTGGTCTGACTTTTTGTGTAGTAGAATTTTTTTGTTAAATCATAGAAAAGTCAGATGTTCTATTCCTAAGTGAAGCATAGGGTTTTGGATAATCCATCCATAAAAAATAATCATCATGTAGACCCTATATCCTCTTTATTCATAAATTTTTGGGCGCGAAATTTTGAATTTTAAAAAGAGACGAATATGCTGTCATATCCTTTTTTCCTTTTCTCCTGGGTTACCTTTCTTCTTATTTGTCCCAGCCGTTAGATCCGAGTAGATCTACCATTGTTGTTACCTCGCTATGACAAGTTGCATGCTTATTAAGTATGGTGAGGTAAAAAATGCTGAGTATTTTATGAGGCAGGACTGTAAAGTGAAGATACGACGATCAGAGATTTTCTTATTAAATGATTTATTGTGTAGGTACACTTTGCAAGTTACCATCCAAAAAGGATAGGGACCCACTAGAAATATCTGACATCAGAGCCAGAATGATGGTTTTTTCGGACGTTCTGCCACCTCGCTATCAAAAAAATCAGACACTTCGTCGTTAGCAAAGTAGCGAAGCCTCATAAAATTGTAAAAGGTTGGCAAGATCTTTGGTGACGTGGAATGATAAGTGACTATAGTAAATTTTGACATGTGCCAACTATGCAGAGATCCGATTCTCATTAATGCCTTTTTGACTAAATGTACAAAAGATCTTGAACGTCAGCTTGGAATGGATCAATGAAGCTCGCTACCTCGCTATGAAGAGTTGCGAGGGAGATAATTATAGCAACATAGCGAGTTGGGCCCGCCGCCTTCTTTCTTAACAAGCCCTATACCGTATCTTTTGATCAATTCTGGATCAGATCCACGATTGTCGTCGCTTCGCTATGGCCAGGTACTCATTCTTTATGCATAACGAAGTAGCGACATGTTGACACGTGTTCTCAGTCGTCAGTGGGTCCAGGTATAAGTGCCATCAAAGAAAGAATTCTGTACGTGGCAAGTTCTCATTGGGTAAATTGACTAACATGACAAATGCAACTCCTAGTTTTTCTCTCTGCACCACATGATTGTAGGATTTTTGAAGATCGACGGCACAGTTTTAAATGAAAAATGTAGTGCCACTCTCTATATTAATTAGACAAGAAAGCTTCTTCCATGAGGAAAAACAGAGTATAATACAGAGAGATTTCATTAGTTTCATCTTACGCGAGCAAAGATTTGGAGCCATTCTTGTGCAGAAGCAATTACTGAAAGAAAAGCGCGCCAAGGTCTGGTAGAAATTGTGAAGTTGTCTGTTCGTGGAAAATTTGCAAGAATACAGAGGAAAATAGAGATAGAATTCAAGTAAGTAATACTACCATAATCTTCGTAAGCTTTTCAGTTCTAAAAAGATAGTCCAAGATGCCTCCGAAGAAGGGATTTTCAGGTGCAATAAACTACTTGGATAGAAATGTGCATGATGATTTGCTTGAGTTGCTTCCTGAGTCTACTGTAGAAACGGTGCAAGTTAAGAGGTTAACCTCACTGAACCCTAGGCTAAGGATAGCTGATGGATTGTATGATAAGGTTAATTGGGTTCAGGATGCTCAAACTTCTCAAATTGGTTTGAGTTTATTCAAAAAATGGTTTGCAGAAAGGAAGTTATATGCCCCTCATGCCAATATATGGAATTTTGATCTTGGAAAGCTTGTTGTTCCCAGTGTGTTTATGGATTTTGACCTGCTTGAAGCTATAGCAAAAAATTATGATCAAGCCACTAAGGTAGTGAGAAGAATGGATGGTGAGACTTTAGTTACCATCAGTCCAGAGGAGATTAGGAAATTTTTCAATCTGGGACCTCTCACTATGTATCATGTGCCCATTAACTTGATAGAGTTAGAAAAGGAATATATGTCCAAAAGGGATGTAGTTAGACAATGTGCACTGAAAGCCCACATAGGCCGAATTGGAGGCCTACCAACAATAACATCATCTTCTAAAGAACCATTCAAGAAATCATGCTTTAATGCCAGGGCAGTAGAGATATATAGGACCTTGTGCAGAATCTTTGGAGAGGGCAAAGAAGATTTTATTCCGGTGAGCTTCATGTATATGATCACCCAAATCTCCTCTTTTGGTGTGGAAATAATTTTTGATTTTGTATCTTACCTAGCTAATGAGATTCACCAGGGATTGGTGGGGATTGCAAAGGGCAAGGTGGAAAAGGTTTGGGGTTAGTACTCCCTATTGATGCATATGTTTCTTTTTAAAGGGGCTACTTATTTCGGTAAAGAAATGGTTTTAAATAGGGAACAAGAGGGGGAGGCACTGCCAGTCCAATTATGGAGTGCAGACATGACTTGGGAAGCAGAAAATGCTAGCTTTGTTAGATTTGATAGGCACTTTTCCTCTAAACTAAGATGCCTCATGTTGAGTGACAATCCCAGAATTCCTAAGGCATTAATGCATCTTGTCAGGCCTATGGACAAACCCCATAGTCAAAAAGTTTCACATTATTGGGGAGATATTATCCCATATCCAGTCTCAACTGTCATTAGGGTCGGTGAATTCAAAGGGACACCCCATGTACTACCCTATCAGGTACCTTTAAAGGTAGGGATAGCTGAATTTTTGTGCCAGTTGGGAGGAGTGGTGGAGACCTTTTTGCACAAAAGGGGAGCAGGATCAATTTTTCCTACTTGCACTATAGCTCACCAATTTGTGATAACTAAAGAAGGGTGGATCTTTCTCCACAAAATTTTGGATTAGTATAAGATGGCAGTGTCTCATGCTCATTTTTGTGACACAGAAGGTTTCTTTAACTCTGCTCTTAGACTTAGGATCAAGCTTCGTCCAAGTCAGCATGATTTCTATTTTCCTGAAGATATAATAAGGAATGAATATTCTCTCCATGAGCAAGAAATAAAGAAAGAAAAATGGAGAGTCTATTCAAAAGTTTTGGAATTTATTAATTGTTTTGACAAAGATTACAGTCCTCTTAGTAATGTTGCAACCAATGCAGATAAGATAAATAAGCTCATGAATACATTCTCTGAGATAATGGAAGTAATGAATGAGAAGAAACAACATTTTATTGATTCTTCTCCAGATAAAGCCAGAGAAGTTATGAGAAAATTGGGTTTCACTCCTAACATTGGAATGGGTCCACTGGTTGTACAAAAGAAGAAAGGATATACTGTTGTTTGGCAGCAGATGCCCATTGTAAACAAAGAAAAGCAGGTAGTTGAATCTACTAGTACTATCCTGGAAGAAAGACCCCTTGAACCTTCTCCCAAAAGAAGAAAAATAATAACGGAAGAAGGATCCCCTGATGAAGGTTACTGACCTTCTCAAACTCCAATGAGAATTGATGAAGAGCAGCTCACCAATGAGCAAATTGAACAAATGGGGTCACAAGGAGAAATTTTTGTTACTCAAGCAAAAATTGATGAAGGGAACCCCCAGGAACCTCCTGTGCCAAGTTTTGAATTAACTGTAGTAGATTTCAAAGGAAGGGAATTGGACCCTGTTTTGGAACAAGCCAGTCAACAATTTTTATCTGATAACAGTTTTGTAAGATCTAGGGCTTTCCATCAGTTTGCATGGAGGGTAAACATGCACATTGTTGAGCAAAGGTGTAAGAATATGAAAACAGAGCATCCAGAAATGGATGAGGCCTCCATTCAAAATCAAATAAAGGAACAAATGATGCAAGAGCTCCAGAATATAACCCCTGATGAGGGTAGACAGATGGTAAAAAGTGCAAATATTTTATTATTGCCCAATTGGGATATTGCTGATGCATTAATTTTTAATTCTGTATCAAATAATTTAGGTCTACAGGATCCAAATAAAGAGGAATTCTTGGAAACAGCATTCAGTAATGATCAAGCTGCCCTTGTTATGTGGTCACTAAGAAGAGGATCCAGGACTACTTCATCATAGCCTGACGATTCAGGACTAACAGGGAGTATCATTATAAGGAGGGTTGCTGATACTTCAAATGTACAAGCAACCCACATGAATGTGGATTATTCTAAATTTTCCTTGGCCACTGTAGAAAGAGAAGAAAAAGAAATGATTGATTTGCACAGTAAATATGAAATAGTGGTGGATGCTTACAATCAAGAGGTAAAAAAGAGAATTGAGCTGGAAAACAGGGTATCTCAATTGGAGAAGATACTTGGAAAAAGGAAAGTGGGAGAATCCAGTACACTGAGAATTGCATACCCTTCACAGTCATCTGTTGGATTAACCCCTATCATTGAAATACCTGACACCCCTGAAAGGCCCCAATTCTATACTGCAGAGGAATTTTGAAGCAGAAAAAACCAAATTACATGAGTGGTAGATAGAATTTAGAAATCAGCAGGAAGAAAAATGGAAGCAGCGTGTGACATATTTGAGGGATAAAATACAATGGTCAACTTTTTATGATCAGTTGACAATGATTGTAACCCTCATGGATGAGTTGAATAAAGAAAAGGATGGACTAACTTCTCTTGCGCAGAAATGGAGAGAGAGAAATAATGATATTACAATCATATGTATATCTATAGTCCAAATACCTTATCATCAAGTTGAGAAGATTTTTGATTTATTGAATAAGTTAGAAAATTTTGAGAATGAAAGAGATTCTTTGCAGAGAAGATTGATACTCTGTTTTTCAAAATATCTTGCTGAAAAATTCACCCTATTTCCTTGCGCTTTAGAATCTGTTGATACAATAAAGGAAAAAGAAAAATGGAAAAAGGAAATGGATGAGTTATTCGATAATAGAATAATAAACATCGTCAGTGAGACTGGCCATTGGTTTTGGGCAAAGACAAACGAGGAGCTAGTAAAAATACAATTGTATTATACTGATATGAGAAAAGAATTGGATGATTTAGAAGAAAATACAAATTCTTTAATAAAGATACAAAGAGAAACTCTAAGTTTTGATTGGCCAGATGATGATACTTTTAATAAATGGAAAAATCAGTTTAGGGAATAGATGTCAGGAGACAATGAGGAAGAAGATGCAAAAGTAATAGTTACCTTTGTAATCAGCAATGATGACATGGAAAATCCCCAGGTTAAAGTGAGTTTGCAGGTAACAGAAGATGATACATCACTTACAGACCTCATGGGTATGTACTCTGAAGATGAAGAATGATTGTAAGATCAGATCGCAACAACTAAGAAGCATAACAGAAAGGGACCTGCCAAGAAATGTTGTTGTAATTAACCTTTCTGTTATTTTGTTTTTGTCTTTCTTTTAGAAGGACACCTGTCACCTTCTTTAGCCTGAAGTTTGTTGCATCTCACACTATTTAAGTGAGATCCCAAGGCTAAAGAATGGTCCGAATTCTGTTTTTACTAAGTGTTGTGATTAGTCCTGTTTTGGTCCAAACATTTGAAAAGCAAGTTTGTAGTATACTTTTCTGTCAAAATTTCTGAGAATACATGAATGTAGAAAGAGCTATGCTTCTTTTCTGAAGGTCTTTCTGGGTCTATTGTAAAGGATATAACATTTTCAAAGGAAATGAATACAAATTATGAACTGTCCCCATATCAGTTCTTTTTGAATTTTGTCTCCTTTTAAATACTTAGCTACCTTGATGTTGTGTGAGTAAAAGCTTATGCAATTGATTGCAATCTAGTAGGGTTGTATATCCATTTATTATTGTTGTTAATTTAACGGATTAAATAAGGGCTCTGATGAATGTGATGAGATTTCTTAGGTATTGAAAAGGATTTTTGAATGATAAATTCTGATAAGAATTGCTGATAAAATTTTTTGCAAAGCAACAAATTAGATCTAAGAATTTGCTATAGACTTTGAACCCCAATGGATTAGGCACTGATCGAAATTATTTCAGCCAAAAGAGAAGTATATTATAACTAGTTTTTTTTAATACATCATGAAATCAAATTTTACTTTTATTTCTTGTAAGATATTCAAAGTTGGCCAGCACTTGCCTGCATGGAATGTTTTAGCTTCATTTAGCCATTGCTATTGAAAACATCTGCAAATCTATAGAAGATTTCTTGGCCATATCTGTTCAAGGGATGTGTTTACCAATTTGGTAAGAGTTATGTATATGTTTGAGGATTTAGAGATGAAAATCAGAATGAAACTAAGAATAATTCTCATACAATTGTTCCATTTTTGAACCATCCTCGGGTACACCCACCTTGGTTTTGCAGAGCCAAAAGAGTAGAAAACCATCTATGGTTTTGTTTGAAGTTGGGTCCTAGTACTTTGCATATGCAAGTGTTAATGATAATTGGCTATTCTTTAGGTTGTATATGTACTGATATCTAGGTATTAAGCCTTTTGTCGCTTAGTAGTTTTAGCACTGTTTTATAAATCAAAAATGCCAACACATCCAATACAGAGAAAATAGACTTCAAAATATGCCCTATGGGCTTACAATAGCATAAATCTAGAGATAATTTCTCCTTTTAGTACCTCCTCTCAAACTCCACTCCGAACTACCTCTTACAATGCCAGAAATGTCCTTAAGTAGACCCCAGAGGGTTAAAGATTAGGAATACATTCTAGAAAGTGCTAGTAGGCATCCACCAACCAAATAGAAGGTTCTAGAAGTCACATTAGAAGTTGGCACAAAATTAGAAGAATCAAAAAATGGTAACCAAACTTTTAGGAGGCATAACTTTTGAACCGTAGCTCCGATTGACAAACTGTTTACATTTTTGGAAAGCTCTCGAAGTTCTCTATAGCCCTATGGACTAGCTAACCTAACTTTAAAGCATTCTTAGGAGGTCTCCAAAAACTGAAAAACTATAATAACTTTCAAACCGTGGGGCTTTTTGACCTGATTTTTTTTTTGGAATGCTCTAAATTACAATTACATTCACCCAGCCAATTTACACCTTCTAGTTCACCAAAATGATGGCTCAATTACATAATCCTATTTTTTTGGCATTTACATGTATCTCAAGGTGTTCAAATACTCTATCCTAGAACACTGATAGTGGAACTATGAGAGTTGGAACCTTTATTTGACCCAAATGGGTATCCAAAAATGAAGACACATGAAACAGAAACTAAGTCTAAGTACATTTTTTTGGTTGACACAAGATTGCCCTTACACCTTTGGATGCTCCTGCATCAACTTCCCGGAGCTCTGTCTCCAAAAATGAAAATTTTTATATGAATCCTAACTGCAAACGACCTTCCAAATCCAATGGTAGCATCTATTTGGGCTGAAAGTGCTCCAAAAATTTTTTGTTCCCCTAATTTGAAGAAAAAATGCACAAATAAACTAGGGTTTGTGACTCCAAATCACAGCTTCAAAAATCCTTCAACCAAGCAGCAATAGGAAGGCTCTAATACCATGTTGGAGTTGATGAAATTCAACTCCCAAGATACCTAAGATCACCTACATGTGAAAACCTGTCAAAGAGAAGCCAAGGAAGGAAGAGCGTGTAGCAAGGGAAAAACCCTAAATAGACATGAGAGAGAAGAAGATATTGCAACACAACAAAATATGTATTTACAATATGTGTTATTATGATAATATAAAGAGGAAGAGGCTGCTTATAAAGGCCTCATGAAATCTCTTAGAACAAACTAGAAGATGCTAGGAGATAAGTGTGACAACTAAGCATACCTCCACATAAGGTGGAAAGTCCTTGAACAAAGTGAGAGGATAAGTATGACTTAGGAGAGAACAAACTCTCGCATTGTCAACAACTTATAACAAACTCCTAGACTACAACTAATAAATGAAATGCATCTATCTAAGTAAGCTTAAGTAAATAGAATAAATAATTAATAATTAATTATTTACTCTAACATCTACTATATCTTTTGATACCAAACTTAAATGGTCAACTTTAAAAGCATCCTAAAAATGTGCTTTTGGCCCGTTTCTATTTGATTTTTACTTCAAACATGTAGCTGACAACTTTTTTTCACCAAAATTTAATGAAATGAAAAGGGTTTCCTAAGAATGTTCTTATCTTTGCATAAATGTAAGGTATCTGAAATTATGAGTTTAGCAAGTAATTATTATTTATTTTCTAATGGACTTATGTATAAAGTGTTGACTAACACAATACTTGAAAAATAACTATAACTTTCAAATGGTACAAGATTTTTTAAATCCAAAAGATGCATCAAATTCTATGTTTCTTCTACTATAATGAAAAAAAATGAAAAATTGAATTTTGCAAAGTTTTGAATTAGTTAAGGTTGTCAGACACAAGATTTTTTTATCCCAAAAATACTAAAGTAAAAAACTAATTATTTATTATTTATTTAGAATAAAAATACCCAAAAATATGTGTCACATCTAGGCATGAGTCTACTACTTATATCTAGAATACTATTAAAAATATTATCATTTGATTTTGATTAAGGTGGTCAAACTTTTGTTCTAAATTTTTTGTAATATTGCATTAAAATTCAAAATTTTGACCAATCAATTTTTATTTTTTTGAGATAAGTCCTAGTAGTTTAGAAACTAAATTCAATTTTCTAGAGATTCTTTTTTCTCAAATTTTTGATATAAAGCTAATAACAAGTAGAAAATTGCACATCAAGTTAACATAACCCTGATTTTCTAAATTTTTATTGCCACTTAAGAGCATAGTTTGGTTGACCATGATCCTGCACATACCCCGCAAGAAATAATGAAAATATATTCATTGATTAGTCTCATAATATCAACATCCTTATCCCAATATCAATTCAAAACTTATATGATGGGAACTTATTTCATGTTGTATCTATAATCACTGTGATTAATTATTGTATCAAGCATACATTTTAAGAATGGGATCCAAAAGGCAGGGAAATTATGTGTGGGTCAAGAGTTTGAAATTCATTAGGAAACACAGAGGAGTAATAGATTTAATGTCTGGTCTTCGTTTGATGTTTAAAGGAATATTTTTTAAAGGTAAGGGTTTTGTGCAACCAAAATTTCCAAGGAAGGGTGTGTTGTTATATGGAGCCTGATAAGAATAAAAGATTATTTTTCCCACTTCCTCTAGCATGGTTCCCCCTATGTTTCTTATACAAGATATTGGGGGTAGCACCCCCATGATAGGGATCAAGGGGTGATGCTCATTTTAGGATCAAGGGCAAGTACCTCTTGTAGGGTCTAGGGGAAGCCCCCAAGGGAGGGACTTGGGTTAGACATTCTCCCTATTAAGATATAGGGTGGGTTAGAGGTGTAGCACTCCCAAGCCAAATAATTAATTTACTGTTATAAAAGTTTTTAAGGGTTTATTTTCTATTGGATGATATATATTTTCCCTAATTTTGTAACCACCATAAGTCTTGTGTAAAATGGTTTAAGGTTAGGGATTTAATGAGAATGATTTAGTAGCTTCTTGTAACTTAATTAAGTTGTAAGATATTATAGATTGTAATTAGGTTACAATTAGTGGATAATAATATTGGACTTGTTGTTTAATGGATGTAGCCTAGAGATTGGGTGAACCACATTAAATATATGTGTCTTCTACTCTCTTATGTGCACTTTATTCCATTGTGTTATTTGGTTATATTTGAAAATAACTATTATTTCTATATCTCTAATCCTAATGAGGTGTACATTTTAGTTTCCATTTTGTGAAGGTTTTTGAACCTATTAATCCAATTTAGTCAAGCATATTTAGAGAAAAAGTTTTTGTTCGAGCTATTAAGACTCATAATATGGATTTTGAAACAAAAACTTTCAACAATATTTAGAATGAAAATCAACATTATTTTGACATCTTCCATGATAATAGGACTCTCAAAAATGACTTCCTAACCTTGAATATGGATTCTAAGAATGATTTTTTTGACCTAGATTCAATGAACCCTAAGGATACCTATATCAAAAAGTTATATTTTTCAGGGAGAAATGGTAAAGAGTTATGGGAAGCTAGAGAATTTTTCTTTTATGGGTACTTCTAAGTCAAGTGTTAATGTGGATAGTATTTTACCTAGGATACATCATCGAGCTCCCTTCATTCCAAATCTCATAGTCATGAATGAGACCCAAAGTTTTAAGCATATTTGGGTCCCAAAAATGAAATTAATATTTCATTATAAAATAAAAATGCCTTGAGTGTGTAAAGCATTCAAGGGAAAGTAGAGAGGAAATTCCAACATATACTTTTGCAATGGGATAGTAGAGATTGTCCTTTGAGAGTAGAATTTACATGATTAGTTACATGACCTTAGATTTAGGGAAATTTTATGCAAATTTTGGAAGATGAACTTACACATTGAATCATTATACCAAATCATCAAACCTATTGGATTTTAAAAATTTCCACTTCATCTAGCATATTTTCTCCTATATTTCCCCTCTTGTGATGTTTTATTTGTATTTTTATTAAATATGGGTTATTTTTCCATCTCATAAGTCTCAATTTGAAGCTTTAGGAAAAATAGAAAATGCAATTTTTTTTCTAAAAAATATGTTCTACTAAGGTATGTGTGTTACCTTTCTAGCAAAACAAGAAAAAATTCATTTCAATTTACACAAAAGAAATTATGTTCATAAAAATCAACCTATGTCTTATTTATTTTTAACGTCACTTTTCCATTGAATAAAATCTACAATTTTTATGAAATTGAACAAAACCAACTAAAATGCCTAGGTATTGATGTTACCATTCTAACCTTGAAAGAATTTTATCATTGTCATATTTTTTGTCATGCCCAACTTTTTGAACAAGACATGCACCAATAATTTTTTTTGAAATACTTTAAGAAACCATATTAAATCATTTATAGATTATTGCTACAAATTTCAAATACATCTAATCATATTCAAGGGAATATTTAAGATGAAATGTATTCACAACTTTGACATGTCTCTTCTAATATTACAACCACATTTGGATCTTACAACTCAAGATTTTCATAAATGAAGATCTACATGTGATAATTTAAAATACAAAACTTCTAAAAATATTCATAATAAATCATCTAGAAATCTCCAATAGAAAATGAAATCTTCCAATATTTTCTTCAACACAAATCTGTAAGAAACCTTTAGAAAATAACACTAAAAATCATGGAGATCTCACCTCCCAACCTAGGTCTCTATGAGACCACCCACCGAGCTTGGAGAACCAAGACTAATTGGGTAACAATCAAGCACAAACACATAAAAAGTTAATTACTTGATACAACATTTAACACCTTTTTTGAGTTTACACAACAAGTTGTACTATAGAAACCAATAAGAAGGGTGAAGGTGTGCCAAAACTAAGAGGAGAAGCTACATAAAAAAGAAAATTTTCCTTCACAAGGCATACAAAACAAAATACCATCTCTTACATATATTCTTCCCTTATCACCTCCAAAATGCAAAACAATGTATTGGCACATGAAGCTCATACTTCATGCTTATCCCTCTTCCTTCCATGGAAGAGACTCTACACTCAGTGAAATGCCTAACTAACCCCTTCACCCAAAGTCCACTACTTCCCTCCCAAAGGTGAGTGATATCCTTCCACACCCATAAACATCATACTCTCAAAATATGAAGTAAAAATATGGCAATAGAAATTCATCCACACCCACAAACACAACAAGGACAACCAACAATACACTTGCATCTATAACAAATGTTCACAAATTTTATACATGAAAACATTACAATACATAATTCCTAAAACATGGCAAAAGCTCCAACCTTTCTCCAAGCTATGGAAAATGAATGATTTGAGAAGAGCCCTCAATCCTTCTTTGCTTCAATATCAAAACTAGAAAATCTCTCAAAAAAAGAGAGTGGTTGAATGACAACTCTATTTTAAAATTCCCCTCTAAAAGGAAACTAAACTCCTACTTTTTCTCCATCACAAAAGAGAAAAATCACTTTAACTCCACCTAAGTTTCCCTATTTTCTTGGAACTCTAACTCATTGAAGATAAGGTGGGAAGTTGGGTAAGACTTTTTCCATTTTCGCAATACTTGAAAAATGAGATTTTAAAAGGGTTAGAAAAGTGAATTAAACTAAATTAAAGTCAAAATTAAAGCCCTAACATATAGTATTAACGTGTAGGTAACTTAATTTCACCAAAAGAACACCCTAGGACTCTAATAAAGCCCTCCTAAGTAATCCTAAACTCAAAGTCCTAATTTAATCTAATTAAAACCTTCATATGACAATATTATGAAATAGTATATAATTAAAAAAATTATAATTGGTTAAAATTAAGTTTGGGTATCCTTTCCCAATATCTCAGTTTTACTTGCCACTCAAACACAACAAAACAAGTGCCAACTGACACTATACAGTATACACTTAACATTACAAGTGGCAATTCAATTTTCACAAAATGAATCTAATCTAAAATATTCATTCACATTACATTAACAAAGTAAAATACTTAACAAAGAGGTTAAGATCTCTTCATTAGATCTAACCTTTGCATTATAAGTTAATAAAAAGGTATAGTCTTGGTTTTCCATTTTACCACGGTTATTTTCTACACACTCAAACCGCATATCAGTAGTCCAAGATAAATAAATCATATGAATATATACATCTTAAATCAATTCTACATTTCTAAATAAAGAAAAACATAAACCATTTCTCAATGAAATTTCAAATAAATTTTTTCCATTTCTAAACCATTGGGCATATATAATACTACCATAATCAAACCAAACATGGTATGACCATTTTGAACATTTCATAATTATAAAACATATAATCCATCTAACCTTTGCATTCAAAACTAATTTCACACTCCTCAATAAAATAACCAACCAAGTACATGAATATAACTAATCATAAAGCATCATCAATAAGTTCTAACATCATAAATAATCTTCATAAAAATAAAGTGTCCCATAGTATCGAATAGTTTGAATAATAGTCCCAAAAAAATTCCATGATATAAAAATGTCTCAAAACATCAAGTATTGAAAATGTAAATAAACTGTTATGCTATGCTAAGATGGGCCAGGGTGTGACCTCACATTTTTAAAAAAATATGGTGATCAAAATGACCCATCACTATTTAAAAATGCTTATTTTTCATATATACCACTTCTTTAAGGAAATGACATAATGGACTTCAATCACTTTGGAAAAAATATTAAAAAAATAGTTATAGAAACTAAACAGAAAATGCCACTAATCACTACTTCACATCATCTTGAAATTATTTATGGTTTTTTAGTAATACTCATTTGAAAGTGAAGATTTTTTTTAAAATATCTATTTTAGTGTCAAAGTTTGCCAAAAAGTGGAAACCATTGTTTTTGCTCTTTAAAAAATGGGAAAAAAGTGTGAACAACTAATTCCATTCCATGTAAGAATGATGAAGCATAGATGGAGAGGTTTTCCTATGATTTTCATCTTTGACTGATAAAGAGGATTTAAAATAAGAGAGCAACAACAACAACAAAGTTGGATTTGGTATTCTTGGAACTTAGATGTTTTTCATTTATGTTTCCATCAATGCCAAAAGGGCATATTTTTAGCATTAATGTTGATGGTATTCCTTTGGGGGAGTATCATAAGTTGTAGTACAACTTTTGACTTCATCAAATTTAGCATAATTAAGAGATAAAGCAATGTCAATCACCATGATGTTATGATTTTTATTTTCAGTAATATCTTCAATTGATAATGTTCTAGTAGGAGTATTGTACTCATTATCAAGATAATTACAACTTGAATCACTGATATTTGCCAAATGTAACCTCATAATACCTTGTCATGCTACAAAGTTATCTTGGTTCAACTTGGGACTCTCTCTTCTGTAAGACATCTTGATTTTTAGCTTTGGTACTTAAAACCTTATCTACAACCACCAAAATTATTTGATATCAATTGTTAGAAATATAAGAGGAGTAACTAAGAAGGGAGGAGTGAATCAGTTGCCACAAAAAATAAATCCCAGATCCCTTAGATGTCAATACACAATGAATTTTGTGAAAACTGAACTCTGTTGAAGCTCAACAGATACATAGACAAAGTGTTGTAACTTGGAAAACACTAAAATAGCTTGATAAATTCTTAACATGAAAATATAAAGATAGTATCTCTGGTCTTAATATTACTTTAACCTAGTTGCAAACACATAAGAAGAATAGCATGAACAAATTTGACATAAGGGTTTAACATGGAAACCCAATTTGGGAAAAACCACCAATTGCAAAGTTAGTTACTAATTTTCACTCTTTTAAAGTGAGCTCTAATAGGAGCCAACCCTCTTAAAGGTTACAAAACACACTGTTAGGTGTGACCTTATTAGAGGATTTAATCACCCTGTTAGAAGTGGCCTTTTTAGAGGTCTTTTGACAATTCAATAGAAATGCCACCTTGTTAGAGGATTTACAAATAGTTGTTAAGTCAACTATATTAAAATCAAATCCCACCCCTTGGGCTTATCCCCAACTAAACATCTCAGTAAATTTCCCAAACTTCTATTTACCACTTCAATTTGTCCATCAGTCTGTGGGTGATGTGTAGAACTAAACTTCAAGTCTATTCTCGACTTCTTCCACAATGTTGTCCAGAAATACCCCACAAATTTAGTATCTCTGTCAGAAACTATACTCCTTGGGAGACCATGTAGTCTTACCACCTCTCTGAAAAACAAATCTGTAATATGGACAACATCATGAGTTTTTTGGCATGGAATGAAAAGTGCCATTTTGGAGAACCTATCAACCACCACAAATACTGAGTCATTACCCCTTTGTGTCCTCCAAAATCCAAGAACAAAATTCATACTTATGTCCTCCCATGGCTTTGATGGAATAGGCAATGGCTGATATAGTCCAATATTATGACTAAATCCCTTGGCCACCTAACAAATCTGACAACTCTGTACAAACTTTTTCACGTCCTATAAAATCTGAGGCCAAAATTAATGTTCTCTAAGAATGGCAATGGTCTTATCTTGACCAAAATGCCCTGCCATCCCTCCACTATGTTTCTCCTTAATCAGATTTTCCCTCATGGAACTCCTTGGAATGTACAATTGACTACCCTTGAACAACATACCATCCTGAATAAAATAGTCTAGCCACTTGGTTCTATCTATAGCAAGAGGCTCTTTATAAGCTTTCCACACTTCAACAAAATCAAGATCCTCAGGGTATAGATTCTTGAGTTCAGCAAACCAAACTACTTCAACCTGCATTAATACTAAGCAACAACTATCTCCTACTTAGTGCACTTGCAACCCTATTAGATTTTCCACTTCTATGCTTCAACACAAATGTATATCTCTACAAGAACACTACCCACTTCATATGCTTCTGATTCAATTTACCTTGGATATTTAGGTACTGTAATGCTTGATGATCAGTATACAAAACAAATTCCTTTGGAAATAAATAATGCCTCCATTTCTTTAAGGCCTGAACTATTGCATAGAACTCTTGATCATAAATAGAGTACTTCTTTTTTGCATCATTTAATTTTTAACTAAAATATGCAATAGGCTTATCTGCTTGACTTAATACAGCCCCAATAGTGCTGCCACTAGCATCAGAATCCACCTAGAACACCTTTCTAAATTCTAGAAGTGCCAACACAGGTTGTTCTATCACCTTCTTCTTCAGCAATTCAAAACTTCTCACAGTTGTCGCAGTCCATTTGAACTCTTTTCTATCCCCTCTTATTGTGTCAATCAGGGATGCACATATGCTACTGAAATCCTTAATGAACTTCTTGTAAAAACTAACCAGACCATGAAATGATCTTACCTCAGTAGCAGACCTCAGAGTAGGCCATTCCAAGATGGCTTTTATCTTCTCTAGATCCATTTTGAGACCTTTAGGTGATATAACAAACACCAAGTAGACTAACTCCCTTTTTGCAAAGATACACTTCTTCAGATTAATTAATAGTTTCTCTTCCCTTAACCTTTCAAGGACACTACAAATATGCAATAAATGTTCTTTCAAAGACTTGCTGAAAATTAAAATATCATCCAAATAAACAATAACAAATTTTCCCAAGAACTTCTTAAGTACCTCATTCATAAGTTGCATGAAGATGCTTGGGGCATTCGTCAATCCAAAGGGCATGACTAACCACTCATAAATACCCTCCTTGGTCTTGAAGGCTATTTTCCACTCATCTCCTTCTTGTATCCATATCTAATGATAGCCACTCTTGAGATCTATCTTTGTCAAATACTGAGCTCCACTCAAGTAGTCCATAAGATCATCCATTCTTGGCAAAGGAAACTGATACTTGATGGTTATCCTATTTATAGCTTGAGAGTCTGTACACATCCTCCACTCTCCATCCTTCTTTGGTGCCAGTACTGTAGGTACTACACATGGACTCAGGCTCTCCCGAATCAATCCCTTCCTCAATAACTCCTAGACCTGTCTGTTTAGCTCCTCAGTTTCAGTAGGAGTCATCTTGTGAGCAACCTTGTTAGGAAAATTAGCTCCTGGGATTAAATCTATCTGATGAATGATTTTCTTTATCGGTGGCAATCCTTCTGGAATATTATCAGAGATGATATCTCTAAACTCACCTAGGAAATCTAAAACTTCAAGTGGTATTTCACTACTACCTTCTTTATCTTTCCTAGGGATCAAAGCATAGCACATATGTTGATGTTTCATGCCATCTAAAAACTTCCTTCCATCAACAAGACAAATCCTAGCACTGGTACATACCTTTTCACCTTCCTTTTTCATGGGCTTCAATTTGTGGTGAACTCCATCCTTTGTTAGAGACTATGTGTTTGCATGACCATCAAGTATTGCATGCCTATCAAACTGACACAGTCTACCCAACAATAGATGGAAAACATCCATTGGAATAACATCATAGAGAACTTCATCATGGTAACTCCCAATTTTGAATTCACTAAACATTGTTCACTTACCAGGACCTTATGATCATCTTTCACCCAATCAATTCGATAGGGCTAGGGGTGTTTCTCCCTCTTGAGCTTTAGCTTAGAGACCATCTCCTCTAATACTAAGTTATCAGTGCTATCACCATCAATGATCACATCACAACATTTATCCTCACACTTGCACCTGGTACAGAATAAACTTCTCATTTTTCCTAGTTCAATCTCACCACTTAGTAGGACCCTCTCATTCACTAAAGTCTCTCCTCTTTCCACATCCTTTGAATGTGATGATTGTGTATCCTCATCCACATGAGCAACCCTAGCTTGACCCTCAGCTCTCCTATCTATCCTTCCTTGTTGTTGAGGGCATTCAAAGGCACAATGACCTTCTCCATTGCAATGGAAAAAGGTACAATAAAAGCCTCCTGTTCCTTGGCCATGTCCTCTACCTCTTCCTCTTTGATTTCCAAAGTCTTGATCACAGGAGTGGTTGAAACCCTCATTCCTCTGGTTCCTACTAGTACCCACATCTTCATTTTTCTTTTGGGTTTCATTTTGGCCTCCAGATAACCTACCACTACCCCTTCCTCCTTGACCATGCCCTCTTTGTCTCCCTTCAAACCTTTTAGTTAGCATTTCTTCAACTCATAGCGAAAACTGGTATGCCTCCTCAATGCTGGTCATTCTTACCAGACTTAATTCCTCCTAGATGTTAGGTTGCAACCCACTGATATAACAATCAACCTTCTCCTTATTTTCTTCTGCATACCCTACTCTAATCAAAAGTTGATAAAATTCCTTTGTATATTCTTGAATTGATCTTCCTACTTTCTTTAACCCATGCATCTTCTTAAACAAATCAAGCTCGTAGTCAACAGGAATGAACTACTTCTTCAATTTGTCCACCATTCGATCCCACCTTGTGATCTTCTCCTTTCCTCTTCCATTTCTTTCCAATTGACATTCTTGCCACCAAATTTTGGCATGGGCTTTCAGTTTGGCCTTTGCAAACTTAACCCTATCTGGGTCCCTAATATCCTCATACTCAAAGTATTCTTCCAGTTCATTGATCCAATCAATCAACTCATCAGGTTTCCAATTTCCTGAAAATACACCCACATCAATTGTAGGTCTTTTCCCAAACTTAGCAATGGACCTAAAAAGCCTTTCCTCTACCTAATTCAAAACTTCCTCGTCAAATTCCCCTTTTGGTCAAATTTTTTCTTCTTTATTGTCATCCTCACTTTCGTCACTTGTAGCAACATTTGTTCCTCTATGGAGCTCCTCCTGCAATGCTTGTACCTGCCTTTGGAGGGCTTGAACTTTCTCAGGTTTAATAGCTCTGGCTTTTCCACCATGCTCTCTTTATGGAGGCATCTTCTCAATTCAAACTCACAACCACACAGTCCTAGTGCAAACTGCCTCATAGTTGATGCTCTGTCTACACACTCAGGAAAACCTACTCTGATACCACTTGATGGTGACACAACCCAAGCACAGAATGGACACAACAGGAAAGGGAAAATTATATTAACTTTGTAAATAAGCTAATACATTCAGTATAGAGAAAATAGACTTCAAAACCTACCCTATGGGCTTACAATAGCATAAATATTGAGATAATTTCTTCTTTTAGTACCTCCTCTCAAACTCCACTCCGAACTGCCTTTTACAATGCCAAAAATGTTCTTTAATAGACCTCAGAGGGTTAAGGATTAGGAATAAATTCTAGAAAGTGATAGTTGGCATCCACCGACCAAGTAGAAGGCTCCAGAAGCCACGTTAGAAGTGAGCACAAAACTAAAAGAATTTAGAAACGGTAACTGAACTTTCGGAAGGCATAACTTTTGAACTGTAGCTCCAATTGATGAACCGTTTACATTTTCGAAAAGCTCTCAAAGTGCTCTATAGGCTTATGGATCATCTTTGCTCATAACCCATTTTTCAGCCCTATTTGAGGTCATCTAATTCCCCTAACCTAACTTTGAAGCATTCTTAGGAGGTCTCCAAAAATTGAAAAACTGTAATAACTTTCAAACCATGGGGCCTTTTGACTTGATTCTTTTTTTAGAATGCTCTAAATTACAATTACATTCATCCAGCCAATTGAAACCTTCTAATTCAACAAAATGATGGCTTAATTACATACTCCTATTTTTATGGCATTTACATGTATCCCAAGGTTTTCAAATACTCTATCCTAGAACACTGATAATGGAACTGTGAGAGTTGGAACCTTTATTTGACCCAAATGAGTATCCAAAAATGAAAACACATGAAACAGAAATTAAGTCTAAGTACATTTTTTGGGTGACACAGGATTTCCCTTATACCTCTGGATGCTCCTGCATCAAAAATAATTTAAAATCCTTCATTAGTTGTCCCTGCTTGAAAGATACTAACTGAAAGAAATTTTCCTTTCTTAACCAAGTGAACTCGGTTTACACTGCATATTCACAAAGTTCCTTTAGTAACTGAGTGATATCAGTTAACATTGGTTCCATCCAATATTTACTTCATTAACTAAGCGAGCTCAGTTAACACTCAACTTTTGCAAACTTTCCTTTGTCACCTAAGTGAACTTGGTAGACACTATATTCTAAACTAGGAAAACTCTAGAATGCTTGATGGACATAGAAAAATATCTTCAATGCTTGGGTAAGCTCAACATACACTTACTGGCGTTAATATAACATTTTGTGTAACATCGAAGATAATACACAATCAATTAATTGTTTCAACAATCTCCCTCTTTGGCATTGATGTCAAGACAACATGCCATAATGCAATAAAATTTTAGAGCAAGAATAAAGTAAGGAGCATATCCTTAGTATCATTTTGATTCTCATCCATGAGAACTTCCTCTATCAGTGTGAACTCCTTCTGCCTTCAATTTCTCCCTTTGTTAGAAAACTTCTACCTTCAACATCTTCTTCTGATCGCAAACTTTATCTTTGATATCAAACTAGGTTCATTCTTCCTTTTTGAAATCTATTTCTCTATATCTTTATAAAATTTCTATGAGATATGACACCAAACTTCTCACTCTTTTATTTATCATGCCAAAGATAATATCTTGTATATATCAATGTACCTCATGTACTGATTCATTTGCAATATGCCTTTTGTCAATACTACACCAACTAATTTATCTTCAACATGCTTTGGTTAATTCATCGCTAAACTTCATTTAGTGAGCTTTAGATAGGGAAATGACCCCTAGTTTACCTCTAAGATATAGAAATGCATTATTAGGTAATGACTTGGTGAATATGTCAACCATTTTTTCTTTAGTATTCACATATTCCAATCTTACTTCTTTATCTTGTACCAATTCTCTTAAAAATGATATTTTATAGAAATATGCTTTGTTTTGGTATGCGTCACTAGATTCTTTGATATATTAACTACACTAGTATTATCATAGTATATAACCACTAGATCCTTGATTTCTATCTTCATACCTACCAACAATTGTTTGAACCAAAAAATATTAGAACATTTAACTGTTGCTGCCACATATTCTGCCTTTAATATGGACTAAGAAATACAATTATGTTTCTTTCTTGTCCAATACACTAGTATTTTATCAAGAAGGAATGCTCCACCACTAGTGCTCTTTTTTTCATCAATACTTCTTGCCCAATAAGCATTTGTGAATACTTTTAAATCCAAATTGCCTCCTATTTTGTACCATAAACTATAGTCTTCAGTATTTTTTACATATCTCATGATTCTTTTGATTTCCATCATGTGACTTTCTTTGAGATTTGTTGAGAATCTTGACACCATACCGACTGCTAATGCAACATCAGGCCTTATATGCACTACATATTGCAATTTTCCAATCATTAATTTGTATGTGGTTTGATCTACCTCTTTGGAATCATCACTTTTGGAAAGCTTATATCTAGTAGACATAGGGGTTCCAACTCATCTTGAGTCTTCCATTGTGAATTTCTTTAGTATCTCCTCGATATATTTAGATTGAGTAATGTAGATACCATTTTTCTTCTGATGGATCTACAATCCAACAAAGAATTGTATCTCTCCAAATATAGATATCTCATGTTCTTTACTCATTTCTTTCAAAAATACCTTGCACAAGTCATCATTTCCTATGAATAAAGTGTCATCCATGAATATTTCTACCAACACAATCTTCCTCTCTAGTCCTTCTTTAATATACATATTACTATTATCATTTATTCTTTGAAAATCAATCTATATCAAGTGGTTATGAAGTCTTTTATACCAAGCTCTTAGACTTGCTTGAGACCATATAATGCTTTGTGTAATTTGTAGACCATATCTCTTTTGCTAGGATCTAAAAAACCTTTAGGTTTCTCTGTGTAGACTTCATCATCAAGAATTCCATTTAAGAACGAAGATTTTGAATCCATTTGATAAACTTTAAATCCTCTATGAGCCACATATGCTAGTAAAGTTATAACACCTTCAAATCTTGCAATAGGAGAAAAAATTTATCCATAGTCAATACCTTCTTCTTGACAATAACTTGTACATACTAACCTTGCTTTGTTTCTAGAAACTTCTTCATCTTTATTTAGCTTATTTCTAAATACCCACTTTGTGCCAATTACATGTTTATCCTTGGGTCTAGGAACAAGAGTCCAAGTTTTATTCTTCTCTATCTGTTCTATTTCTTCATTCATTGGTTCAATACAACTTTCATTATGCAAAGAATCTTTAACATTTCTAGGTTCAAATTTAGCAAGTAAACATGTACCTTTCAGTTTGTTTCTTGTCACTATTCCATCTGAATTTTCTCAATGATGTGATCTGGTGCATGATGCCTTCTGACATATTTTGCTAACAAGGGTACTTTGTAGTTGGAGTTTTTTTAAGTGATTTATTTATAATCTTCTATATTAAGCTCAAGTCCCACTATTTGTGACTCAGGTCCATCAGACTCAGTTTTCTCTAGTAACAGGTTGATAGCTTCTAACTATGGCTTGGGTCCTTTAGACTATCACTTAGGTTGCATTAATTACAACTCAGAAGCTTTTGGATATTTTGGGGACTCGAGAGGTGAGTCCTCATGTCTTCCAAATAGATTTAGTAGAGTATCAATTTCATAGTTATAAAATCTTTTGTAATCCTCAAGCTCTTTGTTGCTTGCTTCTACACTCTGTTCTACAAACTCATCAATTCTCACATGTGCCCTCTCTATGATTTTAGAAGTAGACAAATTCAAACATTTGTATGCTTTACTTCTGTAGGAGTATTCTAGAAATATGCCTTCATCACCTTTGACATCAAATTTATGTTTCCCAGGTTCTTTCAAAATATAACGTTTGTTGCCAAATACTTTCAAGTAACTTACATTAGGTTTGTAGCCATACCATAGTTCATAAGGAGTTTGATTTGAGTCTTTCTTCAATTGTACTCTATTCAAGGTATGCACTATAGTACTGACTACTTCCTTCCATTATTTGATTGCAACATTCTTTTCTATCATCAATGTTCTTGCACAATTCATGATGGATATGTTCTTTCATTTAGCTATACCATTCTACTGAGGTGTACCAAGGGTTGATACCTATCTCTTAATTCCTTTTTCAATGCAGAATTCATTGAACTCATTGGAAATGAATTCACCACCTCTATTTAATCTCAAACATTATAGCTTCTTTCTAGTTTCTTTTTCTACTCTTGCCAGATACCACTTAAATTTTTGAAAGGCTTTTGATTTTTCTTTTAGATACATTACAATCATCATTCTAGAATAGTCATCAACAAAAAGAATGAAAAACTTATCTCCACTGTAACTCTCTATTCAAATATGTCCACATAAGTCTATATGTACAAGCTTTAAGACTTCTTCAGAATAATAGTTATTACATTTGAAACTAGTTTTTCCCATCTTATGATTTGACAATTTTTGCATAGACCCATATCAGGTTTCTTTAAGCTAGGAATACCTCTTACTCTTCCTTATTTGCTTGTCTTCACTAGGTTATCAAAATTCACATGACATAATCTTTTGTGCCATAACTAGCTTTCTTCTACTTGAACAATAAAACATGAACATTCACTAAGATCTAGATCAAATAGATTATCTTTAGCTTGTTTGCTAGATCCAACCATATTTCCTTTTCTATCCAAAAGTTTGGCTTTCTTGTTCATAAATTCTACCTTCTATCCAATGTTATTCAATTGTGCTACACTCAGTAAATTATGGTTTATTCCTTCAACCCAATAAGCATTGTGTTGGTGTAAATAAGTATTTACTTATTACACTTACTTAAGTTTACTTAGGTTAATGCATTATTTATTTATTTTGCATTATTTTATTTGTGAGACACTTAGGAGTTTGTGCACTCTTGTGAGTTGTCTTGATGACATCATAGGGGTTCACACCTCTTTTAAGCACATTTTGTCTACAACATAGGAATCTTCTACACACATATGACACTTGGTCATTCTTATCCATTCATCTAGAATGTTGGATAAGGTGCTTAGTTGTCTTATCTTCTAGTTGTTTCTAGAGACATTTAGGTGCTTCCTAAGAGGTCTTTATATACAGGCACTCCTAGTGTGTTTGAATATCACATTCTGAATAGAGCAATGTATTCGGACATACTTTGATTAATTGATCATATCCATTTTTGGTCTACTGTGTGCTTGTGTTTGAGTTCTTAGTTCCTAGGTGAATTTTTCCCTTAGGCAAATTCTTACATGGTATTAGAGCATAGAGACTTTCTCATCAAATAGTCATTAGAGACCATTCTTACTTCATCACCTCAGACCAAATTTGGAGTGCTACAAAAATTAGGAGCATCTAGAACCAGATCTGACCTTGCCATTATGTTCAGAACACTAAATCGGTAAAAAATAGCTACAAAGCTACCTATCCTAGGCCAAAGTCAATTGTGAGGCAATTTTTTTTTGCAAACCGACACTTGAAAGACTGATATGCAGAATTGGTATGCGTATTTCAAATCTATATATTTAATTCTTAGATCTACCTTTTTTCATCTACATCTCTGCTATTTCTTTAGATCTGCATTATTTTACGAAAAAAATTTGGCCATGGGGTCATAGGAGAGATTTTTTGCAAGTGAAGATTAAAGCTTGTTGGTGCCAATCTAATATTTGCATCACATTCAGAAGGTCTAAAAACCCCTAGATTAGATTTTGTTTCATCCAAATTGGACATCTGAGGCAAAATCTAGAGCCATTTATTTTTTGTAGGTGCGACGGCGATTCAAAAAAAAAATAGCAGTAGCGATTTTCAAACAACAATATCTTCCTCATATGGACTCCTTTTTGTGAGAGATTTTTTTCGTTTTGGGGTAGGATTTCATGATCTATAGATTGGTGCAAGTGGTTTGAGATCTCTATTTCTAAATTGTTTTTCAACTCTAAAATCTCAAATTTTGCCACTTAAAATGCTTGGTATGGGCTCATTTGGACTCCAAATCAGGGTCTATTTTTTTTTAAAGTGCATATTTTTTTGTCTACTTTTCAAATCTGCAATCACATTATAGATTTTGTATACAGAAATACTACTTTTTGAAATAGTCCCTAAATTGGCAAGTGGCTTTCAAGTGCCAACAACATCTTTTTCAGGGGGGATTCCTTGTTTTTTTTGGAGTTTTCTTTGATTGGTCCATCATGGATGAGTCAGATTTGATCTACTTGACACTAGATAACTATAAGGAATGGAGTCAACTTATAGTCAAATATCTCTTTTAGCACAATGTACTACCATATGTGCCAGATCTTGAGTATACTATTGATCAAATCAATATCCTTATTCCTACTCTTTTTTCCCATATGGAGTATAAAGTTCTAAAAAAAATGTTCAAAATTAAGTCATCTGATCCATATGTTTTATGGATGCATCTTTGGGAGCATTATGGAGATCCTACTATTCCTCCATTCCTAGAAGATCTTCTTCCACCAGTTGCAATTGACTCCTCTTCAGATGAGATCACACCTCCAGCTCCTATTGCTCCTACTAATCCTATTTCAGCCACAGATTCTTTGGAATCAGTGCAACATGATACTTTATGTCTTCCTACTCTACCTTCATGCAAAGACTTCCTTTCAGACATTGCATAGTTGTTCATGGAGTCTCACATTGAAGATGTGGGAGATATTCTTGATGACATTCATCTACTCTTTGAGGTGGATACTTCATCCTTTTCCATAGTGATAGATTCATGTACTTCAACACTACACGATACTCATGGTCTTCTAGGTGATGATTTCTTGCCAGACATTTTAGTTCTATTCTTAGAGTCACACATAGTAGACATTGGAGACTTTCATGATGATTTATCGCTTCTCTTTGCTGAGGATGATTCTTCTATAGTTATTGTACATTCTCTACATGATCAAGCCTTCCAAATTGGCATGATTGTGGATTCTTCTTTACAACATTTGTGGGAGGTCTCTTCATCAGTTGAGAAGACTGTTGGTTTCCTAAGATAGGTTCTACCTCCTTCCTTGTTCAATCTGCTCTTCTCTTCAGCAGTTTTGGAGGAAGCCATCATCAGTATCAACACAGGGACTTTTGAACAAGTTTCAGAGATACCAATCATCATAGATATTCCTTCTCCATCTAGGGGATGCATCTCATAGGTACCCTTGCCTTTGTTTCTTTCGAAGGTCAATAAAATCATCCAAAGGTCATGGATCAGCTTCTACATAGGAGCATTCTTCATTGATCAGCACACTACTTTTAAGGGGGAGGGACTACCTTGTCTCCTTCTTCTCTTTTTGGGGGAGGGGACTTTTTCCTCATAGGAGGTTTTTTCCTTCTCCATTCTTTCTTGTATATACATGGATGTAAGTCATAATGGGGGACTGGGTCTTAATTACTCCATTAACCCATGCATCCCTTTTATCTCTCTTTTGGGGGAGGGTTTTTCCCATGAGGTTGTCCCTCTTTCCCCACTTTATGGGAGATTGCATTTTCATTATGTACATGGGTACCTAACATGGCCTAGTAGCTGGGATGCATTATGCATCTTCATCCTACTTTCATAAGCTTAAGGGCATTCCCCTAAGTTGCACTTAAGGTGGGGTGTTGGTGTAAATAAGTATTTATTTATTACACTTACTTAAGTTTACTTAGGTTAATACAATATTTATTTATTTTGCATTATTTTATTTTTGAGACACTTAGGAGTTTGTGCACTCTTGTGAGTTGTCTTGATGACATCACAGGGGTCCGCACCTCTTTTAAGAACATGTTGTCTACAACATAGGAATCTTCTACACACATATGACACTTGGTCATTCTTATCCATTCATCTAGAATGTTGGATAAGGTGTTTAGTTGTCTTATCTTCTTCTTGTTTCTAGAGACATTCTAGGTGCTTCCTGAGAGGCCTTTATATACAGGCTCTCCTAGTGTGTTTGAATATCACATTCAAAATAGAGTAATGTATTCAGACATACTTTGATTAATTGATCATATCTATTTTTGGTCTACTATGTGCTTGTGTTTGAGTTCTTAGTTCCTGGGTGAATTTTTCCCTTAAGAAAATTCTTACACATTGTCACATCTAAGTTCATTGGTTAATGAGATGCATCATTTTCTCTTTATGCAACAAGGTTCATTGTTTCCAAATCCCACACCACCACCATCATAATGTTCCATGTTTGCAAACTTTGTTTTGTCACGAGTCATAAGATGTGAGCAGCCACTATCAATAATCCATGTATCATTTTAGATAACATGAGAGATAAGTGGCATTTTATCTGCTTCATCATTAGATTCATCTTTTACATCAATATATACCATTTCATCTGCATTTTTATCATAATCCTTAGCCATAAAACAAGATTTCTTACCTTTGTCCTTGTAGTCCTTGTAGTTTTTGAATTCCTTCTTGCCTTTGTACTTATTTCTTTTCTTTTCATCCTTGTTTTATCTATTTTGGCAACTTGAAGCAATGTAAATAACCCATTCACAAGAAAAATAGATTAGAGGAATCTTACCTTTGTACTTTCGTCTACCTTTGGAACATTTCCTTGCAAGTAGGACTTCAACAACTTCAAGATCACTATCTAAACCTTCTTGTTCTTCTTCACTTTCTGATTGATTGATTTTTTGATTTCTTACCCCTTTTCTTGAGTGAAATCTTGGCTTCAAATGTAGACTCAATACCTTTGGAACTAGGGACATAATTATCATAGTTATCCAACTCAAAAGTTGTCAATCTTCCAACTAGAGCATCCAAAGTTATTTTTCTATTTGGATCGCATCTTATCTCTTGAATAGTAGAAATTCTAATTGAATAGATAGGAAGGAGGGTCCTAAGTACCTTGTTTACAACTGTTTTTCATCAATGTCTCCACCTGATGCTTTGATTGCACTCACACTTGCTTTAATTCTCTCAACATATTTTGCAATGTTTTCATCTTCTCTCATCTTTGTCTGGTCAAAATGTCCTCTCAAACTTTTAGCTTTAGCTCTTCTTACATTATCATCTCCTCCATAGATGGCTTTCAATTTAATCCACATATCATAAGCTGTAGTACAACTTTTGACTTCATCAAATTTAGCATCATTAAGAGAAAAATAAATGTCAATCATCATGATGTTTTTGATAAGATAAATAGGTTTTAAGGGATCCTGAAACCCATAAGTTTTACAAAAGCAAGGCTGATAATAAGCCAAAGAAGCCCAGCCAAAACAGAGGTCCAACAGCTAAAAATAAGCCCAAAGGCCCAGCCCAAAACAAAGGCCCACAAAAAGGCCAAAAAACTAACAAACTAAAATAGACTACAGAAAGCCTGTCGAAAAGCCAAAAGCCAGGAAGATGAGAAGACAAAAGACAAGAAAACTAGTCTTCAGTTATCTTCTCCAATTCTTGCATAGTCTAAGCTACCTCGACTATCATTTTCTGCTCCTATTCCATTTGATCCTGGACCTTCTCCATGCCCTGATTCATACTGGTGAGTGTATTGATTGTGGCCTTGTCATCATCTGGCCTAGCCTTATCCCTGTTCTGTCCTCCCTCCTCCACCAGCAAGCCCCTGTCCTTAATTTTTCCAGCAAGGGATTGGATGTTGTCATTCATCGAACTCATGAGAGAAATCATCTGACTTTCCAAGTTGTGGTTGTAGTTTTCGAGATTTCTTAATCTCCTTTCATTTAAGCTTTCTCTATTTTCCTGGTCCTCCTGGCTGTCATTACCTGTCTTATTCTTAATACTTTCTATTTGAGATACCCTTTCTCTAACTTCCTCCAGCTCATGGAAGAACCATTTGATTGATCTAAAGTTGTCAATCATACTACTATGGGCATTATTCAGAAGGTTCATTCTAGTCTCCCTTGCATTGTCCGAGATGGCCAGGATAGCTGGGTCTATGAGCTTATTGAGCCTAGGCTGCTCCAGGTTGTCCACTAGGATCTGAGGGTTCATAGCTTCACTAAAAAACCCCATAGTAGCAGTCCTCACATTGAAATTTTTCCAAGCCTTTATCCTATTTTTGTCCTGCATTTCCCCCTCATTCTCACTAGTGATGACATTTGCTTTTTCCTTCGAAGGAGGGTAAGAGTGGACAGGGGAGAGGGGAAGAGGAATAGCATCCGTCCTCTAATTTCTAGTCTCCTCAACTCTCACAACCTCCCTCTTCTATTTTTTCCCAGGTTTCTCCTCTTCCATCTCCTCCTCTGACACTTTGTTAGAATCTTCTATATCCATTTCCTCCTCCTCCTCAGCATAACTCTCTCTTGCTTGAGCTTGGTCATGATCCCTAGGGCTTTTCCTGCTCGGAGTTGTAGCAGTGGATAGTTTCCTGGCTTGACCTTTTTTTTTCTTTTATGAGGAATCATTCACCTCATCCGAGCTAATGCTCTCAATGTCATCAGAGTCAAAAGAAAAGTTGGAGCTACCTTCGTCAACATCATCAACTTGAGGAGGGTTCTTGCATATAGACTAAGCTTTGAAATGCTCATGGATGAGGAGAAATAATCCCTCATGCAAAGTAGGGTTAACAGTGGCTTTCTTCTTGAAACTAGAGATTTCCTTGTTCATAGAAGTGAGAAGGTAAAAGGGAATGGAAATTCTTTTCTTATGGCGAAAATGATTTAAAATCACAAAACAATGAATTTTGACCTGATCAAACCTAGGGTCTTAGGTAACATAATCAATGAGGTCATATAAAACATACCTCCAGAGCTTCTTTATAGTCTCCGTCACATAGAAAGACTCTTTCTTTTCTAGCTTGTTCATCTTTGTAGAATTTTTCATGAACTCCTTGACTACATTGGATGAAAGTTTCTTGTCCCTGTAGAATTTTAAACCCTCCATAGGGATTCCAGTGACCTCTGCAACCACCTCCTCTGTGATTTGGAAAGAAACCCCATTCACCTTGACCTTGCCATTGTTCCACGAGTTCACCATGCTGTTGGTGACCTCAGGGTCAAAACCATGGAGTTTCTGAAAAAAAATTTCAACCTTGCCCTTTTCCAAATTTTTCCAGACTTTTCCCATATTCTTCAACTTCTCCACTTCACCCGTCGGCTCCTTTCTGCTCCGTTCTCCAGTTATGACATCTGTTTTTTCTTCAACAATTCTCATGAGCCCCAATCTCTACAATTTTTTTCTAGCCAAGATTTTGGCTTTGTTTCTATAATTCGGTTTGTGATCATTTGCCTCTCTGATACAATAGCGAGTGAAAATGATAACAATCCTCCAAACGTGTCGAAAAGATGGAGAAAATGCCTTGAGATTACGAAAACCAAGAAACATATTATTGCTCGTACCAACATCCATTCTTTCTTTATTAAACATTATTACAGTTAGATTGACCTGTACTTCTGTGGATTTTCTCTAGCTTGATTAATGACTTAGCCTCCATCGGAATATCTTTGCCAGAATGCCAGATCATCTCTTTGTCTGCTCCCACCCCTTTGTTAGTGAACTAGTCAGCAACTGGGTTTGCCTCTCTAAACACATGAGTGACATGGACCTTCTCAATTTTTTTGAGGGTGGCACATGTCTCATCAATAATACTTACAATCAACCATGAGGGAGGGGAGATACCATTAATATTGTTAATTATGTTTTTGGAGTCCCCTTCAAGCCAAAGTTTGGAAACTCTGGCTTCAAAAGCCAGCTTTACCACACTGCACGTGGCTCTGGCTTCAGCCAGATGGTTTTTCTGGGTTCCAAGTGGGAAAGCAAAGGTCACAATCCCCTCCCCAAAACTGTTTCTTATAATTCCACCACTTCCAAAGGGACCAGGGTTGATCTTAGAAGTGCCATTGAAGTTGGCTTTTGACCATCCTTCCGAGGGTAGAATCCATCTGGCATCCTGTCTTTTGGGATCCCTGTCTTTTTCTTTAACCATCTTCCTGTCCCCTATATCAACTTCCCCCTCCTTCATCACTTGAAGATTTTCTTTTATGTTTTTCAAAATCTTCCTTCCTAGAATTATAGCTGGCTCCTCTCTATCCTTAAAAATTCTATTGTTCCTTTCCTTCCAGATACTCAAGCAGAAGTGAGGCAAAAACTAGGCATAATTATCTTGCTGGCCTGCAATTTTACAGAGGCTTTTCCAATGACTAAAAAATTTGATAAGGTTATCTGGCCAGCACCAGAGAATCTCCATTTCTTGATTAAGAGAATTCCACACCTCCCTAGAAAATTCACATTGAATGAAGATATGATTTCCTGACTTAGACTGGTTTTTACAGAGCGGGCATCTGCTGGGCATGACATGGCCTCTCTACATGAGGTTATCTTGTATTAGAATTTTGTTCTGAAGGGCCACCCAATAAAATATTTTGATCATAGGAGTGAGCCCCATGAGCCAGGCATCCACCCAAGGGGGTTTCTCCTTTAAACCCCAGAGAGAGTTGTAGCTAGAAGCAACAGAATAACTTCCATTGGGATTATCCCTCCAGACCATCTCATCCTTATTATTACTAGGGACCAAAGTGTTAAGCATAGTCATTATTGCTTTCAAGTCCTCAGAAATGAGGGAAAGGTCTCTCCATTCCTGACCAACCCTATAATTTCTTACTTTAAACCCATATAGCTCTGTGCATTCTTGCACCCATCTCTCAAAAACTGGGTTGCTAGTAAGAGGGCCTTGACATAACCACTTGTCAGACCAAAACAAAATATCCTCCCCATTGCCTAGTTTCCAAGAGATCCTATCCTTAGCCAGGTCCCTGGCCTTCAGGATACCATTCCAAATAATCGACCCTTTAGGGATGCCTTCATTGAATAAAGTAAAATGAAGAGAGGTTCTTCTGAGGTATTTATTCTCTAGAATGTCTCTCCATTCACTAGTGTTATTGAAGATACACCATATTTGTTTTGCAAGAAGCGCCTTATTGAGATGGGTTAGCTTTTTTATGCCCAAACCTCCATACCTCTTGGGGAGGTAGACCTTCTCCCAAGCAACAAGAGGGTACCTTTTCTTTCCTTCAAGTCTAGTCCATAGAAAGTCTCTTTGGATTTTCTCCATTTTCTCTGCAAATTTCATAGGAATTTGAAAAAGGCTCAGAGCATAAATGGGAAGGTTCTGAAGAGTGGACTTGACCAGTTGATGTTTCCTAGTCTGGATGAGAGAGGCACCTTTCCATCCAACCATCTTCTTATTGAATCTATCCAGAATACCATTCCAGAAAGAGTCATGGGGAGAAGAGCCCAAGGGGAGTCCAAGATAGGATGAAGGGAGAGAGCCCACCCCACAACCAAGGATTCTAGAAATTTTCTTTTGTCTCACTTCAGGGGTGTTTACAAAGAAGGTCGAGCTTTTGTTCCAGTTAATCAGCTGACCAATCCCTTTGGAGTAAGTATCAAGAACCTCTTTCAAATTCTTAGCTTCTTTCACAGAAGCTTCCCCCCCCATTATGGTGTCGTCCACAAATTGTTGGTGAGTGAAGGGGTCATTTCTCAAAGAAGGCTTAATCCCTATAAGACTTCCATCATAATTTTTACGTTTAATAAGCCTCCCAATATAGTCAGCTAAAATAATGAAGAGGATAGGTGATAAGGGGGTCTCCCTGCCTGAGACCTCTAGAAGGTTTAAAGAACTCAGAGGGGGATCCATTAATTAGAATAGCAAGAGAGGAGGTAGACACTAATTGAGAAATGAGTTTACACACTTTATTATCAAAACCAAAGGCTTGAAGGACCTTTCCAAGAAAGGACTAGTCCACCCGATCATAGGCTTTTGGAAGATCCAGTTTGAGCAACATACCTTCCTGCTCGGAAGCTTCTAAAGAATGAATAACATCATGAACCATCAACACCGAGTCCAAGATTTGTCTCCCAGGAAGAAAGCCTGATTGTTGCTGCGAAATGATCAGATGCAAGATTTTAAGCATTCTAGAAGTGAGAACTTTAGAGATAATCTTGTAGAAAGAGTTGCACAAACTGATGGGCCTGAACTGGTCAAGAGAGTCAGCCCCTAGGGATTTAGGGATGAGAACCAAGAAGGTATAATTAATCTCCCTAAGAATACTTATAGCTCCAAAGAACTCCTAAACTGCCTTAACCACATCCCCCATGACCACTGGCCAGTACATTTGGAAGAAAAAGGTAGGAAACCTATCCAAACTAAGTGATTTATCATCGGGTAGGGAGAAAAGGGCCTCTCTAACTTCCAATGAATTAGGAATAGCATAGAGAAGTTTATTATGGTGGGGTTGAATAATCTGAGGAATAAAAGAGATGATATCCTCTTGATCCACCTTGGAAAGCAAGGGGCCCTCGGAGAGAAGAGAAGAGAAGAAGGAGACCGCTTCAGTCGAGATAATAGGATCTTTAGACAACAACACCTGCCCCTTCCCGATTCCAGAGCTCCTATTGTTAGCCCTATGTTTTAGGGTGGAGAGATGAAAGAACTTCATGTTTCAGTCTCTATCCTTAAGCCATGAGATTTGCGATTTTTGCCCCCAGAACTTTTCCTCCCTGTTGATGATGTTATGAAGATCAGTCAGGATCAACAACTCAGCCTCCCTATTACTCTCATTATATCCTTCCTTCTGAATACTATCTTGGATGATAGATAGATTGTTTGACAACTCCTCCTTGTCATGGAAAATATGGCCAAAATAAGACTTGTTCCAAATTTTTACCATCCTCTTCACATTTCTAAGCTTTCTGGTGACTCTAAACATGGCTAAGCCATCAACACCAATCCCCCACCATATTTTGACATTATCCAATAGGTCTAGGTGAGTGGTCCACATTTTCTCAAACCTAAAAGGGCAGTTTCTCCTAGGCTCAAGAGGGGACACCGAAAGAGAAATGGGAGAGTGGTTAGAACCTACTCTAGGAAGCAGAGATAATCTACAACTAAAAGAGTGCAACCAATCTGAGGAGATTAAAGCTCTGTCCAATCAGACCTGAATGTAGTCTTGATCAACTCTCTTGTTTGACCAGGTAAAGGTACCCCCCGAGAGCTCCAAATCCATTAGGGCTAGGTCATTGATGAAATTGGAAAGATCTTACTTGCTTTCCCAATCCGGGGGCAATCCTCCCATCTTCTCCTTGTCCTCCAATGGAGAGTTGAAGTCTCCCAGGATAATGCCTTTTTTAATGTCACTGGCTTGCACCAACTTTCCAACTTTGACCCAGTAATTTTTTCTACCTCTCTTGTTGTTGGGAGCATAAATGTTCACTAAAAACTAGCATTCATTAGTTAGAAAATGTTGAACTCTATAGAAAATGATGTTATCCTCATCATACTCAGGCACAATATTGAAATATCTATTATTGAATAATAGCAGCAGCCCTCCAGATGCTCCTTCTAAGTTTGAGGCGATTCCATTCATGTTGCTATTGAATCTAATATTTTCTAGATTTTCTTTCTTCATTTTCATTTCCTGAATAAGAAATATATCGGGCCTATGATCCCTTATCATATTCCTTACAACTTCTTGCTTGTGGATTCCATTGAGTCCATGAATATTCCATGAGAGGATCTTCATGCTTTAATTGATGAGCAGGCTTCCTGGATGGTGTGCTGTGTTCCATCTATGATGTTTCTTCTTGCTTCCTCCTTCTTAATTTTATTCTTATATTTCCTTCCCACCGGGTTGGTTTTATGAGCAAGATTTTCCTTGGCCTTGCTTCTAGTTGAAGTAGGAGAGGTAGGAGAGGGGTCTTGGTTGTTCTTCTTCTTTCTTCTTCTAACTTCTGTCCAGGGTGGCTCTTCTTCTTCTTTGCATAAATCAAACAAATCATCTAGCATGGCCAGTTGTTTTGATGTTGAGGCAAACAACCGTTCTAAGATTCTATTCACTATTATAGGGGGTTCCCTACTAACCGGGTTTGTGGAGTTTTGAGACAATGGTTCCCCTTCCTTTTGTTCCTCCATAGAGTTCAAGATAGAGGAAAGGTTCGGATCAACCTCCTCAGAACTCTCTGGGATTTGAGACTCCAAAATACTTGCCTCTTCGAGATTATCCTTGGATTCCTTCATTTGGGAAGGGTTGGTTTTTTCCTCAGTTGTCTCATTCCCTTCTCCTTCTAGTGCATCCACTACAACCTGGAGGTCCCGGGGTTTAGCTTTGAGGTCAGTAACAGAATCATTAGCTTTTTCTTCAACCTCTCCATATTTCTTGGCTTGTGTTTCTTTCTTCTTCCAAGTCTTTTTGGGAACATGAGCAGCTTTCTTCCCACCATGAGAGCGGGCCTTTCCCCCCATTCCCTTTCCTTTGAATAGAGGGCAAAATCCAGCTTTGTGCTCTACCTTCTTATAATGGAAGCACGCAAAGGGCACACTTTCATAGTCAATCATTTGGATTCTGCTTCCCAAACAAGATTGAAATTCAATAACTTGAGGCATATCTTGACCTTTGGTCAATCCTACACATATGCTTGCATAGGTGAGTCTCTTCTTAGCTGTTGGTACAGGATCAATGGAAAGAAGCTCGCCAAAAGACTTGGCAATGCCATCAAAGACGTCCTCATGCCAGTATTCCATGGGCAATTCTGAGAGTCTAATCCATACTGGATCCTAGGATAGGAAATCATTATTCAAGTCCAGATTGGAAGACCATTTTTGCAAGATTAAAGTAGATCTCCCTAGAGACTACTTCCCTATGCACAGGATTCTAGAAAAGTCTTCCGAGCAAGAAAACTTAAAAGTCATGAAACCTTTTGCCATTGCTGTCACCTCTACATGCCCCTTTAAATCCCATTTGTTTCTGGTAAAAATCCTCACAACATCAATGTTGGGCCTTGGCCCTAAAAATTTTCCCACCAGGGTATTAGCCATGCTGAGGATATTGTGGTCTATAATTTCTCGAGGAACTTCCAAAGCAAAGATACCCTTCACCTTGTCTGATTTATCAATGAATTTCAGGAATGTCGACTTACCTGATGGTTTGACTCCAAATAGGTTTGACCAGCACCCCCAGACCCCATGCAGCCCACCACTCGAGTGTAGGGGAGGAATCTTCTCACCTGGGTGAGGCAGTAACTCCCATGGGTCCCCATCCTTCGAGGCATCCGCATCATTCACCTCTGATTCCTGCCCTACACCTGCAGATTGCCCCCCAATGCCCATGTTCTCTCAATTCCTACCTAGTTTTTATTTCAAAATTCCATTCCTGCCTTATTGTTGATACAAAAACCCATTCCCGCTCACGTCGCATGCTCCAGTCATTGTTTTTTTGTCAATCATCATGATGTTATGATTATTCTTTTCATCAATATCTTCAACTAGTAATGTTCTAGTAGGAGTCATGGATTCATTATCAAGATAATTACAACATGAATCACTGATAGTTTCCAAATGTAACCTAGTAAGTCATTTCCATGGTACAATGTTATCTCGGTTCAACTTGGGAATCTCTCTTCTGTAAGACATCTTGATCTTTAGCTTTGGTCCTTAAAACCTATTGGGATGGAAAATTGCATGCTTCATTTTTAGTCTCATTTCAAATTTTGAGTCAAACCAAGTCCTATGAATGCCCTTAATTGCATATGTGCCTGGCTATACCTGTGAGGCCCCTAAGGTGTTCAATGCTTCTAGCACCTTTCATTCAGCATGCCTAAGCATTTTATAATGATAAATTGATATTTCGAGCCATCTTGTGAAGTCCTGTTTTGAGCATCCATCAAATCTACATTTTATCCTAAGTGTCAAAAAGCTATAGGAGCAAGAAGCCATGCCCAAGAAGGAAAGCCACCCCATTAAAGAAGAACCTGTAGGTTACAAGTGCAGGGTCATAGAGAAAAAAATGAGAAAAAGCTAATATCCCATATGCGTCAGGAGAAATTTTTTTAAAGTGGTTAAATTTTCTAACACACAAGAAACTTGTTTCCTTTAAGACAATGCTTTATGGAAGCCATGACAGGTGTGGAGGGGCCCATGAATCAATGGTCATATGTATTTTGTGACTCATGAAATGTAAAGCATGGCGTATGAGCAGAAGTAATTTCCAAGGTTCTGTCAGTATTACGCTCAGCGTAAGAGTGGAGGTCAATATATGAAGGCTTCCTGATGTTACGGGAAAGCAAGCATCCCGTATGGACATAAATAAAAATAAAGAGACCCCTAATGCTACGTGCAGAAGGTGAATCATAGGATCATAACGTAAAATGAGAAGCATTACGTTATTATGCAAATTAATGATCCCATAAGGTTAGGAGACAGATTTCAAAAGTCTACGCTCTTATGGGGAGGCCCAATGGCATATAGGTGTAAACAAACTTTTTGAGATCTTCGATGCTACGTTCGGGCTGTGAGAGCATAATAGGAGGTTTTGAGCATATGGTCAAGAGGCAAAATTCAGAGGGTCCCGATGCTACCTGAAATTAGAACGTAAATGCATAAGAGCAGAGGGCTTGAGGTGAAGGCTTCACAGTGCTACGCCCAAGGTCATAAGCCCATAAAGGAATGTATTCTTGTATGGGCATAAGAGGATTTTTGAAGCCTTTCGAGGCTACGGGTGAAGTGTTAGGAAATGCCTGTATGTACGTGAAACAATTTTTGAAGAATCTCAGGCTTACATTCACGTAAAAGCGGAGGTTAATATATGGAGGGTCTACGGTCTTATGCCCAGCGTAAGATCGAAAGTGGTAAGTGCCAAGCTTCTCGACACTATGAAATTAATGCTCCATGTAAGGTTGTAAAACAAGATTTTGATATCTCCAGTGATACGCTTGTGCCCGTGAGATCAAAAAGGAAGGTTTCACCATGAATGTAAAGGGGTCTTGTGCCCGTATGGTCATGAATGAATATTTCAAAGAGACTGATCTTATGCTGAGGTCGTAAAGACATGAAGAAAAGCCCAAGCATGAGAGCGTAAAAAAAAAAATTCATATGCTCACGATCTCACAGGAAATGAGAACATTGTGGATAAAAGGAATTAATTAATTATTAATTAATTAATATTTTTAGAGGTCACAAGCAATCAAGATTTGACATATGGCGACAATGGATTGAGGGAGACAACCAAGTGACTTTCAAAGAGAAAATTCAGAGGAGCTCCAAATGCATAAAATGAAAATTTTGAAATATTTTTGAATTTTATATAGTTATGAATCTATACTTTTTAAAAAATTTCATTTTTAAATGCAAAGCCATAGTCGAGAAGCCTGAATTTCAAATGGCCATATCAGGGGTGATTTTTATCAGAAATGGGCAATGCAGTATACCGTTGGAACTAGGAGAACCCAAAATTTCCAAATTTGGGGTCAGATTATGCACAAGTCTTCACTAGTTCATTCTATAAGGAGTTTTATAAATTCTTGGGCATTCTCAATGTAGTAGGTAGAATTTGATCATAGAGCATCAAAGGTGGTTGCAGGGCAGTTTTGAAGGCCTAGTAATGTTTGAATATGAAGAAAATCAGGTGTAGAAGATTTTCTTGGCTTTTAGAAGTCAAATTTTAAACTGATTTTCATTTTAATAATGAGTAAAAATCAAGAATCAAATCAGTTGTTTGTTCAATCATAGTTTCAGATATTTGATACTTTTGGAGCCATAATTGAAAAGGATTTGATTCACCAGTTGAGGAGAGAAGAAAGAGGTTGTTCAGTTGCTAAGAGAGGGAATTTCAAGTGGACAGATGTCAGTTGTAGATTTAGATTCGGGAATCAACTTCTCCTATGTCTTTTTGTTCTTTCTCTATTGTAAGGGGTTCCGGTTTTTGTTACTGAGAAACTAGTTGGTTATGGTTCCTTGGAAGAAATTTGCTCATGATTGTGATACCAAATTTTGGATCCAATTCTTTGATGCATTTCCAATATTGAGACACCATTTTTCTTTAGCAAATTTCTCTTATGTGAACAACAGTAGTGCAGATAATACAGATAGTTCTGATAAGTTAGGTTTCTCTGTGTTTTCATTTCACACATATGGTTGTATTGTTTCAAAGAAATTAATACAAAGAATAGCAGGATTTCATCAGTTTCATCTTGAATCTTATCTCCTTTCTTAGTAAGCTTCAATGTTTTATGATCTTTGAATAGAGAGCCTAGGTCATAGTTGCAGTCCCTTAAGGGTTGTATGATGTTTTATTGTTGCTTATAAAGTAAAGGGTTGTGTAAATGCTTCAATAAATCAATAGGTTGGCAAGTTTATTAAAGGGGATATCAGGTAAGAATGAGGTTTGGATTGAGCATAAATATCTATTTACAAGTTAAATAGATAGATTAAATATCTGAATATATGTATAAGTATCAGATATCCATATGTATGCATTTGATTCACAAATTTGCCTAATGCATTAGGCACTAATAAACTACAGGGTCATTACTTTCTTATTTCTACATATCTGAGGGTTTGTTGAAATCGACATTATAAATCAAACTCTTTTCCCCTTTATGTTGAAGGACTTAATTGTTTTGCCCTCACTCAGCTTATGAATATTCTAGATCTACATTTAGCTATCGCAGATCTGTGTCATTTCATGAGTTATTAGGAGAAATAAGGGCTTGTATCTACTTAATAGATTCATGGATATGTTTTTGCACTGGTACAATATCAATTGATTCTCAGGTCCACCCGCCTAGGTTTAGTAGAGCCTGAAGTAGAAGGGTCATGCCTTATTGTTGGCCTTATGTCTGAAATGACCTGTTGATAATGGGAGTCAGCTACCCCTAGATATGTCATGTTCTCATGGGGATAATTGAAAACCCTCCAGCATTTTGAAACACCAACAAAAGCTTCTCTACAAGCACCAAAATTCTCTGATACCAATTAATAGAAATATAATAGGAGTAACTGAGAGATGAGATGATGAGACCAGAATATGGTCTATTTTATCATTTTATTTTTAGTTGAATTTGCAAAATTTCTAAAAGCTTTAATGTTTAAGAACATGATGTTTATGATAATTTCAGACAAATGTGTGCATAATTACTTTCTAGAAATAAAATTAATATGCTATCAAATGATATATAATTTGATTACAAACTAGTGAGAATGATGTTTTTCTTCCTTAGCTAGGTTGGGTAGTTCTCCTATAGCAATGTGACATAGGCTAAACTAATTTAGATGACATATTTTGAATTAGTCTTGATGTATGTTATTACTTTGGAGACACAATATTTTGTAGATTCAAAAGTAAAGTCAACTCAGCTAAGCAGAGTTTGTAGCCCAAGAAAATAGTGGTAAATTTCATTAATGACCTTCCACATCACCAACTATTTCATCCATAATAGCCATTACCTATTTTCACAAAAACAAGAGTCAAAGTAGGAAATCTAGGGGTTGTGAGTTCCAAGATTCATGTTCCATTTGGTGCCAAAGTTAATACATCTCTTGTAATATCCAATGCTGTCCATTGTTTTGGTAGTTGATGGATTCTAAAATCTAGGAATTATATTCCTAGTTTTTGCTTAAATAGCTAGAAGTCTTTGTTCCAAAGTTAATTAATTAATTAGCAGTTTTTAGTAGAAGGAAGAAGTTTTTTGAGTCTTTGAGTACTGAATGTAATCTTGTTGTTTATCAGTATGTATGTTTACTATTGTTATGAATGAAAAGATCATTTTAGGTTTCCATCTTTGAGTAGTTCTACTTCACTTCTCTATGGAGGCCCACACAGGAAGTGAACTAATTAATTAGCATAGGATTTACCTTTATTTTGTAGAATTAGAGTAGACTCTATTGTTCCTACAACCATTGATAGTAGAATTAGTGGATTGTTCCTACAACATAGGTAGTTGAAGTAGTTCATAGCTCTATTTTCATGTTTTGTTAAAATATATTTGATTCTCTACTTTACCGTAGATTTCCTATAGCATAATCATTTGAATTTCTATTGAATAGTTCTTAAGTTGAGAGAAGTTTGAAGCATATAACTTTGCAAACACCATTTCAAGTTTATGTCCCTGGTTGATAAATTAAATGATTCCAACTAAGTTGGGTTAAGAACACTCAGGATGTCTAATCCTGGATTAAGTAGTCCATTTTTGTAGTATTTTGATCCCTTTCTTTGGCCAAACATTTTTGGCACTATTGCTAGGGATGGTGTTAATTCAAGCCAATCTTTGTAGTTTCACTTTTATTCCCTATATAGTAAATTTTAGTGTTAAAGAAGTATGTTATGCATAGAAGAATAGACTAGCTAGGGAGATTCCTTCCTTGTGATAATCAAGAAGAACCATCCAATGATTTTTATCCTAAACTAGATGAACCCCAAAGAGAGAATGACAAGGATGAACCTTTTGAAAATGTATTTGTTGATATTCAAGATGAAGTACCTTCTTCATCTTTAGAAGAATCACTCCACTTGAATGAACTTTTTTCTAAGCCTACATATCAAGATAATCCACTAGCCATTATTATTATTCAAGCACCACCTCTCCCCCCAAGAATGGCTATACCTACCTTTCCTTTTCCTATTCTACCTCAATAAGGGAATCAAAATTTGAAGAACATATTGGCTACTACCCCTCCAAAATTCTATGGCCTTATTACAGAAGACCCTAAAACCTTTCTATTTGAGTTTGACATTCTCTGTAGGAGCTATGACTACACAACTAATGTCCATTAGTTGAAGTTGTTTCCCTCTACTCTGAAGGAGGCTGCTCTAAGATGGTTCATGGGGTTGGGTGCAAATGTTGTAGCCAATTGGATTGAAATGAGTAATTTTTTTCTTCAAAAATATAAAGAATATTGCAGAGGTCAAGATATGAAGGGGGGTGACATTTTTAAAATGTTGTAGAAGGAAAGTGAAACCTTGAAAGACTATGTTTCCAGATTCTCATTCAATGTGCACTAGAATACAAAACATAAATTAAATGAATAATCTAAAAAGAATCTTTTTTTGAGAGGTGTACAAGAAGAAAGCATGGAATCCTTGGACCTAATGGCTAGAGGAGATGTTACACAAAGGACTTGGAATGAAATCAAGGTGATATGTCAAAACTATTTAAGAGCTATTGTGAAGAAAGGTAGAGGATTAAGGAGATTACCACATAAGACCAATGGTGGGTCAGGAGTATCTAAGATGGACTTATCTAACTACTATCAGACTTCAAGAAAGATATCATTAATGATGTCACTACTTAGTTGGATACCATGCAAGCCCAAAGGAAAAAGGATGTAGCTAATGCTATGTTGATTGAATTATGCTCTTGCAAGAGAATTGTAGCCATGAATGCATAGCTAATGCCCACTGAGTTTGAAGAAATTGATGAGGATACAGGAGAAATGATCTATGTTTCTCAAAGATGACCATGGGCTCAGAGACAAGGTATGCCTCAAGACCCTTTAAATAATTTTGGTTATAATAATAATCAGTGGCAAGGCACTATTCCTCCAAATTTTGCCCCTCAAGGATAGAATTGGAACAATAATTGGCCCTACCAATAGCCACAATATAACCAAGCCTACCAATAACCACCTCGATATCCCTAGAAAAAATAATCAATGGCCTTAACAAAATAATCAATATCCTCAGTGAAGCCCTAATCAACAACCTATCTACTAGGGGAATTGGTAGCAACCACCTGAATGGGAGCCTAACCAATCACCTCAACAACAAACCCTGATGCCTCCACCTCTTGAAACCAATGCTAACCCACAAAAGCAACCATAATTTCCTACTCATCCAGCACCAAATCCCAACAATAATCAATAGGTTTATTCTTTATAGATAAATGATATCCATTTAAGGTCCAGAACCAAGTTGCCTCCACCTAAAGGACCTATAACAACTGAGGCCATTGATACTAAACATGTTCCAATAAATAAACCAGTTGATGCCTCATTTCCTCCACCTATACAAGCATCTACTTCTCCATATCCACAAAGGTTAGTTCCTACAGCTCCATCTGAACCAAATCCTATAGCAACTAATCTCCTAGACTAGCTTAAGTTAATGACTATCTAGATTCCCTTATTGGATGTTCTTAAGGAGATTCCACCTTTATAATAAATATTTAAAGGAAGCATGTTTCAAGTAGCCTGGTAGAAATAAAAAGGATCCTCCTACTATCCATGTGTTGGGACAACTTTCTAATTTAATGTTGAGTAAATCTCTAACACCTAAGTATTCTAATCCAGGAAGTCTTGTGGTTACCACAAACATTAATGGCATCCAAATTAAGAATGTTTTGATTGATTTGGGAGAATCAATTAATGTCATAAATAGAGAATTATTATTAAGACTTAACATTATTGGATTAAGGGACACTCCTACAATACTTTAGTTAGTAGACAACTCAACTATTAAGCTTGATGGTATGATAGAAGATATCATTGTAGCCTTGGATTCCCTAGATTTTCCTTTAGATTTTTTTGTGTTGTCACCTAGAGGCACCCTTGGAGGATATCCATTAATCTTAGGATGACCTTGGTTGGCCACTGTAGATGCATGCATTGCATGTTGATCAAGAAGAATGAAAATATCAGATGGTGCCAAGACTAAAAAGTTAACTCTATACTCTCCTGCATAACCATAACTAGATCTTGACCAAGTTTCTTGGCCAGACCTTGGTGATGATCCTTGAAAAGTTTTTTTTTTTGAATAGCTCATGATCCTTGAGAGAAACCCATTTTTTGTATCCTAGGAAGAAGATGATATATTGGCTGTAATCCTTACTAATCAATATGATTTTGAGTAGTCCACTTCTAAAAATCCTACGAGATCCTTACAAACTGTATTTCCTAAATGTGTTACACCTCAATCTCCTATAGCACTTGATTACCTTCATACATTATTACTCCATGAAATTAGATCTCCATAAATGGTAGAGGTTTTCTAGATGGATAAGGTAAACAAGCTGAGAATGCTTTAGGAAAAGAGTTAAATATCAATAATGACCTTATTGCATCTTAGATGACAAGTCTCACTAAACTATTGGAAGATAGTCAATAGAACTTTGCATGGGACTATACTAACATGAAGGGTTTAGATCCTAGTATTTGTACACATAGGATATTTATTAACTTAGAATGTAAGCTAGTGAGACAACCCTAGAGGAGAGTAAATCCAACATTAAAAGATATAGTCAAAGTAGAGTTACAAAAACTTCTTAGTGCAAGATTTATCTATCCTATTTTTGATAGCCAAAGGGTGTCACCTCTATTTATTGTTCCAAAGAAGGGAGGAAAATGGAGAGTATGTGTAGACTATAGGGAGCTTAATAAAGCCACTAAAAGGGGTCACTTCCCTCTACCATTTATTGATCAGGTACTGGATAACCTAGTAGGAAAGAGATATTTTTCTTTTTTACATAGTTTTAGTGGATATAATCAAATCCAGATCTCTCTAGAAGATCAAGATAAGACAACATTTAGTTGTCCATGGGGAACATTTGTTTACCCTATCTTACCATTTGGATTATGTAATGCACCTACAACTTTTCAATGAGTGATACTTAGCATTTTTTTGACATAGCTATTGATTGTGTTGAAATCTATATGAATGATTTCACCACTTATGGTGTCACACTTGGACAAGATCATGCCAACTTTGAGAAGGTGCTAAAAAGGTGCCAAGAATACAACCTTTCTCTTAATAGTGAGAAGTTTTACTTCATGATGAAAGAAGGAGTTGTTCTTGGCCACCACCTTTCCTCCTATGGAATTCAAGTGGACCCTACAAAGATTGTTGTAATTACTAATCTACCAATGCCAACCAAGCAAATAGATGCCAAAAGCTTCCTTGGACATGTCAGTTACTATAGGAGGTTTATCATAGAGTTCAGTAAGATTGCTGCCCCCTTGTACAACTTACTCAAGAAGACAACTAAATTTAAGTGGATAGAAGACTGTAAAGCAACATTCTAGCAATTGAAGGATTTTTTGACTACAACACCTATTCTTAGAGGACCTAATTGGAAGCTACCTTTTCAAATTCATACTAATACATCCAATACTACTTTAGGAGGGGTTCTGGGATAAAAAAAAAGTATTGTTGAGCATGCCATTTACTATATTAATAAGAATTTGTAGGATGCTGAGCTGAATTATACTATCACTGAAAAATAATTTCTTGTTGTTGTGTATGCACTTAATAAATTTTGGCATTATATCACAAGCTATGAGGTTTTTGTCTACATTGATCACTTTGCTACAAAAATATTTGATGAACAAACTTGTTATTTTTGATAGATTAGCACATTGGTTACTCTTCCTACATGAGTTTAATATGAAGATAATAGATAAACTAAGTCAAGCGAATGTAGTAGCAAATTTTCTATCATGACCTCAAGTACTTGATGATCCTATAGTCATAGATGACAACTTCCCTAATGAGCATCTATTATCAATAGAAGGTTATAACCCATGGTTCATAGATATAGAAAATTACCTTGCTATGGGAAGAATGCCACCACACTTTTCACCCAAGTTGCATCGTCTCTTGGTGGAAAAGAGTTTCAACTTATCATGGATAGCTAGGTTGATGTTCTACACTAGACCAAATCAAGTAACTCGCCAGTGTGTGAGGGAACATGAAAACTATGACATCCTATGAGCATGCCATGATGAACCATGTGGGGGTCATTTTGCAGCAAAGAGAATAGCCTACAAGATTTTAACAATTGGATACTACTATCCTATTCTCCACAAAGATGCAACAAAGTATACAAGGCAATGTGATTGATGCCAACACATGGGAATGCCCACTAAATCTAATGATGATGCAATGCAAGGTAGGAGTATCTCCAAATGAGATGTTCTAGCCCCTAGCTATACAACCACACAACAAAAATATAACAATAAGAAGCAAAAATGTAAGATATGATACCAAATTACAACTCTTGATTTATAAAATAACTATTTACATGCAATGTGCCAGGCTATAAGGCCTTCCTAGTTATGGCCAAATACAATAGCAATTATAATAATAGTTCTGCAAGATCCCTTAAGATCCGAATCAAAACCCTAGCTAGTCTAGATCCACACTCTGGTAGAAACGCTAAAAGAAGATCTAAACTTGTGCTCGCAAGCCCCCAAGCAATCTCCTTGTTTCACAAGCCTCAACTACTAGCTCTCTTCCAAAATGTGGTCTTCTAGCTCCTCCACTTCTCCACGATGCATCAATAATGACTAAAGACTTCCCCATAACTTTTACTTATACCAATCTAAGCCACAAGTTGGCCCATTACAAAAATTATATACAAATACATAAATTAACTGCCACAAGTTAGCCTACAACAACAATTAAATGTCCAAAATTGATATCCTAGTAAAATCATGATATCTCCTAGATCCAATTGAATTAAAGCTCATGCTTTGAAATATAGTTAGAAGTCTAGGCCCTCTTCCATCCCTAAAATTTGTATGCTCTAAATATTTGTAAAAAATTAGTTACATGGCCTACAATAGGAACCTTAAAATACATCTCCAGAAGCAAGGTAAAATGACTCAAACTTCAACTCAGTCCATCCAATCTCTATGCAATCATGAGGAAAGGTTCTCCAATGTTTTTCTACCACATCCCTAACCAAAAAAAGCATAACTCCACCAAAATACAAGGTCAATTCTCCCACATCAAACTCCCCAAGTAAATAAAAAATTGTGTCCCACACTTTGATGCCTAAAGAAAGAGCAACGACCATCTTCATCTTCACCAAAAGCTTCCACTCCAATAGGGACAAGAAAACCAATATACTCATTATTCACATCTATATCACTCTATCAAACACTAAAATCTCAACCATCCAATCAGCATGCTCACTCCCAGGAACAAACTAAATATATGCTTCATCAACAAATCCTCATCCACATCAACAACTAGCAAATCCACACCAGGAATAAAAAACTCCATATTAACAACAATATGTATATCTCCATCAATACATGCCAAAATCTAAACACTAGCAAGGTCATTACTCACAAAAAGATGCTTTGTAATACATAACTCACCACCAATAGCAACTAGATCATCCATGACTAAGTCAACCTCTTTCCCAACATAAATAAGGTTAGGAATATATGTGGCAAAAACCTCCAGCTACTCTGCAAGTTCTGTACTAGACTCCACAATCTGATCAACAAAACCAAACTCAACCTTGCTATGTCATCTTCTCTCACAAACAAGTCTCTTAATTGGCCAAACAACTCTCTTCCAAATCAGTAGACTCTAGCTCCACAAAAATCAACAAAATTCCTTCCTCACCTCATCCTTAACTCGATCAGCCAAGCTAGCTTCAAACTACACCTTAGAAAATGTCCTCTGCACCACATCATGGAGATTCACAATCATCTCAAGGTCCAATCCTCTCAGAGCCATCTCCCAAGATCTTTGTAAACCCTCTACAACAAATCCTTCCCATTCTCCTTGTGAAAAATTTGAATTGTTTCCAAGTCAGATTGCAACCTACCACCTCACATAAAAAATTAAGAACCTCAACACAAGTCTAGGACTATGGATCTGCAATCCACAACTCTCCATGATCATAACTCAACAAGATCAGTCTTTCATCTTTGCATCCATTAACCCATCTACAAGCCCTCTATAATTGCAAGTCAGAGACATGATCTACCACCTCATAACCAAGAGATCTAGGAATCCAAAAAGAAAATCCACCACCAAATCAAGATCAAATCAGATCTAATTCTCCACCCAAGTCCTGATGTGAAGTACCACAACTTTGGAAATCTTTCTACATGCTTAGGAACAAACTTTTCTCTAATAAAATTCACCCAACAAAGGTCCTAGTACAAACTATCTCACACTTTGGTAATCTACTTGTACACTCAGGAACAACCGAGATCTGATACCACCTGATGTAGTACAAGGTAGGAGTATCCCAAAGGATATTTCCTAGCCCCTAGCTATACAACCACATGGTGGAAATACAAAAAAAAGAAGCAACAATGTAAGATCTAATACTGAATTACAACTCTTTATTTATAAAATAATTATTTACATGTAATGTGCCAAGTTGTAAGGCCTTCCTAGTTATAGCCAAATACAATACTAATTGAAATAATAGTTTTGCAAGATCCCTCAAGATTCAAATTCAAACCCTAGCTAGTCCAAATCCACACTTTTGTAGAAACCCCTAAAGAATATCTAAACTTGTGCTTGCAAGCCCCCAAGCAATCTCCTTATTTCACAAGCCTCGGCTACTAGCTCTCTTCCAAAATGTGCTCTTCTAGCTCCTCCACTTCTCCATGATGGATCAATAATGACTAAAGACTTCCCCAAAACCATTACTTATACCAATCTAAGCCACAAGTTGGCCCAGAACACAAATTCAATACAAATACATAAATTAAATTCCATAACTTGGCTTGCAACAACAATTAAATGCCCAAAATTGATATTCGAGTAAAATTGTGATGTATCCTAGTTCTAATTTAATTGGAGCTCATGCTTCAACTCATATTTATTAATCTAGGCCCTCTTCAATCCCTACAATTTCTATCCTCTAACTCATTGTAACAAATTAGTTACATAGCCTACAAAAGGCACCTAAAAACACATTTCTAGAAGCAAGGTAAAATGACTAAAACTTCATCTCAATCCATCCAATCTCTATTAAATCATGAGGAAAGGTTCTCCAATGCATCTCAAACAAATCCCTAACCATGAAAATCATAAATCCACCAAAATCCAAGCTCAATTCTCCTACATCAAATGAAATGCCTCTATAGCCACAAGTGGTGGTCATGCCTTTTAACAAGTGGGGTCTTGACTTTGTCAGTCCAATAGAACCCTCATCTCATGGAAAATCATACATCTTAGTATTTAGTAATAATACAACTAAATGGATTGAAGAAAAAGCTACAACACATGCCAAAGATCAAAAAGTAGCAAATTTTCTATATGAATGTATATTCACCAAATTTGGAGTACTTAAAGAAATTGTCACAGATCAAGGAACTCAACTCACATCCAACCTGATTCCAAAACTCATGAAGAAGTACATGATCCATTAGGGTACATCTTCTCCATACCATCCTTAAGCCAATGGTTAGGTAGAAATCACAAATGAAGAGATAGAAGAAATTCTCACCAAGATAGTTGCTATTTACAAATGAGATTGGGTTACTTGGCTTCCAGAAGCAATTTGGGCTTATAGAACTACATGGAAGAGCACCACTAGATTTACCCCATTTGAATTACTTTATGGTAAATCTGCTTCCATGCCTATAGAATTTGAGCACAAGACTTTAAAAACTACTTTAGAATTGGATTTTGATCTTTCAAAGGCTCAAGAAGATAGGTTACTACAGCTACATGCCCTTGATGAATACTACAAATATGTCCTAAATAATACTGATATAATTCAACAACAGTGAAAGAAATGGCATGATAAGTTCATCTAAAACAAGAAGTTTTCTATTGGAGATTGGGCCCTACTATATGATTCCTATTATTAGTAAACTCTAGAAAAACTCTAAACGTGTTGGCTTGGACCATATGAAATCATTTCAATGTTTGAGAATGGTTAACTGTAGCTTTCTACCAATGATCATGTTTTCTTTAAACTACCTGTTAATGGGCATTATTTAAAACTCTACCATAAGTCATCTAGTCATGAAGAGTTCTTGTAGTAATTCCAACCATTTATTGATCCTACAATTCTTGTAGCAATTGTTGATGAGTTTTTGACTCATTTTTCGTCCTCTCTCTAAGAGCATTTCACTCATCATAATAAACTACTTTGTCAGTGAAATTATTTTCTCTAGAATAATTCCACCTCACTTCAATTTTTCTCATCTTCCACCTCACCTCATCCTCTATCAATTTTCATGGTGGTATCATCTAACAATATTAATTACAAGGTCCATACACATACTAAAGTTACAACTTTTTCTTAATGTGTTGCTCTATTTTTAGTTACCTTTGTCACTAGCAATTCTAGGAACTATTGCCTAATTTAGTTGGTGGGAGGGGTATTATATTTCATTCATATTTTTTGTGATCATTAATTGCTCATGCTATTCTTTATATGTTGTCACAAGATAAAAGGAATGATGTGATGTGATACTTACCTTTATGTCGCACATTTTTGCAAACTAGTAAGTACGAGTTCCAATTGAGGTACTTATTTTAGAGTTAAGTGATCTTAAAAGCTAACAATGTTAGTTTCTTAAAACAAGTACTATGATTTGTCTTCTCATCTTGTTCCAAGTTTTTCCATTTTTTTAAAATTACTCCTATAGTCACTCTAGAGGAACAATGGGGGGTGATTTGAAAAGAAGAGAACCAACTAACCATACAACATTGTTGGGAGACCTTGTTTGCCTACCTATATTTCAAGCTAGGGGGGTGGAAAAATTACATGTTCAAACTACCTGCATGGGATGAGGAGCTTACCTTAGAATTTTTATAAACACTGAGGGATGGTTTTGCCATAGTTAGAGGAATAAGTGTTCAATTTTCACCTACAATTGTAGCTAAGATAATAGAATTGGCTCTGGCAGCCAGAGCCCAATATATAGTGCACACAAACCCACAAATTTAGATAGACTAGAAACAAGGTATAATCTACACATCTTTATCAGAACTATTTAACCAATGTGCTATCTATATTGTGATATATTTTACTTGTGAGGGGAGACATTCATATTTTCATGCAATGCATTTCAAAATTTTGATTTGCTTAAGACATGATGACTATCCTTTGAATGTTCCTCATTTTATGTATCATATTTTGTTAAAAATATCTATTGTAGTACAAAAAGGAACCTTGAAAAATGTTTTAAACCACTATTTTATTAAGATCATCATAGAAAAATCCCTCATGGAACAACTTGGGATATCTTAGGATGATTTTATTTCAAACAATGTGCAAAACCCTATTAGGCAACTTGTAGAGCAAGTTGAAGAGGAAAGAGAACCTTAGGAAAATAATATAAACCCAACACTAGGCTCTTCCTTGAGGTCACAAAGAACCCCAATTTCCATTCCTGTAGCTTCTACCTCTAGATCAGGTCGAACATTTGATAAGGGTAAAAGGAAAATTAAAATTTCCCCAAATACTACCTCTCCTATAGTTCTTAGGGTTTATAAGAAGAAGAAAGGGAATATATAGGAAACATCTTCAAAACTTCCCATAGCTTCACAGGTAGTAGAAGTACCCCTCAGGCATAGAACTCGAAGGAGCCAATCATCTATAAAACTCAATGAGGGTGTGTGTTTTCAATCCCCTGTGTCTGAAAATGTAACTATTGAAAAAGATAAATAATCTTCTTTTGACAAGGATAAGATCATCATTGAAGATGGTTCAAATGAAGAAAGTGTAGAACGTATGTGTACAGTAGTAGGAACATCCTCTGTCTAGCGGCTCATCATTTCCATAGATTTAGATAATGATGACAATTTATCTATTAGAGTTACAGAATCTCTTCCTACACTTTAGAGGATAGAATTTCATGAAAAAGATATTAGACTAAATTTGGAAATAGTTAATACTATTGTTCAATATATTCTTTCACAAAGACTTGATGCTTTAGCCTTTGTAGCCTAGCAAGTTGTTCCTCTTGCTCCTTCACCTGCATCACATATTACTTACCATCCTAGTTCCACTATTTCATTTCTATCTAATCAGTTAATTTAGGAGAGGGAGGAATGGAAAATAGAGAGAGAGCCTCAAAAAAACCATTTTTAGAATTGATTGAAAAGAATATGGAGATTGAAAAATTAAGTGGAAAACTTATAAAAGTCACTGCCATGATTCCTAAATTGATGTCTTGTTACTCTCCTTCTCATGTATATGCTCTCTTTTTGAAAGAATAATTTTTCAATTATCAGATGACTTATGTGATGCAAGGTAAAAGTTTAACATTGAATACTCCTTAAGAATTATTCCAAGCTTTTCATATTGCCCCTATAGCCATCAAAAATTTACTCTATGAACTCTTTATACATAATTTAGTAGTCCTTGACAACATATATTGGAACCCTCTACTTTATGTGGGTGACATTCGACATAGGGCATTGATGTCTTCGATCCAAAATGAATTTTGTAGAGAAAATCAAGCCCACCAATACAGAGAATTAGAGTATGAGATTCCAATTTTTCTCAAGCCTGAAGCCAAGGATGCCAAAACATTGTACTATGATCACTTGAAAGTTGCTAAATCAAAATCCAAAAACTAGATTATTTCTACTTTAAGAGAGGCATCCTATTAAGAATATAAAACTATGGCAGAAATAGATCATCCTATATTGAAGCAGGGAAATGAATGGTGATAAATAGGGTTGAGTATATCCTTGCAGAAGAAGGAATTTCATTCTCTATTGAATCTTATCATGGCTACTCGATGAATACCCTTGTACATTAAGCTAGAGGAAGAAAGAAAAAGTAATTCAATGTCTTTAACTTTTTAGCCTCCACTGCTATTGTCCCCATTGCTTGCCAATAAGAAAGATTTAGAGAAATTTGATATGATAGAAGAGCTCCAAAGAGGGGAAGGGTAAAATAAGATTAAAGGCTTTTATTGGAACTTTTCTATAGGAGGTAAAGGACATATTATTCCCTTAGATTTTAGGATGTCTATGAGGGTCAAAAATTTCATGTTTCCTTGAGGACAAGTCAAAGTTTCAGTTGGGGGAATGATGAGATCAGAATATGGTCTATTTTATCTTTTCATTTTTAGTTGAATTTACAAACCTTATAAAAATTTTGATTTTTAAGAACATGATGTTTATGATAATTTCAAACAAATGTGTGCACAATTACTCTCTAAGACTAAAATGACTATGCTATTAAATGATATGTTATTTGATTACAAAATAGTGAGAATGATGTTTGTCTTCCTTAGCTAGGTTGGGTAGTTCTTCTACAACAATGTGACATAGGGTAAAATAATTTAGATGACATATTTTGAATTAGTCTTGATGTATGTTATTACTTTGGAGACACTAATATTTTGTAGATTCAAAGGTGAAGTCAACTCAGCTAAGCAGAGTTAGTAGCTCAAGAAAATGGTGGTAAATTTCATTAATGACCTTCCACATCACTAATTATTTCACCCATAATAACTAGTACCTATTTTCATGAAAGTAGGAGTCAAAATAGGAAATCCAAGGGTTGTGAGCTCCTAGATTCATGTTCCATTTGGTGCCAAAGTTAATACATCTCTTGTAATATTCAATGTAATCCATTGTTTTGGCAGTTGATGGAGTCTAAAATTTAGGAATTTTGTTCCTAGTTTGTGCTTAAATAACTAGAAGTTTGTGTTCCAAAGTTAATTAATTAATTAGTGGTTTTTAGTAGAAGGAAGAATTTTTTCGAGTCTTTGAGTACTAAATGTAATCTTGTTGTTTAGCAATATGTATGCTTATTGTTGCTATGAATAAAAAGATCATTTCAAGTTTCCATCTTTCAGTAATTCTACTTCACTTCTCTGTGGGGGCCTACATAGGAAGTGAACTAATTAATTAGCATAGGATTTACCTTTAGTTCATAGAATTAGAGTAGACCCTATTATTCCTCCAGCCATTGATAGTAAAATTAGTGGACTGCTCTTGCAAGATAGGTAATTGAACTAGTTCTCAGCTATATTTTCATGCTTTCTTAAAATAGATTTGATTCTCAACTTTAGCATAGATTTTCTATAGCATAATCATGGAATTTCCATAGAATAATTCTTAATTTGAGAAAATTTTGAAGCGTATACTTTGTAGACACCATTTTGAGTTTACGTCCCTGGTTGATAAATTAAATGAATCCAAATGAGTTGGGTTAAAAACTCTTAGGATGTCCAATCCTAGATTAAGTAGTCCATTGCTGTAGTATTTTGATCCCTTTATTTGGCCAAGTAGGAGGGGTGAATTAGTTACCACAAAAAATAAATCTCAAACCCCTTAGATGTCAATACAAAACAAATTCTATGAAAACTGAATTTTGTTGAAGCTTGACAAATACATAGACAAAATGTTGTAGCTTAGTAAATACTAAAATAGCTCGGTAAATGATTAACATAAATATCTTAAGATATTATCTTTGATTAATGTTACCTTAACTTAGTTACAAACACATAAGAGAAATAGCATGAACACATTTGTCACAAAGATTTAACGTGGAAACTCAATTTGAGAAAAACCACCAATTGAAACTAGTTACTAGTTTTCACTCTTCTCAAGTGAACACTATTGGGAGCCAACCCTATTAAAGGTTACAAAAAAAATTGTTAGGTGTGACCCTATTAGAGGATTTAACCACCCTATTAGTACTAACCTTCTTAGAGGTCTTTTGACAATTCAATAGAAATGCCACCTTGTTAGAGGATTTACAAATAGTTGTTAAGCTAACTCTGTTAAGAGATTTAGTTCACTATTACAATAGTTAGAGAGTAACAATGAGATGACCTAATTTCTAATACAACTAAATTATTGATTGTAGATCTTGATTCTAGCTTGTATACTTGATCCTTCTTGATCAAATGTATCTTTGCATTTCAAGAAGGCTATTGTGCTTATCCTTCTAATTCACTTCCTCTTAGCATCATCAAATGTTCAATTATGTTCCACACATTCAATCCTCAACTTGAACTTGTATTTATATAATTCATATTGTCAAGTTAGCTTGAATACAACTTGTAATAATTAATAGTTATCTTCTCACTCGACTAGAACCAACAAACAATTCAATTGAACTCAATATGCCAAAAAAAGAAAATTCTTTGTTAGCTCACCCTACTCAGGAGAGACTAACTCAAAGAGATTTTCCTATGTTAACCAAGTAAACTTGGTTAACACTACATATTCACAAAGTTCCTTTGCTAACTAAGTGAGCTTCGTTAACACTAGTTCCATCCAACATTTTCTTCATTAAACAAGTGAGCTCGCTTAACACTCAACTTCCACAAACTTTCCCTTTTTGCCCAAGTGAACTTGGTAGACATTGTCTTTTGAACTAGGCAAACTTTGGAATGCTCAACAGACACAAAAAACAATCTTCAATGCCTGAATGAGCTCAACATACACTGACTAGCAAGGATATGAAATTTTGTGTAACATCAAAGACAATTGACATGTAATCAATTGCTTCAACAATTGCTTCCCTTCCTTTATGATAGGAAATATTAAGAAAATAATTTCTCTTCTTCTTCTATAGTCCAATAACTTTCTTTAAAAGAAGAACCTTGTTCATGTCTTTTTGTGGCATGGTTATCTTTCTTGTCTTCCGATGATGTATCAGTTTCAATAACTAATTCTTTTAAATTATTTTATTGGTCACAACATTTCAACCAACATATCATTGGTCACAATTATTGGTCCCATTTGATAGACCAACACATTTTTAGTCACAATGTTTCAACCTAGCTAAATTTTTTAGATCATTGTGGTGATAACTTAGAAAATTTGATTTAGTTATACATATCCAAAATGTAGAATGATCCAATAGTGGAGCTAAAATTTATTGATGTAGGAGCATACTAGCTATCATATTATCTTGCTGATTCTATTGGTTGCTACTGAATTACAACAATTGCCAAGTGCTAGTAAAATTTTAGTCATTACTGAGTTAAGGTTTTCCACCATCGTGTTAACCCTCGGGTTAGCGTGTTATCCCATTTCACTCTATAGTATGTGCCAAGTGATCTGTCATTTGCCAAGTGATCCCTCATGTGCTGAGAATTCCTATTCATTTGAGTGTTCGTGTTCATGCTGAGTGATCCTATATGTGCCAAGTCCCAATATTTGTTTTCTATGTCTGTTTCCAATTTGAGTTGACCTGGCATGTATTTAATTTTGTGATTGGTATTTAATATTTGTTGAGAACTGACTTGTTGATTGGTTGTGCATTTAATGTAAGGGTTTATTTAGTTGGAAATTTGTAATAGGCTAACTTGTGGCCATACAATTATTTAAGGGGATCTTGGGTAGAGTCTTAATAATTATTTTGGGGAGTCATGAATAAGTCATTTTAGTTGAGGAATCTTAGCATGGTGTATCTTGGAGATAGAAGTTTGCATTTGAGTCTGGAGATCTATTCTTCTTTAGATGTATTATTCTTTATAATTTCCATAACTCAGAAGACCGTAAATTTAAGCATGTTGGATGTAAACTTCTTGATTCAAATATATGAAACATTGTCTCTCTAGATCTAAATCTCTTTCTTCTTGTTCATTTTCTGCTATGTGTTTGTTTGCTAGTTTCTAGATCACCTCATTTTGGGGTACATCTAGATTTGTGATGCATCATTTGGTATCAGATATCAGTTGTTCCTAAGTGTGCAAGAAAATCACCAAAGTGTGAGGAAATTTGTGCTAGGACTTTGGTTGGGAAAAGTTTATTATAGAATAGATTTGATTTTGGAAGTCTTAGCTAATTGGTGATTTGGTGTAGGGTTGCAGATCTATGGATTTGGCCTGCATTTGCAAAGGAATCATCATTCAATCATTGTTTGTATGTGTAAAGATGGTTCATAGGAGGAGAGATGTTGATCTAGAATTATTTGACATGTTGATGAAATTTTTAGCTAGTGTAGAAGCTATTCAGTTAGCGCAAGATTGTGGAAGACATCTTGATGATGTTAAGAGCAATGAGTATGATTATTTTTGGGATGATTGAGATGAAAGGATTGATGATCTATAAGAGTCTAATTTGAGTTGGCATCTAAGGATTAGAAAGAAGATTTGTTGACTAGTTAAATAGATTATGAAGAGAGGAATATAGATCGTGGAAGTTGCTCATGATAAGAAGATGGATTTACTTGTTGCTAATGTGGTTGAGGGTTTTAGAGATGTTATTGATTTGGATTTACATGATGCTATTGTTGTTGATATGGATCTGAACTTATATGTTGTTGCTAAGATGTTGAAGGATATAGATGTTGTTACTAATGTAGATTTTGATGATGCTTCTAATCTATATGTTACTAGAAGAATGAGTATATATACTAATAACATTGGGTTCTTGTTTCATGTTACTAATATGATTCATTTAATGTTGATTTGGTGGAGGATTCCTATATTATGGATATGAGTTCATATGTTGTTATTGATCAGGATTGTGATTTGGATGTTGTTTTTGATCTAGTTTTTATGTATGAGAATGATGTGATGGATGATGGTGATGATAAGTTATAGATGAGGCATTATGATTTTGAATTGAGTGAGTATGTTGATTAGATGTATGATATTCTAATTTTTGAATGGATGAAGGATAGATGGTTGATTTTCAATTTTGATCTTTTATTCATAATGGAGTTGAAACATTTTGTGAAGATGAAGTTGAGTGTTGAATTTTCTTTTGTAGGAGCATCCTAGCTGTTAGGTTATCATGCTAATTCTATTGGTTGCTACTAAGTTATAGAAATTCCCAAGTTATAGTAAAATTTCAATCATTACCGAGTTGAGGTTTTCTGCCATCATGTTAACTGTTGGGTTAACATGTTATCCCACTTCACTCTATAGTGTGTTCCAAGTGATCCTTCATGTGCTGAGTGATCCTTCATGTGTTGAGTGTTCATATTGGTACTAAGTGATCCTATATGTGTCGAGTGTTCTTGTTAGTGCCAAGTGATCTTGTAGGTGTCAAGTTCTAGTATTTTATTTTTTGTGTCTATTTCCAACTTAGGTTGACCTAGTACATATTTAATTCTATGATGGGTATTTAATATTTTTTGAGAGCTAACTTGTGGCTTTGTTGTACATTTAATGTAAGGATTTATTTAGTTCATATTTTGTAATATGCTAACTTGTGGCCATACAAGTATTTAAGGGGATCTTGGGTAGAGTCTTAATCATAATTTTGGGGAATCAAGAAGAAGTCAATTTAGTTGAGGAGTCTTAGCATGGAGTATCTTGGAGGTAGAAGTTCACATTTGAGTTTGGAGATTTTTTCTTCTTTAGATGTATTCCTCTTTGTAATAGACGTAACCTAAAAGGCCATATAGTCAGACATGTTGGATGTAAAATTCTTGATTCAAATATATGAAATATTGTCTCTCTAGATCTGAATCTTGTTCTTCTTGTTCATTTTCCATTGTGTATTTGTTTGTTGGTTTCTAGATCACTTCATTTTGGAGTACATCTAAATTTTTCCTGCATCAATTATGCCCCTCGCACTGAGACCTAGATTTCTATTCTTTTAAAATTCATTTTTAGAGGTTACATTAAAAATCATAAATGGTATACATGAAAATACATGCACTTGGATCACCATTTTAAGTTGTTCTTAGCACAAGTAGGGAATCCAAATTATTTAATCACTATATATGGGCCTAACAAGATTTCAAGTTGCAACAAAAAAGACACCAAGGTCAATGACAAGATAAAAAATATTGTAAACATTTTCATCTGAATTGTCCAATTACTCTATTGTGTAATCTACTAGAATTGATTTATAATTGTTATGATTTTTTCTTTAATGTTTACTTCATCCAAGTTGCAAACTACCAATACACTGCATCCATGAAATATTTTGGAGGAATAGTGAGAAAAACTGATGAAACCATTGACTGATACCTCTAGCATATGAATTATGTGTGTTTTTTGGCACAATATTGAGTCTATATTTATTGTATGTGCATTCTAAGAGAAGATCACATAACAATTCCAATAGCTAAAACTCATGTGAAAGAGAAAAGATGGAGCCTTTTGAGTCTTGAAATTTTACTCATGAATCAATCCCTTTGAATTGTGCCTCTAAAATTTGAACTCTGAGTTTTTAAAACTACCTTTTTTAATTTGTGAGCTTGAACCAATGAACTTGATCTATTTATATTTGACCATTGAACCTTGAACTTTGAAATATGAAATTTGAGGTTCAAGGTTCAATCTTAATAACTCCCTCATTGCTTCTTTCATAAAATATCAACCTACAGTTATTAGTAGCAAAAATTGATATAAGGGTATGTGTCAGATCATTGTGTGCCAAAAAGTGGTGATCTAAAAAATATGTTCTTTTGAAATGCCCCAAAGCATTTCAAAATCTATTCCAACTTTTTTCCCACTCATGATGATACTGAACCAAAATATTAGTACATTTATAAGGCCTAATATATCTTTGGAAAGAAACCTCACATGGCCAACTTTAAAAACATCCCAAAAATGAATTTTTGGCATATTCTTCTATGTTTTTAACTTAAAACATGTATGTGATGAATTTTTTTCTCCAAATTTTGATGAAATGAAAAGGTTTTTTTTAAGAATGTTTTTATCTTTCCATAAATGTAATCTTTGTCAAATTATGAGTTTAGTAAGTAATTATTACTTATTTTGTAATGGAGTTACATATAAAGTGTTATTTGACACACTGATTGAAAAACAACTATAACTTTCAAATGGTACAACATTTTTGAAATCCAAAAGATGCATCACATTGTATACTTCTTCTACTATAAGGAAAAAGAAAAAGAAAAAAGAAAATTTGCAGAGTTTTGAATTAGTTAAGGTGGTTAGACATCAAAGTTTTTTTATTCCAAAAATATTACAATATCAAATTCATAATTAATTAATTTTTTAGAATAAAAATACCAAAAAATATGTGTCACATTCGGGCATGATTCTACATCTTATATGTAAAATCTTATTAAAATATATTATCATTTAATTTTGATTAAGGTGATTAGACATACGTCTACTTCTTATTTTTGTCCTGAAATTTTTCTACTATTACATGAAAATTCTAATTTTTGACCAATCAAATTTTATTTTTCATAGATAATTCATAGTAGTTAACTCAATTTCTTAGATAATATATTCTCTCAAATGTTTTATATAAATTTCATAACAAGTTAAAAATTGGATGTCAAGTTGACATAACCCTAATTTACTATTTTTCATTGCTAATTAAGGGCATAGTTTGTTTGTTGATGATCCTTCACATACCCATAAATATGGGGAGAATTGGATAGATTCTTTATTGGGTTTGATTTTTAGAATTTGGAAACTAGGGTGCCAAAGGAAAGTCAATACAGAGTTTAAAATATTTATAAATAAGAACAATGAGACCATCATGAAGTACAAGGTTACTATCAAGATTAACCTTGACTTCCTTAATACTAGCATTCATTAAAAAAAGATGTTAAAAGAAATATATGTTAGCATGAATGCTTGATATTTTTGTATGGGAAAGATTGTAGGTATACATTAGTGAGATGATTGAGTTCTTATGTGTTGTATTCATTAGTGTATTTTCCATTGGTGTCAACATATCAATTTTTTGGACAGTTCAATCAAAGTTGATAGGAAGACAAGTGAGCCTAGGGTCCAAATTGCTTTGAGACTATCCTCACTAAAAAAATTCAAGATAACATATGCAAGTATATAAAATGAGTAAACAAAAAATCATTTACCAATATAGCTTCCTTGAAGCTCACAACACATTGACTATGTCAATTTCTACTCGTAGCTTATCCAACTTTGCACTCAATCTTGCATAACATAATATATAATCTCTTTGATGATTACAATCAAGGGGAAAAAATCATTTATACCAAGTCCTAAACCAACTATCATATCTACTCAAAATATAAAAAGAGTAACTAAGAGGGGAATGGTCAATTAGCTACCACAAAAATAAATCCCAAATCCCTTAGATTTCAATACAAATGAAAACTCTGTGTAAACTAAACTCTGATGTAACTCAATAGATACACAGGCACTCAGTTCACACTAAAAAATATTGTAAATTGGTAAATACTGAAATAACTTGGCAAATGTTTATCATGGAAATTTGAAGATATTATCTATGATTGATCTTATTTTAACTTAATTTCATACACATAAAAGAAATAACACGAACACAATTGACACCAAGATTTAATGTGCAAACCCAATTTTAGAAAAACCACCAATTGCAACTAGTTACTGATTTCCACTCTTCTAAAGTGAGCCTTGTTAGGAGCCAACCCTGTTAAAAGTTACAATACACACTGTTAGGTGTGACCCTGTTAGATGATTTAATCACCCTATTAGGAGTGGCCTTGTTAAAGGTCTTTAGACAATTCAATAAAAATGCCACCTTGTTAGAGGTTTTACAAATAGTTGTTAAGGCAGCTCTATTAAGAGTTTTAGATCACTTCTATAATGGTTAGAGAGTAACAATGAGATGACCTAATTTTTGATGCTACTAAATTGCTGACTATAGGTCTCAATTTTGGCTTGTATACTTGATCCTTCTTGGTCAAATGTATCTTTGTAGTCCAACAAGGATATTTTCCTTATCCTTCTAATTTTCTTCCTCTAAGAATCATCAAATCTTCAATTATTTTTAGACATTCAATCCTCAACTTGACCTTGTACTTATATCTTACACATTGTCAAGTTGGCTTGAATACAATTTAGAATAATTAATATTCATCTTCTTAGTCACCTAGAATCAACAACCAATTCAATTGAACTCAATATGCCAAAATAAGAAAATCCTTCATTAGCCGACCCTGTTCGGTAGATACTAACTCAAAGGAATTTTCGTATGTTAACCAAATGAACTAGATTAACACTACATATTCACAAAGTTCGTTTGGTAACTAAGTGAGCTTGGTTAGCACTATTTTTATCCAAAATTTCCATCATTAAAAAAATGAGCTCGGTTAACACTCAACTTCTACAAACTTTCCTTTGTCACTCAAGTGAACTCAATAGACATTGCCTTCTAAACTAGGCAGACTTTAGAATTCTCAGCAGACATAGGAAATTGTCTTCAATGCTTGAGTGAGCTCAACATACACTAACTAGAAATTATATGACATTTTTTATAATATCAAAGACAATACACAATTAAATAATTGTTTCCAACAATCTCCCTCTTTGTTATTGATTGAAACACAACATTTCATAAAGCAATGAAATTTTAGAGCAAGAATAAAATAAGAAACATGTGCTTAGTTTTATTTTGATTCTCATCCATGAGAACTCCCTCTATTAGTGCCATCTCCCTCTGGCTTCACTTTCTCCCTCTATCAGTAAAAATTTGTCTTCAATATCAAACCAAGTTCATTCTCCCTCTTTGACATCTCTTTCTCTTTATCATTATAAAATTTCTATTAGATATAATAGTAAAATTATCCCTCTTTGACATCTCATGCCAAAGAAAATATTTAGTGAATTTCAATATACCTTATGTACTAATTCATTTGTAATGTGCCCTTGTCAATACTACATCAACTGATTGATCTTCAACATGATCTTGTTGATGCATCACTAAACTTCATTTAGTGAGCTTCAAACAGGGGAATGAACCCTAACTTACCCCTTAGATACATAAATTCATCCTTAGGTAATGGCTTAGTGAATATATCTACAAGTTTTTGTTTAGTATTCACATATTCTAATCTTACCTCTTTATCTTGAATGAATTCTCTCACAAAATGATATCTTAAAGCAATGTGTTTTGTTTTGGTATGCATCACATGATTCTTTAATGTACTAATTGCACTAGTATTATCATAGAAGATAACCAATGGATCCTTGATTTTTATCTTCATACTTACCAATAGTTGCTTGAACCAAACAACAGTTGAACAATTAACTATTGCTACCACATATTCTACCTTTGTTGTGGACTGAGAAATACAATTTTGTTTCTTGCTTGTCCAAGACACTAGTCTTTTAACAAGAAATAATGCTCCACCACTGGTGCTCTTTCTATCATCAACACCACCTACCCATTCAATTTCTTTGAATGCTTTGAAATCCAAATTGCCTCCTTTTTTGTACCATAATCCATAGTCTTCAGTACCTTTCAGATATTTCATGATTCTTTTGATTTTCGTCATGTGATTTTCTTTGGAGTTTTTTGAGAATCTTGCCACCATACCAACTATTAATGCAATATTAGGCCTTGTGTGCACTAAGAAAATTTCCAATCATTGATCTATATGTGGTTTGATCTACCTCCTTGGAATCATCATTTTTGGAAAGCTTATGTCTAGTAAACATAGGAGTTCCAACTAGTCTTGAATCTTCCATTCCAAACTTCTTTATTATTTCTTTGACATATTTAGATTGAGTAATGTAGATACCACCTTTCTTTTGCTAGATCTATAATCCACCAAAGAATTTTATCTCTCCAAACATGGACATCCCAAATTCTTTACTTATGTCTTCTGAAAATGATTTGCACAAGTCATCATTTCCTATAAATAAAGTGTCATCCATAAATATTTTTTCCAACACAATCTTCTTGTTTGGTCCTACTTTGATACATAGACTATTGTTATCATTTATTCTTTGAAAACCAATCTTTATCAAGTAGTTATGAAGTCTTTCATGCCAAGCTCTAGGAGCTTTCTTGATACCATAGAATGATTTGTGTAATTTGTAGACCATATCCCTTTTGGTAGGATCTAAAAAACCTTCAAGTTGTTCTATGTAGACTCCCTCATCAAGAATTATGTTCATGAATATAGATTCTACATCCATTTGATAAAATTTAAATCCTTTGTGAGCTGTATATGCTAGAAAAGTCCTAACACCTTCAAATCTTTCAATAGGAGCAAACATTTAACCATAATGAATACCTTCCTCTCGAGAATAACCTTGTTATACTAACCTTGATTTGTTTTTGGGAACTTCTCCATCTTCATTTAGCTTATTTCTGAAGACACACTTTGTGTCAATTATATTTTTATCCTTGGATTTGAGAACATCAGTCCAAGTATTATTCTTCTCTATCTATTCTATTTCCTCATTCATAGCTTCAATCCAAATTTCATTATCCAAATCATCTTTAACATTTCTAAGTTCAAATTCAGCAAGCAAACATACACCTTTCAATTTGTTTCTTGGCATTGTTCTATCTGACTTGTCTATAATGATCTGATCAGGTGCATGATGCCTTTTGACATATCTTTTTAACATAGGTACTTTGGATTTGGAGTTTTTTCCACTAACCTCTTCATGACCTTCTATATTAAGCTTGAGTCCCACTATCTATGAGTCAGGTCCATCATACTCAGTTTTCTCTAGCAATAGCTCATTATCTTTTGACTGTGACTCGAGTCCTTTAGACTGTGACTCAGGTTGCACTAGATGCAACTCGATAGCTTTCTGAGATTTTGGGGACTTAGGAGATTATGCTTTCTGACTTCTATATAGGTTTGGCAATTTATTAGGTTCATAGTAAACAAATCTTCTCTAATCTTGAGGTTCTTTATTGCTCTCTTCTTCACTCTTTTCTACAAATTCATCAATTCTCACACATGCACTTTCTATGATTTTATGAGTGGACAAATTCAAAAAAAATTATGCTTTACTTATGCAAGAGTATCCTAGGAATATGCTTTCATCACCTTAGACATAAAATCTACCTTTCCTAGATTCTTTCAAAATATAACATTTGCTACCTAATACTTTCAAGTAACTTACATTAGGTTTGTAACCATACCATAGTTCACAAGGAGTTTGATTTTAGTCTTTCTTCAACTATAGTATATTCAAGCTATGCATTGTAGTACTAATTTCTTTATTCTATTATTTGATTACAACATTATTTTCTATTATCAATGCTCTTGCACAATCCATAATATATTTGTTCCTTCTTTCAACTATATCATTCTACTATGGTGTACTAGGGGTTGACACCTATCTCTTAATTCCATTTTTAATCCAGAATTCATTAAACTCATGGGAAATGAATTCACCACCTCTGTCTAATCTCAAACATTTCAGCTTCTTTCTAGTTTCTTTTTCTACTTTTTCTAGATACCACTTGAATTTTTGAAAGGCTTCAGATTTTTCTTTTAGATACATTATAGTCATCATTCTAGAATAGTCATCAATAAAAAGAATGAAAACTTTATCTCCACTGTAACTCTCTATTCCAATAGGTCCACATAAGTCTGTATGTACAAGCTCTAAGACTTCTTTAGGATGATAGTTCTTACTTTTGAAACTAGTTTTTCCCATCTTACCAATTTGATAATTTTTGCACAGACCCATATCAGGTTTCCTCAAGGTAGAAATACCTCTAACTCTTTTTTTTTTTTCTTATCTTGACCAGATTATCAAAGTTCATGAGACATAATCTTTTGTACCATAGCCAAATTTCTTCTACTTGATCAATAAAACATGAACTTTCACTGAGATCTAGGTAGAATAGATTACATTTTGTTTGTTTATCAGACCCAACTAGATTTCCTTTTCCATCTAGTAATTTGGCCTTTTCATTCATGAATTCTACCTTGAATCCAATTTTATTCAACTATGACACACTCATTATATTATGCTTTATTCCTTAAACACAATAAGCATTATCACATCTAAGTTCATTGGTTAACGAGAAACAATCTTTTTTCCTTTATGTAACAAGGTTCATTGTTTCCAAATCTCACACTACCACCATCATAATGTTCCATGTGCTCAAACTCTATTTTATTACCATTGATATGATTGTAGCAGCCATTATCAATAATCCATGTATCACTTTTGCTAAGATTGGAGATAAGTGCTAGTTTATCCCCTTCATCATCAAATTCATTGTTTACAACAATATATACCATTTCATCTTCACTATTATTAGAATCCTTAGCCATAGAACAAGATTTCATACCTTTATCCTTGTATTTCTTGTAGTTCTTGAATTCTTTGAAATCCTTCTTATCTTTGAACCTTTTGTGCCTCTTTTCATCTTTGTCTTCTCTATTTGGTTACCTTGCAGCAATGTCTTCAACTTCTTCCCAAGAAAAGTAGATTACAAAAATCTTACATCCTTTGTACTTTCCTCTACCTTTGGAATATTTCCTTTCAAGTAGGGCTTCAACAAATTCAAGATCAATGTCTAAAATTTCTTCCTCTTCTTCACTTTCTGATTGATTGGCTTTTGATTTCTTACCCCTTTTCTTGAGTGAAAGCTTGGCTTCAAATGCAGACTCAATACCTTTGGGACTAGGGACATATTTATCATAGTTATCCAACTGAAAAGATGTCAATCCTCCATCTAGAGCATCCAAAGTAATATTTCTATTTTGATCACATCTCATCTCTTGAATAATAGACACTTTAATTGCACATATAGGAAGAAGGGTTCTAAGTACCTTGCTTACAACTATTTTGTCATCAATGTCCCTTCTAGATGCTTTGATTATGCTCACACTTGCTTTAATTTTCTCAACATATTTTGCAACATTTTCATCTTCTCTCATCTTCATCTAATAAAATTGTCCTTTGAGACTTTTGGCTTTAGCTCTTCTTACATTATCACCTCCTTCATAGATGGCTTTTAGTTTGATGCACATATCATAAGCTATAGTGCAACTTTTGACTTAATCAAATTCAACATAATTAAGAGTAGAAGCAATTTCAATCATCACGATATTATGATTTTTCTTTTCAGCAATTTCTTCAATTTATAATGTTCCAATAGGAGTCTTGTATTCACTATCACTTGATATTTACATCTTCAATCACTGATAGTTGCCAAATGTAACCTCATAAGTCCTTGCAATCTTGCAAAGTTATCTCTGTTAAACTTAGGAATCTCTCTTCTATAAGACATCCTAATATTTAGTTTAGGTCCTTGAAACCTTCTCTAAAAGCACCAAAAGCTTAGATACCAATTGTTGGAAATATAAGAGGAGTAATTAAGAGGGGAGGGGTGAATTAATTACAACAAAGAAAAATCTAAGACACCTTAGATGTCAATACAAATCAAAACTTTGCATAAACTTAACTCTAATGTAACTCCGCAAATACACAGGCACTCGATTAACACTAACAAATTTTGTAACTCGATAAACATTGAAATAACTTGGCAAATTCTTATCATGAAAATCTTAAGATGTTTTTTGTGATTGATCTTACTTTAACTTAGTTGCATACACATAAAAGAAATAGTATGAACATAATTGACCTCAAAATTTAACGTGCAAACCCAATTTGGGAAAAACCACAAATTGCAACTAGTTAATGATTTCACTTTTTTGAAGTGAGTATTTCTAGGAGCCAACCTTGTTAAAGGTTACAAAACACACTGTTATGTGTGACCCTATTAGAGGATTTAATCACCCTATTAGGAGTGTCCTTATTAGAGGTCTTTAGACAATTCAATATAAATGACACCTTATTAGAGAATTTACAAATAGTTGTTAAGACAAATCTATTAAGAGATTTAGATCACCACTAAAATGGTTAGAGAGTAACAATGAGATGACCTAATTTTTGATGCAACTAAATTGCTGATTACATATCTCAATTCAGGCTTGTATACTTGGTCCTTCCTAATTGAATGTATCTTTGTAGTCCAACAAGGATGTTCTTCTTATCCTTCTAATTTTCTTCCTCTAAGCATCATAAAATCTTCAATTATTTTGACACATTCAATCCTCGCCTTGACCTTATACTTATATCTTAGACATTGTCAAGTTGGCTTGAATACAACTTAGAATAATTAATGCACATCTTCTTAGTCAGCTAAAACTAGCAAAAAATCAATTGAACTCAATATGCTTGAACAAGAAAATCTTTCATTAGTCGACCTTGCTTGGTAGATACTAACTCAAAGTGATTTTCCTATATTTACCAAGTGAACTTTGTTAACCAAGTGAGCTCAGTTAACACTGGTTCCATCCAACATTTCCTTCATTAACTAAGTGATTTTGATTAAGACTCAACTTCTACAAAATTTCCTTTGTCACCTGAGTGAACTCGGTAGATATTGCCTTCTAAACTAGGCAAACTCTGGAATGCTCGATAGACACATGAAACTGTCTTTAGTACTTGAATTAGCTTAGCATACACTGACTAGGAATGACATGACAGTTTGTGTAACATCAAAGACAATACATAATTAATCAATTATTTCCAACAATATCGACCTTGAGGATTTCTCAATTTATAATGTGTACCTAAGGACGACACTAAGATATTGCATTTACATGTTATATGAAAAATAACACTTTCCATAATGATACTATCAATAGTCAGCTATCTGGGAACAATACATTGAACAATCTTGACAAATCTTCACAAAATGAACATTTGATTCCACCATTTTAACCATACCATCCTAAACATGTATTCTACCATAAAAAATTATTGTTGAACAATCTTTAGCCTCACTAAAAAGATGCAATACAATTATGAGTACTCACTTTCTAGAAGCTCACTCTAAGTAGTCTCCACAAAATTTTTTATGACATTAATGAAAAAAAAGGCCCTAAAATCTGTTGTATTAATTATGGCTTCTACTACTTGCAAACTATTTAGTTGTAAATAGATTTTTAGATTTCATTAGTACTAGCATAAGTTAAGGATTTCTATATCTTTTGTTTCACTAGGATAATTTAAACACTAATAAACTAAAAATATGGCCTACTCTAAAATAATAATAATAAAGTATGTATGAAATAACAACTATTTCGAAAAATGAGTTAACATAATATATCAAGGAAAAACATTTTAATTTTATCAATCTCTTTTGAAATCAATTTGCAACAACCCAAATGAACATGCATTCACGACCATAAATTATGATGATTTATTATAGTTCAAGTCACAAGTTAGATGAATTCCATCACTAAAAATAAATATATCATCAAAATACAATACAATAAGAAGTTATCAATATCCATATTATATATACTATATAAAATGATTATATTTAGACCTTTGAAATTCTATTAACAATATAAATGCATTAGATTTTTGATACCACATAAAAAAAAAGAATATTAACGCAATAAACATATTTATTTATGTTGAAAAATAATACACATGTTGAGTTGATTATATTTTATTTCCTATGTAGGCATGAGAGACAAGAATGCACCTAAGATTACAAAATTACTAATAAAAAAAAGTGAAAATAGACAAGACATAAAATTTAATACAAGATGTACCTTTGCAAAATCCTTATTACTGATAAGCTAGCCACCAAAATAATTTCTTCTCTTTGAATTCTCTAGCCATAAAGAAATACAAAGAACATACTAAGTTACAATGAATGTGTTTGAAACACTGATGCAAGTAAGGTTTAATGGAGACTATGTAAAGTCCAAACTAGTCTAGTTGAGTTACCAAGAAAACTAATTTCCACTTTGGTTAATGCCACAAGATATTAGGAAATGGATTCTTTTCCCAATCCACCTAATCATTTTCCACCCCTTTGTTCCAAATCCCATACCCACAATTCCACCTAGCTCCAGTTTGACTCCTTAACTTCCTTCAACCTTCACATGTACCCTCTAGGACCATTTAAAAACTCTAACTACGAGGTATATAAGAGGCAACACATTTCAAAGCATGCCCAAAGTTACAAGGTTTTATTTTGATACCCACATAAAGAATTTGATGATAGGCCTAACATAAGCCTAGTAGAATCAGGCCACCATTATGAGTTTTCAGCCAATAACTAAAAATATCTACAAATAACCCAAAAAATTAGTTGGATACCTAAATTACCATTTGGAATCTCTAGTAGGTTTCAATGTTTTAGGTTCAAAACTGGAATCTAAGGTACAAAGTCCCAAATTGCTGAAATATTGAGGGTTTTAAGTTTGTCTAACTAGTGTTTTCTAAAATTCAAAGTTTCAAAGAAAACCCAATCAAAATGAAATTTCCAACACTTCAAGAAAAACCAAAATTCATATTATCTAACCTTCAATGTCATTCTACACCCTAATAGCCCACTTCTATTATAAGTTGTTGAGTTCACCTAGCTAGTCACATACACATGCCTAGCCTTCAAATAGATTCATCCTGCTAAATTTCTATGAGTGAAAAGAAAATTGATAATAGAAAATTTTAGTATACATTCCTATCCCTCTCTTTATAAATAATAAATATTTTATGCTGGAGAAATTAAGATAGGCCATCCTAGTTAAAACCCTAGCTATGAGACATAACAAAGCCAACAAGCAAGACAAATTGTCAAAATCTACCAATATAATTATCATAACCATGAACGTACACAAAAATTATGTAGTAACATGTACCATGCCCTTATTAAATTTTCATAAGTAGATGTTCAAAGCAAAATTGAAAATGAAAAGGAAATATAACTTACTGATTACCATAGTCAATGAGTTTCACACCTAAATTTTGCCAAAGCATCACTAACCTCATAAAATATGTTAAATCCAAAATAAATCCTTGCAAGATATGTATTTTTATCTCCTCTCATATACCAACTCACCCAAAAGTTACTATGACTATTCAACTTCTACAATTTTGTAAAAGTTACAAAAGTTGTAACTTCACAACTTTGTTTTGCAATTTTTACAATTTTATGACAACTAACATGTAAAGTACAATGTGACCTAGAAAAAATTGACAATTGGCTCCAAAAAATGCCAATGAAAACTTTATAACATTATTAGATTAGAATTAACTCTAACTATCTATTGACTAGCGTAGACTCCATTTGACCTATGAGAAAAAAATGAACAATTGATGCAAAAATATGCCAATTGATTACAAGTTGAAATGAAAAAGAAACACACATGCAAAAAACACCTAAATCCGATCACCTAGTGCCAAATATTCCAAAATTTATTTGGTAATGGCATGATCACACATCATGCACATACATCATACTCTCCATAAAAGGAAAACTCAATTCTCTTTAGTTGCTAGCTCCTACAAGGTGACTCAATGTTTTATTATGTCAATCTCTTACATCCATACCTCCTCATCTTTAGGAAGACCATCCCATTTGACTAAATAATCCTTTTAGGTACTCTTTGTAAGAATTTGGTATAGTTTTGATACCATGTAAGAACTTGCCTTAGGGAAAAATTCACCCAACACCAAGAAGCACAATAACTAGCACAAAAGACCAACAAAGTATGATTAGAATAATGATATGATATTCAATTCATTGTAATTGATTCAATTGATTTATATACACTAGAGGTGTCTGTATATAAATGCCTCTGTGATGCATCTAGAAAGCCTAGGAGTTAGCAACATGATAAGTCTTACAACTAGGCACATGTCCACCAGGTGTGGATTATCCTCCATTAAGCATAGGAGTTAGTGTGATGATGAGAGGATAAGCCTACAAAGGTCTAGCACATACAATTATGTTGTAGATAACACGTGATAGAATAATAGTGAAAACAACTATGTTGTCTTCATGCAACTTAGTCATTTATGCAAACTCAAGTGTTGTAGACACCATGTGCTTAATTAGAGTTTCTTACTCCTATGTTGTCAACAAGACAAATCATATGAGTATGAAAAATCCTAGGTGTCTAACCTAAGAAATAATAAAATAATGCATTTATCCTAAATAAACTTAAGTAAAGTGTAAATAATAATTATTTACACTAACAACCCCCCCTTAAGCGCAACTCAAGGGAATGCACTTAAGTTCACAAAAGCTATGATGAAATGCATAATGAGCCTCGGCTACTAGGCCATGTTAGGTACCCAAGTACAAATGCAATGTCACACACACAATGCAATGCAATGAATAAAATCTCTTTGAAAATGGGAAAAGAGGGAAAACCTCATGGGAAAAACCCTCCCCCAAAAAGAGAGATATGTACAATATAGAAAGATGCATGAATGGATGGAGTAATCAAGATTCCCCCATTATGACATACATCATGCATATAAAATAGAGAATCCCTCAATGATATCCGCCCGTTAGTGAAGGATATCCAGATGATGAGTGTCTAAAGAGAAAAGAAAATCCAATGTCAAAAAATAATGTTTTTCCCTTGAGGAAGAAGATACACCAAGTATAGGTGAAAATATGCTTCCCACAGTGGATAGGAAGATGGAGGAGGGATCCGGATGTAGTATGTAGTGGATGTTGCCTTTGAAGTCTACTCAAATGTTGAAAATTCCTTGATGAATGAAGATGCCATGAACCAATCTGGTGGAAGCCCAAAATATAGTGGCAAGAAAGGGAACATTTCTATGCACGAAGCTAAATCAAACTCCGTAGATGATGAAGCATCCTTACAGGAAGATAGAGGAAGAGAAGCAATGTAACCTCCACTCAATGATGTAGGTACACCCCTGAAAGAAGCTCCTTGATGACTGAAGAAGCTACATCATTAAAGTTGAATGATGGTCCTCCATGTAGGAAGAAATGGTGTCATAGGTGTGTTAGAGAATGCTCCCCAACTGATAGGAAGAATCCTTAGAAAATATGATGTTTGAGGAAACTAGAATACAATCTCCACAGACTAATATGTCTCCTCATAAGTGAAAGAGTCCTTCTCAATCTATTGTAAAGAAGCCACAATGATGTCATAATGATTAAGTGGTTGAGGGTCAGAGTGTTCCCTTGCAATGAGTGAAGAAGTCTCCTCAACAAAGAGAAGATTGATGTCATGATGATGTCTCCCACATCTTCAATGTGAGACTCCATGAACAGTCTAGCAATGTCTGGAAGTCATCCCATGAATCTGAAGTAGGAAGACATGGTATGTCTTGTTGCACTAAATCAGGAGCACCTATGGTTGGAATTAGATCAATAGAATCAATAGGAGTATTAGGAGGTGTGATCTCATCTGGAGTTGAAGGAACCATTATTGAAGTGACTAAATATTGAATGTCTTTTGGGAAAGAAGGAACTATGGGATCTCCATATTCTTTCCAAAGAGCCACCTAATATCATAAGGGTGAATGAGAATTTTAATGATATGCTAATAATCAGAACTAATAATGAATATAATGATATCCAAAAGTTTGGTAACATGTGGTTGTTCTTTAGTGGAAGAAATCAGTTTGTTGGAACACAAAAAAGGAAATACTTCCTTATGCTCTCTTCTTAGATGATCAATGAGTGCAACACTCCATTTCTGATAGTTTCTCTTTGTCAATCTAGGTCTAAGATGACCTCAACATGGGAAAAAAAAATCCTCAATGAGATCAATGAATGAACCCCACAAAATGTAAGAAATAATTAATCAACCCCCCTAATGTATTATTTGGTACTTTTTATAATTAGTGTGATTACAATAGCCAATTTAGGGTCTATTTCTAAAAATAGTATTTCTATCCATAAAAGCCTATAATTTTATTGTAGATATGTAAAGTAGACAAAACATTATTCACTTTTTTTAAAAAAATGGAACTTGATTATGTGTCTAGATGAGCCCATACTAAGCATTTGAAGTGGCAAAATTTGGGATTTGTGACTTGCAAAAAAATTCAAGAACAAAGATATCAAACATCCTACGCCAATGTGTAGATCACAAAATTCTACCCCAAAACAAAAAAAAATCTCACAAAAAGGATTCTATATGAGGGAGATATCATTGTTTGAAAATCACCTCAGTTATTATTTTTTCTGAATCACCATCGTCGTGCCTCCAAAAATCAATTGACTCTAGATTTCACCTCAGATGTTCAATTTTGGTGAAACAAAAGTAAATTTGGGGGTTTTTTGACCTTCTGAGTATGATGCCAATATCTGATTGGCACCAGCAAGCTCCAATCTTCACTTTCAAAAAATATCTCCTACTAGCCTGATGGCCAAATTTTTTTTGGACAAACTATGTAGATCAGAAAAATAATGTAGAGAAATTGCAAAGACTAAAATAATAAAATATGCAAATCTGAAAATTAAATTCAAAGTTGAAATGATCATACCAAATTTGCAAATTGGGCCTTTGGGTGCCAATTTGCAAAAAGTTTTCCTCAAATTTGACTATGGCCCAATGTAGGAAAATTTATAGTCAGTTTTCACCTAATTGACACTCTGGATGCAATGCTAAGGTCCTATTTGGCTCTAGATGCTCCCAATATCTATGGATACTCTAGATCTAAGTTAAGGTGTCCTTAGAGAGGTAAAGCAAAATTGGTCTCCAATGGCTATGAAATGACACATCTATGGCTCTGATACCATGTAAGAATTTGGTATAGCTCTGATACCTTGTAAGAATTTCCCTTAGGAAAAAATTGACCCAAGACCAAGAAGCCCAATAACTAGCACAAAAGACCAAAAAAGTATGATCAAAATAATGATATGATAGTCAATTCATTGTAATTGATTCAACTAATTTACATACACTAGAGGTGCCTGTATATAAAGGCCTCTATGATGCATCTAGAATGCCTAAGAGTTAGAAACATGATAAGTCTTACAACCAAGCATATATCCACTAGGTTTGGATTATCCTCCTTTAAGCATAGGAGTTAGAGTGATAATTAGAGGATAAGCCTACAAAGGTGTAGCACATACAATTATGTTGTAGACAACATGTGTTAGAATAATAGTGTGAACAATTATGATGTCTACATGACTACTCAGTTGTTTATGCAAACTCTAGTGTTGTAGACACCATGTGCCAAATTAGAGTTTCTTACTCTTGTGTTGTCAACAAGACAACTTGTATGAGTATGCAAACTCCTAGATGTCTAACCTAAGAAGTAATAAAATATTGCATTTATCCTAAGTAACACTCTTCCCTTCCTTTTTACTAACTTTACTATCAAAATACATTCTAATTTCATGGGTCTACTTGGTGCTAAGTCCTTAATAAATTTCACATCATTGGCCTTATTATCTCCCTTCTACAAAGTTAGATCCAGTTTATTTATATGGGTGATATCCCAATATCAACTATAAGTTATATGTCATGTGCATTTTCATCATATCTATGAAGGACTCTACATGACCCTATCTAATTAATTTGGAGCTTATTGTATTTCCATTTAGGATTCCTATCCTTCCTCAAACATGTGAACTCCAAATCAAAAAGTTTGAAATATCTCTCCTTCCTTGTTTGGTCTTCCTTCTCTTTGTTCTTTCCTTCTGATTCTTCAAATTGAATGTTCACTTCTTTATTAGGAGATTTGATAGCCTCCAAAAATCATTTTCCCATGGAACTTATTCCCTGCATGTTATGAATGTCCCTCATTTACATAGGTCCTCTAGAATGGTAACCATATACTAGTTTAAATGGAGTCTTTCTTGTTGAACTATTGACTAAATCATTATATGTGTACTTTGCCTAGCCTAAAATCATATCTGAAGCTACTTCATGTTTCTTTGTCTCACATCCTATGAGGCTTCCAAGTTTCCTATTAACAACATACCATTTTTATTTATGGTAGGATGAGGAAAATATGATTTGGGTACACAAAAACTTAGTATCCCAAAAAACAAATTATCCCTACCAGGCACAATGGATAGTGGAAATCCATGGATCCTAACCACTTCTTTGAAAAACATATTGTAAGAATTTGACTTAGGGCAGAATTCACCCAAGACCAAGGAACTCAAACACAAGCACAATAATAGAGAAAAGAGAGTATGATTGGAATGATGATATATTCATTCAATATTCCATATGGAAGTACACTAGGAGTGCATGTATGTAAAAGCCTCTGGAAAACTTCTAGAATGCATAGAAGTTAGCAACATGATAAGTCATACAACTAGGCACATGTCCACCAGATATGGGTTATCCTCCATTAAGAATGGGAGTAAGTGTGATAATGTGAGGATAAGCCTACAATGGTGTAGTATGCAAATTAATGTTGTAGACAACATGTGCTAAAATAAGAGTGTGAATAACTATGTTGTCTACATGACAACTTAGTGAATGATGCAAACTCCATTGTTGTAGACACCATGTGTTGAATTAGAGTTGCATACTTCTATGATGTCAACATGACAACTCATGAGAGTACACAAACTCATAAAATAATGCATTAACCTAAGTAAACTTAAGTAAAGTGTAAATAGTAAATACGTATTTACACTAACACTCCCCTTTAAGTGAGACTTAGGGGAATACATCTAAGTTCACAAAATCTAGGATGAAATGCATAATGGGACCCTACTAATAGGCCATGTTAGGTACCCATGTACATAATTAAATGCAATCTCTTATAAAGTAGAGAAAGAGGGAAAAACTCATGTGAAAAACCCTCCCCCAAAAAGAGAGATGAAAAAACTAGATGCATGGATGGATGGAGTAATCAAGACCCCCCCATTATGACATACATCCAGTATATACAATAGAGAAATGTGAGAAGAACACTATCCCAAAAGAGGAAAAGGTCCCCACCACAAGAGAGAAGAAGAAGAGAGACAAGATAGTCTCCCCCCTCCAAAATGAAGAGTGTCAAGCAGTGATAGCTGCCCTAATGTAGAAGTTGATCCAAGATTGAAAAATAGTGTTCCTCCCCTTTGGAAGAACTAATACCCTAGGTACAAGTGATGCTTCCACTATGTGTGGAAAGAATCTCGATGATCATTGATGTCTCTAAAACCTACTCAATTGTCCCTATGAAAGATGAACGTAGAACCTATCTCAAAGAATGTACTATCTCCTCAACTAATAAAGAGACCTCCTACAACTATTGTACATAAGTATCCACAATCACATCAACTTGTAGGGATTGAACATGTAGAGAATGAAAATGAGGGTCAGAGTGAGCCCTCGCAACAACTATAGAGGGATTTTCTTGATCAAAGAGAAGATGTATATCATCAATGATGTCCCCCAAATATGCTATATGTGACTCCACAAACAAACCTAAAATGTTTGCTATGTAGTCATCCTTTCTTGCTGAAGCTAGAAGACTAGGTCTACCCTAATGTGTTGGACCTATCACTATGGCAATATATGCATGTGGATTGTGTTGATGTCATGACCTCTAACTGTAACTATTGATAGAACCCCACGTATATGAATCTATTGAAGCACTATCATTGGTGTCACTACCAGTTTTCACAATATATGATGTGTGGAGAGGATTAGAGGATAAGCTATGTGAACTTTCCTCAAAGTGAACATCCTTCTCAACAAAGATATCATGTGTCTTAGGATCCATAAGTCTGTATGCCATCACATTATCTTCATATTTGATGAATGTAAAAGGCTGAGGTGGTGGTTCCTTGCATCCCTTGGAAGATCTGTTTACCTATGTAGGACAATTGAAGACTTTGAAGTGTTTCACAATTGGTTTTTCATCACCCCATGCCTCAAAAGGAGTCTTTCCATCTAAGGTAGGATGAGGAGACCAATTTAGTAGGTGATTGGCATTGCTGATTACTTCAACTTCAAGTGATGGATCAAGAGACTTGGCTTTAATCATGCAACTTGCCATAGACTTAAGAGTTTGAATCCTCAATGCTGTAACATTTGTCTTATGAGGACTAAATGTTGGTTGATTCTAAAGATCAATTCTCTCAAGTTTGCAAAATTCTTTAAGTCTTTTGTTTACATATCTACTTTTATTGTCCATCCTTAGAACTTTGATGGCTTTCCTTCGTTTCTATATTACATGAGTCTTGAACGCTAGAAACTTATCCAACACTTCATTCTTGTTATGAAGAAAGTAGACCGAAGTGCATCTTGAAAAGTCATCAATGAAAGTAAGTACATAGCGACCTTGGCTAACTAATGTCACTGCAAAAGGACCTACTAATACCATGTGAACCAATTAAAGAACAAATTTATGTACCTTCTCCTCTAGATGCATATCCACTAAACCTGTTGAACATTCACTTGTGGAAAATTTGATTGTAGGTAGACCTTTGACCATTTTTTTGTGCAAAGTTGCTAAAGATAGTGGAAGGTAAGATGACCAAATTGCTCATGCCATAATTGGATTTGAGAATTTGATTGTGTCAACAAGGCTTATAAAGGAGACTTAGGCACAAAGTGGGAGAAAGAATACAACCTTTTGTCATGATTAACTTTCCACACTGCAACCAAGGAGTCATCTTTTAGATTGTGCAACTTTACTAAGTCAAAAAGGAACTCAACTTTATGACCATCTCTAAGGTGAGTGATTTTGTAAATTGAGAGGAGATTAGAACTTAGGTTGGGAACATAGAGAACATCTTTGAACTCTCCATTTTCCATCTCCACATTTCCTTTTCCTTCAACTTCCATTTTTGTATCATCTCCCATAAAGATGTGTGGTACCTTAGACTACTTCAATGAAAAAAAATCTCCTTTGGAAGAACCCATATGATATGAGGCACCTGAGTCAAGAATCCATTGCTTTGAAGAATTTGAATTTGCCATGAGTGCTTGTCCTTTACCCTTTGAATTTGAAGAAGATCCTTTCTCCTTGTAAGCACTAGGTAGTGGAACATTATATTTCTTCATGATAGAGATCAACTCATCAATATTTTTATGATAACACTCATGTTCTTCATGACCCAACTTCTTGTAATAAGCACGCTTTTTCTTGTCCTTATTATTGTCTCCCTTCTTGTTTGAATTTGAGGAAGATTGTGGTGTTGCCTTTTCTACATCCTCTGATTTTTTATTCTTCCATTTCTTATTCTTGCCCTTTCCTTTATTTGAAGATTGACTAGCCGAATTTTGAGAACCCTCATTATTTGCAACCAATGCCTTAGAGTTTGGCGAATTGAGAATCCCCATTGATTTCAACTTATTTTCTTCTTTATCCCACAGATCAGCAAAATCATCAAAAGAGACTTTTTGATAGGTATACCCTAATGTATTCTTTGAGGTGTTATAAGTAGAAACAAATGTGGAGTACTTAGATGGTAGCTTGTTATGAATGAGATAGATCAATCTATCATCTTTAATAGGACTCCCACAATCATTAAGCTTTTTCCTTACTTCATTCACCTTAATTATGAAATCCTGTATGGAATCAAATTCCTTAGGATCTAAGGAGACAAGCTCATCTTCAATTTTGAAAACATCCTCTTCAAACACTTTACCATATAGGTTTTGTAGGGTATCCCAAGCTTCCTTGGATGTACAAGACTTCTAAATCTGATAAATGATCTTGTCTTCAACCCCCAAATAGATATCACCTTGGGCTTTCCTATCTACTTGTACCTAGTCATAGATTTCACTACTAGATACATGATCACCTATTGGTTTAGGAAGGGTACCATCTACATATTGAGAAACTCCTTTATGCATTAAATGAAACCACATTTTAATGGTCCATGTAGCATAGTTATGTGGAGTTAATTTTGGAAACTTAAAATTTCCCATGATGTGGAAATTGAAAGAAAATTGTAGAAAAAGAGTAACAAAACACAAAGAACACCCCCCCCCTTTCACTAAATCAAGAAACCACCCCAAAAAAGATCCTTTGGGCACTTTATATGTAGTGTGATTACAATGGCAACTTGCCAATTTTGGCCTTAGTGGATTTTTTATTTTTCCTTTTTACAACCTCCTTATGGAGTTCAAAATAGGAACATTATAATGTATCTCAGATATGCAACAATGCTAAATATATATCAAAGTATTACAATGTAGAAAAAGGACCTAATTCTGGAAGTGACACTATTGTCGACACAACCCTATAATCTAATTATAGATCTAGAAATTTGACAAAAAATAACACACTTTCAAAAAAAAAGGAACCTATTTTTGTGTCTAGATGAGCCAGTATGGAGCATTTGAAGTTGCAAAATGCAAGATTGGATAGGTATAATCACCAAAAGATATAAATTCTAACAAATCCATGCACCAAAACTAGAAAAGAGCTGCACCACTAAAATTTTTAGGAAATTCTACCTAATTTCAAAAAAATTACACCTTATTTGGCATTTGGATGACTGAGATATGGCCTCCCAAAGTCTAACTATAAAATCAAAAATCAATCTAGAGAGGGGTTACAATAGCAAAAGATTAGGTTAAATTTGATGGTTATGTAGTTATTGTAGTAGTTCTATTTTGCCCTTAAATGATGATCAGATGATTGTCAAATTTAGGCTCAGGAATTGATGATTTCAACATACCCAAGCCTTGTGATGACATCATCATGATGTCATGATAATTTCAAGATTGTATGAAACTATATGGATGGGTATGAATGCTAACGTGTCAGAAATATAGAACTATTGACTAGACTGGATGAGGTCAGCAGGGGTTGCTCTCATGGTGGCTTGTTATAACATTGCATGGCATTATATCTACACTGCTAGCAGATGTGCAGTCACTTATGTTTCACTATGTGGATAGGCCACATGTCTCGTGTGGAATGGGTAGTAGCTTTGGCTCCTGAGTTTGGTCATAGATGCTAGAGGTTGAAGATTAGAGGTGGGAGGAGCTTGAAAAAGCAATTTGTAGACTAGGGAAGTTATTTACTTCATGGCATAAAGTGAACCATAGTACTAAATCTACTTGCAACCACAAATACCATATCCATCTAGCAGTTTTAGGTAAGCCAAAAAAAATCCATACTAATATCATCCCAAGGCTTATTAGGGATTGGAAAATTTTGATACAAACTTGAGTTAGAAGAAATTCATTTATCCCTATGACATATTCCACATATTTTCTTACTTCTCTTTTAAAACTAGGCTAATACTAGATCCTTGCAACCTTCTTTAAGGTCTTATCTACTCCAAAGTCTCCATCTAGAGCCCCATTATGCTTTTTGTTAATGATATTTTCCCTCATAGATGACTTGGGACTATGAAACATACTTCCCTTGAATAAAATTCCTTCTCCCAACATAAAATCAAAGAAGTCACCATGAAAAATATAAGACAACAAAAAACTTGCTTTGTAGGCTTCCTTGAAATCAACAACTTTTTGGTATAAACACTTGATATAATCCAAACCAACACTCTTAAATTGAATCTCTTAAATAGCCAATACCCTCCTACTCAATGCATCATCTACCTTATTAGCTTCTTCTTTTTTGTACTTTATTTCAAATGTTAAGGATTGAAGTTTCTCTATCCAATTTACATACCTATGATTCAAATTATATTTCCTGTTAAGCAACCTCAAAGCATGGTTATCTATAATACTAAAACTTCATTAGGCATGAGATAATTCCTTCACTTCCTTAATGTGTGTACTATAGCATAAAGTTGAAGGTCATATATATTTTACCTTTTCTTGGCATCATTCAACTTTTCTAAGAAAATGGTTATAGGATGTCCTTCTTGACTCAAGATTGCTCCAATCGCCTATTTACTAACATCACACTCAACCTCAAACACTTTATCAAAATTAGGAAATACAAGCTTAGGTAATCATGATGTCCTTTCTTAAGGTATTGAAAATTTTTATCTACCTCTTTAGTCCATTGGAGCTTTAATTCTACCCCACCTTTGATTGTATTAAGGATAAGAGCACATATCCCACTGAATTTCCTAAACAAATTTCTATAAAAGGTGGTAAGGACATGGAAACTCCTAACTTATCACACTAAAGTTGGAGTTAGCCAATTTAGAATCATATCTAGTTTTGATGGATCCATTCTCAAAACTACCTTTGAAATCACAAGACCAATGTACACAAGTTGAGTCTTAAGGAACTCACCTTTCTCCAAGTTTATCTTCAAATTGTCCTCCTCAAGCTTCTACATCACCAACCTCAAATTCTCAAGGTGATCCTCCTTCGAGTTGTTAAACACAAATATATCATCAAGATACATAATGAAAATTTTACCAATAAACTAAACCAAAAATTTATTCAAAAATCTCATAAAGGTGATAGAAGCATTTCTTAACTCAACATGGATGACAAGCCATTCATATCACACTTCATTGGTTGTGAATGTTGTCTTTCATTTATCCCCATGCCTTATTCTTATCTTATGGTAACCATATTTTAGATCAGTGTTTGATTAGTAGAAAGATCTAACCAAATAATTTAAAAGGTCCTCTATCATTGTCATTGGAAACCTATATCTTATTGTGAGGGGTCTAGAGTCCACACACAACCTCCACTTTCCCTCCTTTTTAGGAGACAAAACTAAGGACAGTCCACAAGGACTTAGGATTTTCCTTATTAGTCATTTATCAAATAACTCTTGTACTTTCTTATTTATCTATGTATTTTTTTGGGATTTTAACCTATAGGCAACCTTATTAGGAAATGTAGCACTAGGCCTTAAGTCAAATTTATGACTAGTGCTTCTGTTTGGTGGAAAAGTTTCAAGTGGCTCACCTACAAAATTACTAGAGAATTGTTTAAGTGAACTTTCTACCTCCTTTGATATTAAATCTTGATTCTTAACATCTAGCTTGGGCTTGACCACTAGTGCATACCCTTTAAATCATGCTCCTTTTTCATACTCAAGAATTCTTTACCCCCAACCAACATTAGTGAAGATTCACCTCTCTCCTTACAATACTATTCAAGAAGAGGATCCATGTTAAATTTATTACTATTTTTTGTTATCTAATAAGTATTCTTTTGTCCATTATGTTAGGCCTTCACATAAAGTTTCCAAGGCCTACCTAGAATCAAATGATAATCATCCATTGGAATTATTTTACAAAGAACTCTATTTTTCTACACACCTATTTTAAACTCCACACCAGTCATCCCTTCGATAGTATAGCTCTCATTTTTACTGATGTATGGGATAATATCCTAAGCTTGTACCACTCTAGCATCTCTATCAAAAATTAATCTTTAGTTAACCTTGTGACTATAATAATCTTACACAACTTTCCATAGGCTCTTTTTTGTGTCCTAAATAGATATTTTCTCTAAGGTGGCACCTAATTTAATTAGAATTTCAAAAGTGTAATTTTGATCATCATGTTTTAGATTAAGGTAAAAATGAGTTTTGAAGGGGCCCCAAAACCCTTTAATAGTAAATAAAAAGATAAGCCATGAAGCACAACTAGGTTTTACAAGGACCTGAAACTTGCAGTTTAAACAGAAGAAAAATTAGGTTTTATAGAAATGAACCATAAAGTTTTATCACCATATAGAATAGGAGTTGTACTCCCAACAAGTGCATTTATGCTACTGCTACTACCTTCATTCTCTAATAGAAGTTAGTTTCTTCCATCTTTTCTTGTAGATGAAGTCGGTGACTTTCTAGGACATTATTTCTTTGTATGCCCATACTAAGACTAATTAAAACACTTACCATAGAAATTTTCACTTCCTCTTCCTAAACCTCCAAAATTTCCCCTACCTCTACTAAGGGCCTTTTCTATCATCTATTTTTTTTTAATCTCTTCTACTATGTTTGTCTAGAGCCAGTGCTTTTATTCTCATTATTCCTACTACTTTTTCCTCTTCCAAAGTTAAATATGCCCCTATTGATGTTCCTACCTCCTCTTCCTATGCTTTTATGATCACCCTTTATTTTGAGCTTCTCATTCGCCTAATGTCTATTTGGAAACACTCATCCATAATCCTATGAATTAAAAAACTAATATCATCTTAAATGTTATATTTCAAGCCATTCACATACCTAGATACTAAGTAATGTTTGTTTTAATTATGGAAATTCCTCATGCTCAACCTATAGAAATCCTTGGTATAGATAGCTACTATTGGAATTATATATGTAGTAACTGAGAGGTGGGGGTGAATCAGTTACCACAAAAACAAATCTTGATCCCTTAGATGTCTTAAATAACTAGTTACTACTGTCACTCGGTAAACACTTCACAAAATGTTGTAACTCAGTAGATAAACTTATTACTAAACTTTAAGCATTCATAATTATTAGCATGCATGAAAAAGTAAATAATATGAACACAAGAGACACCAGATTTAACATGGAAACCCAATATAGAAAAAACCACCAAGTAACTAGCTACCAATTTTCACTCTTCTAAAGTGAGCCCTATTAGGAGCCAACCCTATTAAAGGTTACAATACACACTATTAGGTGTGACCTTGTTAGAGGATTTAATCAACTTGTTAGGAGTGGCCTTGCTAGAGGTCTTTAGAACAATTCGACTAAACTATCACCTTGTTAGAGGATTTACAAAATAGTTGTTAAACCAACTCTGTTAAGATATTTTGAAATCACTGCTACAATGGTTAGAAAGTAACAATGAATTGACCTAAATATGATGCAACTAAATTTTTTGATTACAGATCTCTATTCTACAACATTAGATCCTCCTCGATCAAATATAGCTTTGCTGCTCCTCAATGATCTCTGATCATCTTTCAAAATTTTCTTTCACAATAATCAGTCCTCCTTCACACTCATATCACATCAAATTCATCACACACTTAGAATTTGCAACTTGACCTCTTATATATACCATTTAGATTATCAAGTTGGCTCATTCACATGTTAGATTTACCAGTAAACCATACATCAGTTGGCTACAAATATTACATTAAATAAATAAACTTTATTTCACAAAAAAATGAAATCCTTCATTGGCCGACCCTACTCGGTAAGCACTACTTCTGGAAATAATTCCTGAGTTAACCATCTCAACTCGGTTAATACTGTAAAATCTGCAAAATCCTTTGCTAGTGAGTGAACTCGATAAGAATTGAATTTCCTTCGCTATCCATGAAAGCTCGGTAAGGATTGTTTCTGCCATATTTCCCTTTGATGACCAAGTGAGCTTGGTAAAAATTAAATTTTCTTTGCTAAACTTGAAAGCTCGGTAACAACTATCTGTACAAGGTAAAGCCTAAGAATGCTTAGTAGACACTGTAAACCTTCTGAGCTTGGTAGACTCTATCTTTTTCCCTTCTAACCAATTGAGCTTAGTAGCCTCTATTTGATGGCTGATTTAACATTTATGTAATATTAAAGACAACACACAATTGAACAATTGTATCCAACAATCTCCCTCTTTGACATTGATGGCAATACAACATGTCATAGCAGAATGAAATTTGAGAACTAGTCTTTTCTAACAAAATGCTTCTATCTCTTATGTTTCATTCCTCAAATATAGTAATCTCCCTCTTTCATAGTAATCTCTTCCTCTTACATAAACTCTCTTTTTCTTGTAAATTTTAGAAAGATATGATACTAAACTCTCCCTCTTTGACAAGACATGCCAAAGACAACACAAATCAAATGAATAACAATGTACCTTATGTAATGATTCATATGCAATGTCTTCATTACTTTGATACATCAACTGATAGATCTTCAATTCTATTTATGTTGATGCATCACTAAAACTATATTTTAGTGAGATTTAGATGGAGAATGACCCCTAACTTACCTCTTAGATACAAGAATGCATCCTTAGGTAAAGGCTTTGTGAATATGTCAGCAATTTGTTCCTTTGTATGGACATATTCCAATCTGATTTTTTTATCTTGTATCAATTCTCTAACAAAGTGATACTTGATTGCAATGTGCTTGGTTTTTGAATGCATCACTAGATTCTTGGATATGTTTATTGCACTTGTATTGTCACAAAACATAACAACAAGTTCTTTGATTTCTTGATTCATACCTTCTAATAACTATTTAAACCAAACAATGTTTGAACAATTTACTAATGCTGCAACATATTCAGCCTCTGCTATGGATTGGGATGTATAGTTCTACTTTTTACTTGCCAAGAAACCAACCTCTTTCCAAGAAGGAAAGCTCCTCCAATTGTACTCTTTCTATCATCAACATTCCCTGCCCAATTTGCATTAGTGAACACTTTTAAATCCAGATTTCCTCCAAGTTTATACCATAATCCATAATCTTCAGCTCCTTTCAAATATCTCATGATCCTTTTGATTTCCATCATGTGATTTTCTTTTGGCTTTGTTGAGAATCTTGCTACAATTCCTATGGCAAGGGCAATGTCTAGTCTCGTGTGTACTACATACTGCAACTTTCCTATCATAGATCTATACAATTATGTTTGATCCACTTCCTTTGATTCATCATCCTTGGTAAGTTTCAATCCAGTATACATAAGAGTCCCAACTAGTTTACAGTCTTCCATACAAAACTTTTTTAGTATATCCTTGATGTATTTAGATTGAGTGATGTAGATGACATTCTTACTCTAATGAATTTGAAGACCAACAAAGAATTTGATCTTACCAAACATTGAAATTTCAAATTTCTCGTTCATTTGTTCTAAAGATTCTTTTCAAAGATCATCATTTCCTATGAACAAAGTATCATCTACAAATATTTCTGCCAAAACAATCTTATTATCTGGTCCTTCCTTGATGTACAAGCTACTATTATCATTAGTTCTTTGAAAACCAATCTGAATAAGATAGTTATACAATCTTTCATACCATGCTCTAGGGGCTTGTTTTAGACCATACAATGTTTTATGTAATTTGTAGACCATGTCCTTCTTGTCTAGATCAAAAAAACCTTTAGGCTATTTAATGTAAACCTCTTCATCCAGTATACCATTGAAAAATGTTGTCTTGACATCCATCTGATAAACTTTGAATCCTTTGTATGCAACTTATGCAAGTAAGGTTCTAATACCTTCCAATCTTGCAATAGGAGAAAATGTCTCTCCATAGTCTATACCTTCTTCTTGAGAGTATCCTTTGCATACCAGTCTAGCTTTGTTCCTTGACACCTTACCATCTTCATTTAACTTGTTTTTGAATACCCACTTAGTTTCAATCACATTTTTGTCTTTAGGCCTAGGTACAAGAGTCCATGTTTTGTTTTCCTCTATCTGTTCTATCTCTTCATTCATAGCTTCAATCCAACTTTCATTTTCTAATGCATCTTTGACATTTTTAGGTTCAAAATCAACAAGTAAACAAGTGCCTTTCAACTTACTTCTTTTCATTGTTCCTTCAAATTTATCTCCAATGATCTGATCTCTTGCATGATGCTTCCTGACATACTTGGCTAGCATAGGCTCTTTGCCTTTTGAATCACTTGCGTTGTTATCCTTTTGTGTTTCAACTTTTGGTTCTAGTTCTGGTTGCTTGGGCTTAGTATCTATTGATTTGATAGCTTTTGTTTGCAACTTGGGTCCTCGCAACTGGGTAGGCATTAGCTTAGTTTGAACTTCTTGCAACTTGGTTACAAAAGACTCTAGAGTAGAAGATTTCTAAATGATAGGTGTACCTAGCACTATATCAGGTTCAATGAAAATAAATATCTTGTAGTCTTCAGGTTCCCTTTTGCTTTCTTCTTTAGCTCTTTCTACAAACTCATCAACTTTTACATGTGCACTTTCTACGACTTTGTGATTAGACAAATTCAAACATGTATATGCTTTACGTTTGGAAGAATATCCCAAAAATATTCCTTCATCACCCTTCACATCAAATTTACCTTTTTTAAATTCTTTCAAAATGTAACATTTTCTTCCTAATACTTTTAGGTAACTTACATTGGGTTTGTAGCCATACCATAACTCATAGGGGGTTTTGAATGAGTCCTTCTTCAGCTATACTTAGTTCAAGGTATGAACTGCAGCGCTAATAGCTTCCTTCCAATATTTGATAGCAATGCTCTTTTCAATCATTAAGGTTCTTACACAGTCCATGATAGATCTATTTCTTCTTTCAACTATTCCATTTTGTTCAGGAGTTCTGGGTGCTAAAACTAGTCTTTTGCATATTTTCTTCTCTACTTTGGCCAAATACCATTTGAACTTTTCAAATGCTTCTGATTTCTCTCTTAGGTACATGATATTCATCATTCTTGAGTAATCATCGACAAAATAAATGAAGAAATTTTCACCAGTATAATTTTCAATGCCAATAGTCCACACAAATTAGTATGCACAATTTCTAAAAATTTTTCAGACTGATAGTTCTTGCTTTCAAAGCTAGTCTTTTCCATCTTGCCAATTTGAAAATTCTTGCATAGACCAACCTCAATTTTTTTATGTTAGGAATACCTCTTACTTTCCTAAATTTACTTATTTTTACCAAGTTATCAAAGTTTACATGACACCTCCTATGCCATAACCAATTTTCTTCAATTTGAGCAATAAAACATGAACATTCACCAAGTTCAAGATAAAATGAGTTACCTTTTGTTTGAGTGCCTGATCCAATCAAATTTCCTATGCCATCTAGCAGTCTTTCTTTTCCATGTATGAATTCCAATTTGAATCCATTATTGAGTAGTTATGCCACACTTAATAGATTGTGTTTTAGTGCTTCTACCCAATATGCATTATCACACACAAGTTCTTTGGTTAAGAGATTCTTTCTTTTTCTTTTATGCAACAAGGTTCATTATTACCAAACCTCACACTACCACCATCATAGTCTTCAAAATGTTCAAAATTAGTTTTATTACCAGTCATGTGATGAGAACAACCACTATCTATAATCCATGTATCATTTTTTCTTACATGAGAAATGAGTGCCATTTCTTCATCATTATCAGATTCATCCTTTATAGAAATGAAAACAATTTCATCTTCTTCTTCATCATTAGAATCATTAGAATCCTTAGCCATGAAACATGTTTTCTTACCTTTATCCTTGAATGATTTGAAGTCTTTCTTGCCATTGCACTTGTGACCTTTCTTCTCATCCTTGTTCTACTTATTTGGGCACCTAGCAGCAATATGCCCAATTTCTTCACAAGAAAAATAGATCAGAGGAACCTTACATTTGTATTTCCCTTTGCCTTTTGAATATTTTATTGGTAGTAGAGCTTCAACCACCTCAAGATCATTGTCTAATTTTTTTTTTAATTCTTCATTACTATCTGACTGAGGATCTTTTATCTTCTTTCCTTTTTCCTTGAGTGAAAGCTTGGCTTCAAATGCTAATTCAATGTTCTTGGCAGGTGGAACATAATTATCATAGTTGTCTAGCTTGAATGCAGTCAATCTTCCAACTATGGCCTCTTGATTTATCTTATGATTTGCTTCACATCTTCTTTCTTAAATTGTAGAGACTTTGATTGCATAAATAGGAAGTAGAGTTCCAAGAACTTTACATATAATTGTCTCTTCCTTGATATCTCCTCCAAATGCTTTGATTGCACTAACACTTGCTTTAACTCTTTCAACATATTTTGCTTTGATTTTATCCTCTTTCATCCTCATCTGATCAAATTGTCCTCTCAAATATTCTACTTTGGCTCTTCTTACATTATCATCACCTCCATAGATCTCTTTCAGTTTGTTCCACATTTCAAAAGCAATTTTCCAATCCTTGATGTCATCAAATTCTTCATAACTTAGAGCAGATGCAATATCTATCATCATGTTGTTGTGAGTCTTCTTCTCAACAATATCATTAACAGATAATGTACCAGTAGATTCTACATTTTTTCATCAAGGTACTTCACCCCTGAATGACCAATAGAAGCTAGATAAAGTCTCATCAATCCTTGCCATGCCGAGAAGTTGTCCCTATTAAGTCTTGGAATCTCCCTCTTGTAAGACATCCTGATCTTTAGTTTAGATCTTTAAAATCTTTTCCTACAAGGACCAAAAGCTTTGATGCCAATTTTTGGAATTATAGATGAAGTAACTAAGAGGGGGGGTGAATTAGTTACCACAAAAACAAATCTTGATCCCTTAGATGTCTTAAATAACTAGTTACTACTATCACTTGATAAACACTTCACAAAATGTTGTAACTTGGTAGATTAACTTATTACTAAATTTTAAGCATTCATAATTATTAGCATGCATGCAAAAGTAAATAATATGGACACAAGAGACACCAAATTTAATGTGGAAACCCAATATGGGAAAAACCACCAAGCAACTAGCTACCAATTTTCACTCTTCTAAAGTAAGCCCTATTAGCAACCAACCTTGTTAAAGGTTACAATACACACTATTAGGTTTGACCCTATTAGAGGATTTAATCACCCTATTAGGACTGGCCTTGCTAGAGGTCTTTAGAAAAATTCAACTGAACTATCACCTTGTTAGAGGATTTACAAAATGGTTGTCAAACCAACTCTATTAAGAGATTTTGAAATCACTACTACAATGGTTAGAAAGTAATAATGAATTGACTTGAATATAATTCAATTGATTTTTTTGTTTATAGATCTCTATTCTACACCATTAGATCCTCCTCGATCAAATATAGCTTTGCTGCTCCTCAATGATCTCTAATCATCCTTCAAAATGTGCTTTCACAATAATCAGTCATCCTTCACACTCATATCACATCAAATCCATCACACACTTAGAATTCACAACTTGACCTCTTATATATACCATTTGGATTATCAAGTCAGCTCATTCACACATTACATTTACCAATAAACCATACATTAGTTGGCTACAAATACTACATTAAAAACAAAACATTATTTCACAAAACAATGAAATCCTTCATTGGCTGACCCTGCTTAGTAAGCACTACTTCTAGAAATAATTTTCTGAGTTAACCATCTCAACTTAATTAATACTGCAAAATTTGCAAAATCCTTTGGCTATCAAGTGAACTCAGTAAAAATTAAATTTCCTTCGTTGTCCATGAAAGCTTGGTAAGGATTATTTTTTCCATATTTCCCTTTGATGACCAAGTGAGCTCAGTAACAATTAAATTTTCTTTTGTAACCTTGAAAACTTGGTAAAAATTGTCTGCACAGGGTAAAGCCCAAGAATCCTTGGAAGACACTGTAAACCTTCTTTACTAACCTTCTGAGCTTAGTAGACTCTGTCTTTTGCCTTGCTGACCAACTGAGCTCGATAGACTCTGTTTGATGATTGCTAAGACATTTGTGTGACATCAAAGGCAACAGAAAATTGAAAAATTGTATCCAACAAGCTACATCTTGACCTCTTTTCTTTTAATTATAGAATCTACTAACCATTTTCACTTTAAATTTTGTTGGCATAAACTTACCCATCGTAATAGAAATCATCTTGTTCAATTAGGTAATATGTTTCTTACAATTCCTCTCTCTTTCATTTTGAGTATAATTTCATGAAATGATGGCAAAAACCTTGATCTTGGCCCTTGCATATTTGATCATCTTGTCCTCTTCCATATTATTTAAATCAAAATAAGTGCCCAATATTGATATCCAATTTGTCAACTCATCACCAAACATTTTTCTATTGAAAGAAGGTACTTAAACCTAAAGTTCTCTTTCTTTGAATCCTTTATAGCATCAAGAAAGCCTTCTTATTATGTAGCCTCATATTTAGTACTAACCCTTGGATCAATAGGTCCATGATCCTTTTTTTTTTACCTCTTTCTTCTCTTCTTCTTCCTCTTTTTCATATCTATCTAAATTATGTCCTTTGGCCTTCATCTTGGCCAATGGATTTTTCCATCTCTCTTACCAATTATCCTAAATAATTTTCTCTATCTTCTAAACCACCTTGTCAAAATTATTAACTCCTTTTGAAGGCATCTGTTCCTATCACTTTGATATCTAGATCACAATAACTTTGTATGGCTTTGATACCACTTTGACACAAGTCTAGATGAGTACTCAAGCAACTACTTCTTGGAAGTTATCCAAGGTCTAAATGAACATAAAAAAAATTAGTACTTCAAATTATACTTATGCATGAATTGATCATTCAATATACTAAGCTTTTGTATATTGTTTTCCTAGGTAAAAATAATTTTGTAGAAATGTAAACATGTGTAGGTTAACAATTTGTCCTCCTATCAGATTTTATAATCTAACTCTTTGATACCCAATGTTTTGGAAAGACAAAAGGATTTTTACCAATAAATGGTTTAGTGTATGTATTCTATCACTTCCCTCTAAATTATTAGGCACAACTCCTTATGATTTGCAATGATATGCAATGAACATGTTTTTATGAGATCAAAAGATTTGATATTATAAGCTCTTAACCTAAGAGTAGTAAAGGATAACCAAATTGTTTGTAGGGATAAACAATTTAGGCAAGATGGATTTGAATAACCTATCACACCTAATTGAATGACTATAGTAGATTATCTTGATATTTCTAACCCTTACTTCTATTCTAAATGCAAATTAATCATCTCAATGTAGAAGAGGAATGAAGAGATATTCACATGAGGGAAAATGGAATTGCTTTCACTATTAGCCTTGAATGAAATGGAACCCAACCAATAACTAATAGATTCATACACATTTATCTTTCATTTCCTAATGCAACTAACATGATAAGAAATTAACAAGAGAAGAAACAAAACCACATGTGAGGAAAGTAAATGGAATCACCTTAACCATAATTACCAAAATGAAATGGAATCCATATGATTATCGCATAATCATATATGATTATGTTTAAACTCTTAATGCAAAACTAATCTATGCATGGGCAAAAAAACAAGACAAGAAAGTAGGGTAAATGGAACTATAGACTAATTCACCATCATTTTTTCCAACCTTTGTATTATCAAAAGAGGTTACATTTATATTTTTTTGTTATTTCTCATCTCTAGAGAGAAGCAATCAGAAATAGAAGGGTAAATGAGAATAAAATCTGAAATTATCTAAGAAAATGGACACGTGGCATCTTTTCCATTGAAAATTATGAATCATAGATACTTCTAAAAACACACAATGACTGCTCAACTTCATATAATCTCAAAAATCCTGTAGAAATCAACATTCTCTTCATATTCCTGTGTTTGGTGCCAAATCCATATATTTTATATCTCAATGGTCATAATTATTTTGAATTTTCACCATCGATCTAAGGTCAATAGTCTAGATTAAATCTTGATAAGCCTTCTAACATAATTGAATTTAACCTTTTTTTGCCAGGTTAGAACTTAACATATCTTTATTCTACTTACCATAATGACTTGGTGACAACCACTCATTAACTATGATTGCAATATTGCAATGTTAAACTTAACTTCCTTTTCTAACTTGTGACCATGCAACTATTTGTTTTAAGGTTTAATTATTAATGTTTTTGCCAAGTCATGACTTCAAAAAATTTCAATGCTTCTTAAGCTAAGACCTTGCGATGGATGATTCTCGCAATTTCACATCTTTTACCTATGATGAACTTAACTCACCTACAATTGTGCCACTAAGAATTTTCAAAATATCACTACCTTAACCATAGGTTACCTTTTAATCCCTATGACTATGTGATTCCATTATTTTTTCCTTGTCACATGCTTAACCCTAATTTAATTTAACTTGCCTATGATAGTGCAATTGCTTCCTTTCACTCCTTTGTGACCATATTCTAGGGTTCACATTAATCATCAATGACCATTTGATATTGACTGTTTACTATTCTTTGTGGCTTTGTAGCATTATATTTGACTATCTTAATCTACATGTGACCCAATGAAAACTGTAGATTTCCAACATTTGATGGCTATGAAAAAGATCTTACATCCAAGGTGACTTGACTACCTTTTTTGGCCTTGCAAACATGTGACTATTTTTTTTAAGGTTTAATTGTTAATGCTTTCACTTACTCATGACTTAAAATGTTTTCAATGCTTCTTAACCTAAGACCTTGTGATGGATGATTCTCGTGGCTTCACATCTTTTACTCATGATCAGCTTAACTCACCTAAAATTGTGTGACCAAGACATTTTTTCCTATTACGACCTTAACCAAAGGTTACCTTTTAATCCCTACAACTATGCAATGCCATTATTTTCTCCTTGTCCTGACCTTAACCTGATTTACTTTAACTTTCCTATGATAGTGTGATTGCTTCTTTTTTCTTAGTCGTGACCTCTACCTAGGGTTTTCATTAGTCATCAGTGACCATGTGATTTCCATTTGATGTTAACTATTTATTATTCTTCATGGCTTTGCAACATTACATTTGACTATCATAATCTGCATGCAACTTGACGACAACCATAGATTTCCAAGATTTGACGGATATGAAAAAGATCTTATGTCCAAGGTTACTTGACTATTCAACTCAATGACATGGTCATTCAAATGTGCTTTGGACCATTGATTCAATTTTCAACTTAGTTTCCACCACCTTTGACTAGGGTTTTTTCACCATTTCTAAAGATTTATCCACTTCTCTTGCATTCTGAACTGGATCATAACCATTGACCTTCATGTAACTATAGCATAATATGAATCATTATCCTTAATCATGATTAAGAATAAAGAAAGATGGATCATGAAGATATCCATACCTCCTTCTCATCAAAGGAACACATAACAAAACCCTTCAAAACCTAATCACCTAGCCATTAGACTAATGTGTTGCTCATTAGGTTACCTCACAGGTGTTGACATATCAGTCAAATTTGTTATTAGTGACACACACTTATTCAAATTTTGTATAGCTACTAAGTTCATTGAATAGTCTACAGTGTTTTCCATGTAATTTAGTAGCCATCAAGTTCTACAGTTGCTACCAAGTCCTTTGGACTAATCCCAGTGGTTACCAAACAAATTCAGTCAATGTGAAGTCCAGTAGTTTAAACCATGTATTCTAGCATTCATCAAGTTTATCAATGGTTACTGAGCATTCCAGTGTCTGCCGAGTTCACAATTTAGGTGACACGAAGCCAATGTTAACTGAGCTACTTTATGACAACCAAGTGATTTAGTGTTTTCCAAGTTGCACAATATCTACCAAGTCACCAGTGTAGACCGACTTCAAGACTACTTGAAAGTGATTAGTATGGATTGAGCTTCTACATCTACCAAGAGCATGAAAATGCCAAGAAGTGATAGTCGATGCTAAGTATCAAAACCTCATAGAGTTAGTCTTTAGAACCTAGTATCTTCATGTGGCCCAACTTTGTAATATTTGTTTTAACTTGTTTCATGGCTGACTTTGTAATTTTCTAATTTGGATTGGTATATATTTAATGTATTGTGTCATATAAAATACAAGAGTAAGAAAGTGAGTGAATGCAAATGTGTGAGCATATGTATTGCTATGTGGATGTGAAAAGTTCAAGTTATGATAGTAGTAGATAAAGAATTATAAAGGCCATAACAGTATAGGGAGCAACAATGATAAATGTATTAGAGAACGGTGATCAGTACACTAAGGAATCTCTATCAGTAAACTTAGTTGCAAATTAGAGATCTACTGCTTCATCCTAATAGGTGAACTAATCAAAATCCTCTAACAAGGTAGACCTAACATTTTTTTATAAATCTCTTTAACGAGTGCATACTTCATTGTGAATTTGTAAATCCTCTCACAAGGTGGACCTAGTAGTCCTATTTGCTCTTAACAGGGCAGATCATTAGAAGTGATCAATATAAGCCTTAACAAGTCAAATTTATGTTGTAGTACTAAAGTTTTTGGGTATCATCCCCACCGCAATTTTACTTTTTATTTGGAATGTTTTTGGGTTACCAAATCTTTGTGTTCAAGTGTTATGGATGCTTTCATGTTTTTAGTTTCTCATGCATACAATTAGATTAGATGTGATGAACTAAGTGCTAGATGATTTATTAGATTAAAATTGAAATTGGTAAAGTTCTAGAAGTTACTGATTCAACCCTCTCCTTTTAGTAACTTAGCATAGTCTTGAATATTTCCAACAATTGGTATCAGAGCTTTGTGGTTGTTAGGAGAAAGTTTAATAGCTTGAGCAAAGATCAAGGATATGGAGATATTCAGACTTGATAAATCTATTGATAATAAAAAGTTGGATCTGGAAATGGCCATTGCCCAACTTAAGAAATCTAAGAAGCAACTTTCCCAATCCTTGAAGAGAAGAAAGGAACTTGCAAATAAAATGAATGATCATCTTTACATTGAAGAAGGAATTGAAGACTTTCACCCTTCAAGTAGTTCAGATGAAGCAAATGATGCAATCAAAGAACTCCTAGAGAAGAATGGCTTCCTACAAGAAGAAGTAAGAAAGTTGAAAAGAGAACAAGAAATTTAGTTAGTAAGGTTATGTGAAGTCTTGGAATAGAGAAACAAAATAAAGGAAGAAATGGATGGAAGGAATAATGAAACCCAGAACCAATCACTTCAGCAAGTAGACCTTATTGATTATCTCTCCAATGCAAATGACGAAATGATGAGCCTAAGATTTGAAAATGAAAGAATGAGGAATGATCTAAATTCTAAAAGGCAAATCAATGAAAGAATAAAAAATAAGCTAAGATATAGAAGAAAAATCAATGAAAGTTTAAGAAATGACTTAAACATTGAGAAGTAAATTAATGAAAGAATGATGAAATCTCAAGTAGACATGGATCAACTAAATTAGCAAAACCTACATAGGTAAAAAGGAAAAGCAGGAATTGGATACAAAGAAGAAGGTGAATCCTTCAAACAAGGTGCTCAAAATAATCAAAGACCTACTTGCAATCATTGTGGTAAGATAGGTCATACATCAAAAAAATGTTGGAGTAATGGAAAAGAAAAATTCAATGGAAAATGCTACAATTGCAATCAACATGGTCACAAGGCTAATGAATGCAAAGAGAAACCAAGATTTGAAGGCAACTATCATAAATGTAAGAAACATGGACATAAGGCATCAGAATGCAAAACAAAGACATTGAATCTTGTAGAAAAATTGTGAAAGCAATATTTTTTTGGGACTACAATACCTAGTTTAGATGTCATTACTGTGGAGAATTTGAACACATTGGTATGAATTGTGTTAAACATCATATGAGAAAAAGAGATACCACTAAAAGATGTTTCATTTGTACAAAACTTGATCATCTTGCTAAGAATTGTATGAATACTAGTAAAATTGAAGATGAGAAGAAGGGAAAGGCTGATAACATCAGAAAGTAGATGAGACAACAATGGATTTCTAAGACTACCAAGGATACTGGTCTAAGTAATGATGGTCAAGTCACTCAAGAATTTGGTGAGTACCATTTCTAATTAATTTCTCACGGAAGAACTAGAACTAGACTATCAAAGAAGACATTTGAATTAGTTCTAGTTGAAAGGTGACAAAGATCCAAATCTGTATACAAGATATAAAAGGGACCATTAAGCAATATCAGTATCAGTTATTACCAAGTTACCTTCTCTATCGAGTAAAGTTGGGTCATAGAATCCACCAAGCAAGGTTAGGAATAACAAAGGCATTTATGGTTACCGAATCATGGAGATGTCAACGAGTGATCAATGGCAAGTAGTGGATGACAAATTTTTAGCATAATGTCAACTTATCTACCTCTATATTGAGCATTAATGTCAAAGTTTTAATAAAAGGCATGGAAGTGAATTTATTTCTTACCATGAATTTTTGACTGCTATTGCAAAGAGCTATTTTCTATGCGATCAAAGTGACTTGAGTGAATTTCCTTCAAAAGTTTTTCAAAGTTCTCTCAAGTTGCCAAGTGAAAATGGCATCTAGTAGCAACAAGGTCAAGAAAGGTTCTAACATATTGGTTCGAGGAGTTGAATGTAAAGCACCAAATTTCAAGCTCATGCCTTTGATTGCTCAAACCCTAGACCCAAGTGGAGCTAAATCCCAAATTCCTCCCAAGGTACTTCTTGTTAACAATATCTGTACTCATTTTAAATGTTCTATTCAAGAAATTGGTACTCTGGAGATGGATGATGCCCTAGGTTAGTTATGTATTGATGGAACCTTGAAACCTAAGCATCAATATTTGCAAGAAAAAATATTAACACATATTCCCCATATGCCCTAAGAATTTCAAATAAAATGGATTAGGTATATCCTTATCTAGGTGCATAATGGATAGTTATGGTTAGAGAAGCCAATTTTGATAACCAAGAAGACAATTCATCAAATCACTGGCCTTCCCATGCTTGCCAAAGCCAAAGAAACTAAAACCCTAGATCAGGTAGAGTTGGAGAAGAAAACCCTAACCAAGTGGGATGGCAGAGGTATGAAAATAAGTAGTGCTACTGATGCAGACTTGAGGTTTGGAATTCATGTTATTGCTCATAAGATATATAGTTCAAGTTATCTTAATAGAGTATCATGTGAAGCCATGGATTTGGCATATAAAGTGGTTACCTTATGACCTTATTGACCTATTGCTGAGGCAATTCAATAAGAATATGGAAAGTATTAGAACTTCAAAGAACAACTCATGCAAATTTGGTTCATTGATAACTTGTCTATTCTTTTATGTTTAGAAGTTCTTCCCTTCCAAAGGCACTGTAGTCTAGAGAAAAGATGTGCATGTACTTCACCGAATAAATGAATAAATTGCATAAATGGGTGAGAACTATGGTAGCATCATGGACAAAAACTTTGATGTGTTTGAAGAGAAAATGAATAATAGGTTTAGGATACCAAAGAAGTTAGTTGAAGACTACAAGGATGATGTGTACTTCATGGTGGACTATGATAAGGTATATATCTAGGTAGTTAAGCCTAGAGTTGCATGGGTCAAACCTCTTGGTTATGAAGTAAATATTGATGAGACTAAGGATATCATTAAAGCCCTTGTCGATGAACCTGTTGATCCCAAGGCCCCTTATTTTGGAACCTATGAAGAAGATAAGGCTAGAATTGAGCTAGAAATAAAGCTCCCATAGCCAGTTAATAAAGGAAAGAGAAGGATAGACAAACTAAAATCAAGTGCACCTCTCTTATTAACCAAGGGAAAAGGTGAGGATGAGGAGCACATAGGGAATGAGGAAGAATCTGAGAAAGAAGAAGAACCTTTGAATAAAAAGGGCAAGGTGATCATCACCAAGCCTACAAAGTCATCCACTGCAATCTTCACAAGGAGGTCTTGGAAGAGAGGAAGTGACATTGTATTAAAAAAACCTCCACCCACCTTCCATGAAAAGTTGAAGCAATTTGAAGAAGGAGTTGGAATAACAAATTTTAGATATTTGAAATATGAGATCAGGACTGAGGTGGAGTAGAAGAAAGTTGAAGAATTAGTGCTAAGAAAAATGGGTAAGTGAAAGTACTCACTAGAACATATTACTTCTCAAGTCTCCAATGAATTGCTAGAAAAGATAAAGCCAATATGGGATTTTACCATGCAAATAGTCAAAGACATATATACACAAACCATGAGGTAGTTACTACTAAGCATATCAAATGCTGAGGTGAAAGAGTCTTAAGAAAAATGAAGAAAAATTGACTCTAAGGTTTAATACTTGTTTAGTTTTGATTAAGGACATAAAGCATGTTGTTAGAAATGCTACAAGCACTTGGAAAAATTTTTATCATCTTCATAAACCAATTGAATTTCTAATTGAAGTAAAGGATGTTGATGAAGATGAAGATAAGGAGGAATATGAGGAGGAAAATGTTGAAGAAGTGATTCACTTTGATAATGAAGGAGATGAAGAGGATCAAGGTCTAGAAGCTACTGGGGAAGATAA